>JARBWK010000009.1:85151105-85301424 GCA_030556195.1 Anolis apletophallus
CCTGTTTAAGGTCACCCATGCAAGAAATGTATTGAGCAAGCCTGGTCAATCCTTGCATGTTGAGTAAAGATTGCTTCATAGGAATCCATTATGCAGACATTCAGAACCAGATGGGTAACTGAACTAATAAATATCTTCTATCCTTTTGTCAAATCCGATTAAATTAGAAGTGACATAGTAAACAGAAGAGAAATACTATCACACTGTGTAGTAATGTTATTTTGTGTGTAATAGACTTATATCCTTGAGGACAGAGAAAAAAGTAACACGAAATTCGACACAAACATCACTTTGACACTAGGTAGTGTAGTGTGGCAAGCTGTCAAGAGGGCTTTGCACTTGCCAGAATGATGTCGGTCTTTAAAAGGGATTTTTAAAATGTAAAATGTTACAATGATCATACTCAGTTAAATAGCGTAAGTGGTAATCAAATGTATATCAGATCTATCTTGCTAAGCAGTATGTCAGTTAGAAATTCCATTCTAATGGGAAATCTTAGGGGTGTGCAATTCAGTTAAACCCTGCTCTGCTTCTAATATTCAGATTTTGGTGGACCACCAGATTCATTTTTCGGCAGCTTCCCAAATGTGTTCAGAAAAAAAATCCAGTTTTGATCTGGCAACTGCAAGATTTGGGGAAATCCGGTCCATTGGCAGCACTGGGGAACATATGAGGCTCCTTTTTCCATCCTCTTTTAGGGCATCAGACTTAAGAAATCATCCTTTCTGGGATCGTTTCTCTTCATAGCCTTCAATAAAACCTGAATTAAAGGCATCAGAGTTAAGAACCACCCTTTCTGGGATCCTTTCTCCTTATAATTAAGCACAGAAGAGTTCCTGTAATGTGTCTTGACTGGAATATCAGACAGCTTGAGACCAATCACTATTAAGAGTAGATCCATGCATTAACTTCTGAAATCGTAATTCCTGCCCACAGCCAGCTGGCTAGCTGTAGCTCTGCAAGTGGCTGCAGCTTCCCTTCCTTTTGCCCCGATGACTCCGCTGGCTCCCCTCATTCTCCGAGTGGCTGAGGCTCCTCCTTTTATCTCAGACAGTGATTCACACCTGGTCCCCCAATGGCAGTGGCTCCTTTCTCCTCACATCCTTTAATAAGACCTGGGTTAAAGGCATCAGGTTTAAGAAACCACTCTTTCTGGGATCATTTCTCATATATATATATATATATATATATAGAGAGAGAGAGAGAGAGAGAGAGAGAGAGAGAGAGCGCAAAATAATGCCTTGTTACTATATACTGAAATTGGGGAATAGAGGGAAAGAAAAAGAAAAAGAAAAGAAAAGTTGGATATTGTAAAAAAACAAAACAAGGGTTATCTTTCAATTTTCTCTTTGTTGTATTTTCTAATGTTGTTTTAACACTGTCCTCTCTTCATGTCACTTCCTTTAAGGAGCTGATTTTGCTTCAATACTTTTCTTCATCTAACTAGTTCATGTTTTCCTGTTTCATGAATTGTATCATTGCTGTACATCTTGGGTAATTTGCCTGTGTTAGTAGATCCATTTTCATTGTTTCTATCACTTTTAATATCCATTGTTCTGTTGTTTGATTTCCATTTTTGGGCATATGTTATTCTAGCTGTCATGGTTAAATAATAAAATAATTTCTCTTCATTTTTCTCCTAGTTCAAGGTCAGTAATTCCAAGTAGAAAGTATTCAGGTTTAAATTGGATATGTATACCTATTATTTATTGGATTTTCTCATGTATTCCCCCCTTTTTTTTGCTTTCTTACATGTCTACTAGGCATGGTTTCGAATCCAAAAAAATGGCGATTCTAAAATCAAATGGGGGGTGATTAGTAAAAGAAAGACTTACAAAAAAAATTCCAAAAATTTCTAAAATGTAACTTAAGTACTAACGAAATACGTTAGTAATTCGTATGCCAGAGCATGCGCATTCCAGATGGTTTTGGCCTACAACTCCCAGAAATCCTAACAGCTGGTAAATTGGCTGGGATTTCTGGGAGTTGTAGGCCAAAACTTGAATAAACCACATTGAATTCTAGATGGGACTCTCCAAATAGGAAGGAGGGAGGGAAGGAGGAAGGGAGGGGGTATTCTATTCTTGGAAGCAGCAAAAAAAGGAGGAAGAGGCCCCCCCTCGCTCCTCGCTGCCTCTCTCTCACCCCGATCCTGAGGGAGCGAGGGCCCAAGTTTGCCCAGGTTGAGAGGAAAAGGAAGAGGCCTGAGGCTGTGAGGAATGGTGGGAGTTGAAGTCCAAAACACGTACCTGGAGGGCTGAAGTTGGCCCCTGCGATGGGGCATGGCAGCAGAGCAATGGGGAAGAGAAGCATCTGAGAGAGCGCAGGGAGAGAGAGGAGGAGAAGCGTGCGCGTGTGTGTGTGAAGCTGGCCCCTGCGATGGGGCATGGCAGCAGAGCAACGGGGAAGAGAAGGAGGGGGAAAGCATGGAGGACTACACTTTCCAGAATGCATTGCCTACCTAGCAGCAGCGTCACTTCCAGTTCCCCATAGAAATGCGGGAAAAAGAAGAAGCTGAATGAAGGCGGGAAGGAAATGAGGGGGAGAAGACAGGGAGAAGTGAGTACGTAGTACAATAATTAATTAATTAATAATTAAGAATTTATTACGATCATAACGCAAATTGTTGGCCTCAAGGACCGTAAAGGAAGTCTACTTCCGGGTTCGCGGCAGCGATCCGTAAAAGCTCCAAAGTCCCATTACATACGAATCTCTTACTAATCCTTTTAATTTCCGTTTCATTTTTCTCATGCCTAATGTCTACCACACATGGTAGAAGGTCCCACTATACTCTTCAGACTTCCAACATTTGTCTGCATTATTTTGGTAATATTTTTAAAGTTTTGATGGTGTTACATATCAGTGCAGGCGGGGTTTCCTGCCTGCTCCCTTCTTTCTTTTTGTTATGTCTGAGTTGCTGCCGTAGCTATAACATTCTGCTCGCCAAGGTCAGTATTTGATTGTTTTTCCCCACCAAGAAGTTAATCCATATAATGTTGTACTAGACTTCCCCCCCCCCCAAAGAAATGGATGGACATGATGTAACTATGAGAAGACAGAGAGATTAATTACAACTTATATGCAAGATACTAACTTCCCAGATAGGAAAATAATTCGGAAGTCAACAAGATTTTTTAAAATTTTTGCATAATTTTGTCATTTTCCCCCTTTTTTCTTTTGCTTTTCATCAAGCCTTTTCCCCATTTTTATCCCACTTTTCTAACTTCCCTTCCCTTCTAGCCATTCTACTCCCACCCCCATCAGTACGGACTTCTCCATACCCTCTCAACCATAGTCAGCTTTTCCCTCTTCCCTCTTCCCTATCTTTAAAACTTTCCTACCCCCCATTATCCCCTTTCTTTCCCTCTCCTTTTTTTCCTTTCCCCTTAAATTCAATAAAATTACTTTTAAAAAAAGGAAAGTATGTGCCTTTTGTTGAATTATTACTTGTCTTAGCCCAGTATGTTTTTCTGCCTCCTTTTCTTGCACAAGTTCTGGTAAACATTCACATTCAGTGCTGTGCTTGGGGATGTTGCAAACAAGATCTTAAATAGGCTCATAATGTAAGTCCAACACTATAAACAATGGCTTTCTAAAAACCATATGCTGTGTACCTGATTAAACCCAGTTATTGACCAGAGCAGATGTCAATGGATTTGGAGTGTAAAAAAGAAAAAGTTTATTGAACACAAATGTGGCAGCAATATAGTAAAATGTTCCATTCTTCCATTATTTGCAGCCCCAAGCAATAAACAAACATTTAAATATACAAACTTTTTCTAACTTCTTTTAAAAAATCAACTGAAATGAAAACAAAATTCTTGATATTTTCGGAGATATCCAACTATTGACAGCTTTAATTACTCTGAAAACAATTGTTTTAGTACATAAGCTAACCCAAATAAAGTAAGTAGATCTGCCAACAGAAAATTGGAAACCTATGGCTGGGGGAAAATTGCCTACAAAGATATTCTTGCCTTTCAATACATGCAAATGTACTGTGCTATATTGTGGGATTTTCTGCTTTGATATTCTGGGATATAGGGCTGTGTAGAAGGGCTTCCGGTGGAGTTTCTGAAGTATTAGGAAACCCATTTTGCCTTGGTAATGAATAATGATGAATATTATTTCCATCCCTAGTAGAACTACCATTCTATAGAAGTTTCTAGGAAGAATGAACTATAACACAGTTAAAAGTTAAAAGTATATTCTTGTTTGAAGGAAAGGCTTAATTTAAACTTAATGAGTGTGAATTTTGGAAGTAGCATAGAATCAAACCCAGTATAAATCCTTTTACATACCCAAGCAATTAAGCTGCAGATTTTATCAGATCCATTAGTAAAATGTCCTAATTATTATACAAATATTTTTCTTATTCACTAAGAACTAAGATCCCATAAGTACAACCTGCAAGAGAGATTAGGAAACAAAAGAACTACATCTGCTGTATTAATGTAATTTGGAAAACAAGGCTTTGTCGTTATTTGTATTCATTTATCTTCTTTTTCTATGACTCACACATATACATATAGGCTATGGCTATAACTATAGATACAGTATGTCCACAAAAATCTTACATTTGAGGAATTATTACTTGGTAACATATATGCATTCTTATATCAGATATTATCAGATACATTGTCAAGAAACTATGAATTTGTGTTACTTGCCTGGAGCAATCATGACCTGCATATTGTAAAAGTGATAATTTCCTTTGTGCTGCTTCGAATGAACAAATATTGTCATGCACTTATGTCATGGAGATTTCAATAAATTGCATTATAATAAGGGAAGCCACTATCATATTAGTTATATATCATTATGTATTTAAAATTTAATTACAGGGAAACTGACATGTCTGCATGTTATTCTTTAGCCATTCAATCAAGAGAGCCTTCAATCTCTGAAACAGAATGCATTGTCTGTGGAAGGCTTTTTCACAATACCCTTGAAAGAGCTACAGGGAAGACAGAGAACTCATCCCTAAGATTCAAGGAATAACTCCTTCTATAAGCATGCATTCTTCACCCAATGTAATTTTCAGTAGTATGATGGCCTCAGCAACTCTCAGAAGTGTCACAGAGGTTTCAGACAGAAAACACTGTTACTTGATGAAGGGCTTCTGAACCAGTGGACATATGTACTAACAGAAGGTGTGAACACTGCATTTCTTGAAATACCCTGTTATCATCTGAAGTCATATCCACCTCCAACCTCAAAAGCTATTTTACTATCCGAGGACCTTTCAGAACAGCCAGCAAAGCACTGACTCCTATTACCAGAATTCTCTCTGCTAGAACAAAGACCATACCATAAAAGGACTATCCATTTGAGAGCAGTGCACAATGAGATTCAACTGCCTGTGTGTATGCATGTCCATGTTTTCAAGAAAGAATAATGAAGAGAAAGGGAGAGATGGAAGGAAGGATAGATGGATGGAGAGAAGGGAATAAAGTAAACAGCAATCCCAAAGCAATATTAAAAATTAATGTCCCATGGGTCACTCTTATTTTTTATTGCTTGTTACCACTTGTTAAATTCTCATACTGGAAAGCGGACAATATGTGAAGAAAAAAACTATTGATGGTGACTTGGGGAGGAAAGGGAAGATGGGTTATTATTATTTTTATTATGATTATTTTACTGACACAAAACACAGATTGTCCTGAAACATTAAAAAAATTGAACTAAACATCTCAGAACTCCAAGACTTTGGCCTTGTGAGCCTTGACTGACTGAGATAAGCTGCTATTGTGTGTTGTCATGTAAAGCCTGCTTTCATAAAAAGGTTTTCACCTGGGAGCAAAATGCCAATAGCAAGGGCACCAAATGCACCTCTTTGGGGAGGGAGTTCCACCACTGAAAAGCCCTCTCTCTCGTTCCTACCAACAGTACTTGTGATGGGCTGGGACTGAGTGGAGGGCCTCTGCTGACAATCTCAGGACTTGTGTGGGCTGATAGGAGGAGATGTGGTCCCTCAATTAGTCCAGGCCCAAATCATTTTGTACTTTATAGGCTAAAGCTAGCATCTTGACTTGTGCCCAGAAAAAGCTGGAAGCCAGTGTAGCAGCTTCAGGAGTGGGGTAGTTCTTTCCCTGTATCCCACTCCTGTAAGCAGTCTTGCTACTGACCTTTGTACCAGTTGTAGTTTCTGAATGCTTTTCTGGGGCAGCCCCATATAGAGCACCTTATAGTAGTCTAGCCTGGATGTGACTAAGGTGTGGATAGAATAAAAATAATTGTAAATAGGATTTGTTACTGTATTACGATATTGTATATATTTAATAGATTAAAATTATCCATAGTAAGATACCCTTTCTTTAATTTTTGCAGGATATCATTATGTTTGTTACTCACAAGATGGGCTCAATGTTTTAAAGAGCGGTCCATGCTTTCTTTGTTATTCTCAATGTGCTGTCACCCTTTAACTTGCACAGGAGATGGATTGGTCTAGCAAAGAAAGTCAAACTATCCATCACTCTAGTATTTAAAATAAAAAGGTACATGGTAATTGCCTGCACCGGTTCTTTTGTAAAAAATGTTTCTGAAAGTTTGACCTTTATCAGAGCTTTACTTGCTAGCGACACCTTTCCTTTTAGTTTCCACTTAATTTATGTGTGAAATGGAGCAAAGGCATAGCCACTGGATTATGAACAGGTCATCTCCTCTCTCCAGTGTTAGCAGGTATATTTTTCAGGGTCAAAACAATCAGTGTTAGTAAATGGATAACTGAACCACAGCTGAAGTGCTAGTCTGACTCACTAAAAATAATCATCTATCTCTCAAGATGGTCCAAAGTTGCTAGAGATCTTATTGTTCCTCAAAAATGGATAACTTGCAGGGTAACTTTTTTAAAAAAAATAAAGAATGAAATAAAGTAGCCTGCATGAGATCTTTAACTGTGTCTGAAAGCATATTTGTATTCTATGCTGTGCCTATTCTTAGGCAAATGTTGCCAGTTCTCTCAAGAAAAAGATGTCAAGGTGGGACAGAAGCAGCTGACAATTCTGTTAGTGGGTTAGTGAATAGAGACTCTAGAAAGAGTTCTCTGAAGATAAAGGAACACCCCCACCCCCCAAAGAAGTCTAAAATATCAGGTAACTCTTTTAAATCTTTCTAAAACTCAGGGAAGATTCATCATCCATCTAATATGGCAGTCATCAGCTGCTATAGCAGTAGATTATGGAAAGGAAAGAGAAAAAGTTTTGAAGATCAAACCTTGTCCTATGTTCCAGTCACCAAGTGACTTGAGAACAGATGTGTAAGAGATGTTGAGCAGTTAACTCAATCCAGAACAGTCACAGCAAGATCAATGTAGACGCAATAGAGTAGTCTTCAGCTGGTCTAGATGTTCAGTAAATCAGTCGTACAAATAAACAAACTGAGCAAGAAGTAAATTAAAGTAGTAAATTGTGGTCAACCCAAGGCCATAAAAACTTGAATGCCTGAAAAGCATTGCTAGTTGCTGGGACCAGTTCTTCCAGGATCACACATCCCAGCTTATTCAAATTTCTGAGCCAGATTTAGGTGCCTTGAATGTCATGCAGGTTAGGCAGGTAAAGGAGAGGCAGCTATCATTGGACAGAAAGATTATGACCATATTTATGTCAGGAGTTACGAATTAAGTGAATTTAATGTATTCCATGGCATATTATTTAACCTGAGGATTTAGAAACCCAGTCACAATTACATTACCCCTTTTAGGGTACTTCCAGACAGCACAAAAATGTGGGTTTTAAAGGGAGGACAAAAAAATTCCAAGATCTGAAAACATGTCCACATACAGACTTGTCAGTCCCGGGATTTCTTCCCCCACTGTCTTCACAGGTTTCCTCTGTATCAGAACAAGATGGAGGACATCCAGTGGAAGTTTTTTTTAAAAAAAATCATGACATTATGTGCACATGTGACTATCTTAATATAAATACAAGCAGATTTGCATGTTGTACATATGAGGTTCAGCACATAACAGAGGGAATTGCAAAAAAAAACTTCTGCCAGTTTTCTCTCTAACCCCAATTGTTTTTTCAAGTTCTGGATAATATTATAAAGTTTAGTATAAAGAGTATCAGAGAGTTCTATTTGCTTTCCATTTGTGCTTCCTTTGTGTTTCCCAGCTCAATCAGCTGATCAGCTGTTTCGGGCTGTTAAAAAGTATATGTGTGCTGGAGCAGTTTTCACAAGGGGGAAGGGAAGGAAATAACATGTTTTTCACGAGTGCAGGAATGTACAGTGATGCAACATTTTCTGGCTGGAATCGGGATAAAAGGGCACCTTTTTATCCCATATTTTTCATCTGTTGCTGTGAATCAATGCAAATTTAGCATTAGCATCATGTAGCCACCCTGTTTTTAACTCCCATGTTTTAGTTGATGTGTAGATGGGCCCTAAGTTTTAAAGCTGAGGGCTTTTACATAAGAATCACCTTCCTGCTTCCTTTAATTTTTAAAAGGTCATACACAGAGATCTCTTTTTTAAGAGGTAGGGTTAAATTAATTGTGTAATTGATCAATTGAGTAACATGAGAACAATAAAAAATAAGTAATTGGACAGCACACCTTGTAATCTGTGCCTAGCTAGAATTGATCATGAAATATAAAGCTTATCCCTAAGTTTTTTGAGACAGCATTATTTCATGCCTTGGGAGTTAGGGACACAATATAAAAGCAGATTATGTAATGAAGGCAGCTGAAATCAATAGCATAGTAATGTAAGGTACTGTTTAGGTAGGCAATTATTTTTTGTCTCATCTTGTCCATGAAAATATATTTCTTATCAATAGAATAGCTGCAGTTATCATAATAAGCAATGTTATTTTCAGTACTTTCCTAGGATAACAATGGCATTATCATGTGTTAATGTGAGATAACATTTTATCGTTATCATTGTCAGTCACGAGGATAGACAAGCCTATCTGAATGTAACATCCAACATTATTTTGTATTGGCTTGGGGGAAAATCAGATTTTCCATGCTTCATTATTAAAGGACAGAATTTTCTACTAATCATATCTAGTTTAATGCTTGGAATAAAAGATTGTATTGTAGAAGACCAGTATAGAAGTGAAGAACATAAAGGTAAAAGACACATAATTTTATACGCCGGTTTTCCTGAAACAACAAGTCCTTGTATGAGAATTTGTAATATCTGGCACAAAGATTGGGATATGAGAGTTCAAATGTGTAAACAGGTTATCCAATAACATTTTGTCACACTAGCCTTATTTTAAAGGTTTGGGCATGTAAGGAAGATTTGCAATGTTTCCTGTTCTTGATGGGATACCTTACTGAGAAATTAACAGCACCTGCAAGATTTCTTACCTCCTGAGTGAGTGGGGAAAGACCAATCCTTTTATTTTCATGAAGGATTAATTAATCCACTTTCAGTTTCATAACCTCCTCTCCCATCATTTCTCCAGGTTGCATGGGAGGATTTGAAGTGCTACGAAGTGTGTTGTGTTGTTATTATGTATTATTGGGCTTGGCCTCATGTAAGCCGCCACGAGTCCCCTTGGGGAGATGGGTGCGGGGTATAAATAAATTAAAAATAGGATCTATTCCCACCAGGAGAGCTACATGGGGAGTGTTTACAAAACCAAGACCGAGTTAACCATGCTTATGCAATGGGTCCAGTGACCATCCTTGAGTCTCCACAAGAAACATGAAGGACTTTATAGCATGATGCCACGTGCATCCTGCTACCAGTCTGCCTCACCCCCCCCCCACACACTCCATTATCCTCCAATACTAACTATTAACAGGTAAAATTTATCAGTACCTCCCAATTCTGCAATGTTCCCATCACCTTCTACTGCTGTGAATTTCTAATACTTCTGTGCCCACAAGTTGGCAGCAAAGTAAAGTATAAAGTGAGATTCTCCTCCTCATTTCTCCTTTCTTGTTGCATCACTACTACACGTCCCCTGGCTGTGGAACTCACTGCCTGGTGAGATTAGGCAAGCCCCCACTCTAGCAGAATCTAAAAACTTGGCTCTTCTGGTGTGCTTTTGGAGAGTGACCACATATTTCTTTTCTGTTGTTTTCTCCCACAATGTTGTCTCATAATGCACTTTCCCTTACCTTTCTTAAGGCCTGACTCCACTGTTCTATCCCTTACAAGCTGTATTAATAGATCTTTTTCATTGTTATTTCATCCAGAGTTTTATCATTTTATGTGTACATTTGGCCCGCCCACTGCATTTGTTTTTATTCTGTATTTGCACTGTTTTATTTTATTCTTATGTTTTACTCATTTTATTGCCTTATTTTTTGCCATTTTATTGTAATTGTATTATCAGGCTTGGTCTCATGTAAGCCACTCCAAGTCCCCTTTGAGGAGATGGTGGCAGAGTATAAATAAAATTTATTATTATATTATTATAAAGCCAGCTTTTATTTTGTATGTTATGGTTATATTTGCCTTTTTTGTTTTAAATGTCAGAATTGCACAACTGTAATAAAAATATATTATGGAATACTAGTAGGGAGACAGGATTATGAGGATGTGCAGAAGTATGATTTTGGGATTACAAACTGAGAAATCTGCACAACTGTGATAATGAAGAGAGCTGTGATACTGAGGATGCTCAATACCTTATGTATCCACTATTAAAAATGACACAGCTAATAGAATAGCAGGTTTGTGTGATGAAGTTCTATCTTTAAGAAGATTTGTACTATTATATTTTTTCTATTCTGTTAATAGTGTTAAGTAGCATTATATATACACACACAATCGTATGCTCACCCTGTCTAATAGAACTTTTGCCCAAAACGTAGCTGTGCAGGAAACAGTCAATTCTATTTCAGCATGCATTATATAAAAGGAAAGGGATCTATTTTTTAGTACTCTTGAGGTGAAAAAGGCAGTATGCTCAAATACAAAGTTTTATAGAAGCCCTCCTTTAGGCTGTATTTGAGCCCTCACTTCAAATTCATATTTTATTTGCCTCTAAGACAGCTGGTTAAAGAGAATGTAGAATAGAGTTCTGTTGGAAAGTGCAGTTACTACAACCTCATCCACTGGTAATTCAAAGGACTACAGTGCCTTTGAAAGATCTCCTAGCCACCTAGCCTCTAAGAGAAGTACTCTTATCATTGATTGAACTCTAGCTGGCCTTGAAGAAAGGCTCACAGAGAGAGATTATGTTCACTTTATCCTATCGTTCAGTTGACATCTCCCCTGACAAGTCAATCATAGAGAGGGAGAAGATGACAGTACAGCTTTCCTGATCTCCCTTGTAAATAAGAACACTCACATTCTCATTCTTCCTTTATATTGTGAATTGTAAACTATACATTTAAAATAAATGCACTGCCTGAAAAGCAAGAAGACATTGGGAACAACCCAGTATAAATTAACTATTTTGCTTTGTTGGGTACTTTCTGGTGGTTTCTGATTTAAGATGACCCTCAGATGAACCTATCATGGGGTTTCCTGTGGCTGAGTTTGTGAGTCACCCAAAGGTCACGCAGTGAAGAATTGAACCCTAGTCTACAGAGTCATAATCTAATGTTCAAACAACTACGCCACTCTGGCTCTAAAATTAGCCACTGGTGAGGTCCAATGACTTTAATGGAAGAGTTAGGCACATGGTTACTATTGTAATTCTAAAGTAGGATAAAGATCTATTATAGTCAATGGGGCATTCTTTTGAGGTATGTAGAGAATCGTGCTCCATTGATGCCAGTGACATTTGTCTAGCTTCCAGCATACAACACGTTTATTTCCTATCAAAATAATGAATCTTGTGAGCATGTTCAAGAATTTCTTTCCTATCAAAATTAAGTATTTTTGTGGGCATATTCAACAAAAAATATTTTAACTATGGATAATTCATGGTAGATTGAGAGTTTCCCCATAAAACTGCTCACTATCACCACCATAAAATGCACCCCAGTCCCATCTGTCATCTCCACATGCTAAGTACTGTAGTTATTGTTAATTTTAGTGAAGATTTTGACATTAGGAAAAACTAATGACAAAGCTTCCCAAAGGAATTGTCATCCTTCCATCCTTCTTGTATGGCATTGTAGGCAAGATGGATGCAGGTAATGCCTGTACACTGTGCAAATACAACAGTAGTTTACCAACATATAAAAATACTCTCTGTGATGACAACTAACCTTTGGAAGAATGAGCACCCTTTAGAGCAGTTAGGAATCATACAAATAGTGTTGGTTTGGAACTCACAGAATCTCCCACCATTGTCAATGGGCTAATGGGAGCTGCAGTTCAGCAATAGTTAGAGGACTGCATGGTTCTTACCTCTGATCCAAATTTATTTCATTGTGGCAGCCTAAGGAAACTCAATAAATCAGTTGCTGAATGGTAAAAGAGCTTTTATGACAATTCTCTTGATTGACTGAGTTTATTCAAAATGAATTCAGCCCAGGAAAGGGAATGACACTGGTCTTGCCCCTTGATCTCCCCATCCTTCTGTTGCCCTAGCACAATGGATATCTTCACTCCAGATACTGAACAGTGTCCACTACCTTTTTCTTGTGTGGTGAGAACAGTTTAGGTAAAATTGAGAGTGGCAAGATAATGGTGGCTGGTGAGTGATGCCAAACTTGTTTCAGCACTGTTTGTCCATGCAGCTTCCAGATTGTTTCTAGGGCGTGGAGCAGGCATGGACAAACTTCAGCCCTCCAGGTGTTTTGGACTTCAACTCCCAGAATTTCTAACAGCCTGTTAGGAATTGTGAGAGTTGAAGTCCAAACTCCTGGAGGGTCAAAGTTTGCCCATGACTGGTGTGGAGTGTAGCATTCATACAGCTGCTCAGCTGACTCAGAGATGGACAGTGTAGCATCTAGTGATTATCTAACCTTTTTTGGATCAACATTGATGTATCTGTCCTGTTCAGATGCATCATGTGTCTACAAAAGTTTATGCTACAGACTTCTTTCTCTCAGATGACTCTCAAAGGTGCTACAAGATCCTTTTGTGTAGTCCTGTGTTTAATTTCTATAAATCAACATCATGATTATCCATATTATTAAAATAATTTTGTACAATTGTGTATGAAGAAATCTGAATATTAAGGCACACTGCATTAATGTTTCCCATAAAAGCAAAACTTTAACTGCTATCACACCCAGATCTAGCATTTACATACTGTCCCATTTATCTTGAAAGTTGTTAAAATGCACTTAAGATTCAATTATGTTTCTGTGTTCAGTTGTATTATCAAACACAATTCTCAAAGCTTGAATCAATCCTTTTCCATTCAGGCTTCTGATTCAGCATTAATATTAATTGATTGCCTCTAGTTTCCAGAACCACAAGCATAAATGATGAATTTTTTATTGTATCCCAAGTCATTAATCTATCTTTCATTTGCAATAACCAGTATCATGTGTAATCAAAAGACCAAAACTAGCATCTGAAATATTTATGTGCTGGCCCCTTTCACTGAAGCTATGGGATAAATTCTGGTTTTTTTGCCGATTATAGCAGAAAATCTATTGGTCTGCTACACAACAGTACCACATTGTGAAATGAATGACTTAGAAATATTTATTTATTATTATTTATTTATGTTTGCCCTGCCTTTCTCCTGATATAGGGAGCAAGGTTTAGAAGTCTTGGAACATATCACCCTTAATTGATAACACCAGAATAAAACACATGTAAGCTTTTATTGCACATTTAAAAAATTGTGAGTAATTGAGATCTGTAAGCCTGGAAAAAAAAATCAGGTTTCTTAATTTGAATCAATCCATTTAGTCCCCAGATGTTTTGGCCTTCAACTCCCAGAAATCATAACAGCTGGTAAACTGGGCTGGGATTTCTGGGAGCTGTAGGGCAAAACATCTGGAAGCCCACAGGTTGAGAACTACTGTGCTCTATAGAATTGAATTAGTAATATTTTCCTATTGATATGTCATCATCGCCACTTACTACCCCAACTATTTTTTTATTATTGGGAGTAATAATTTGATGATTATGATGCAAAACTTTTTTATTTACATGGCTAGAGAATTTATTTAGAACCAGTGGTCTAGAGAACCTGTCAAGGGGCACAAAGTAAGTGTCTTCCTATCATTTCTTGTGTGGTGCATTGTCTGTTGCATCAGGGATTTTCCAAGGGAATGTATAGTTTTCCAAGGAAATGTGTAGTTTTTGTGTCACTCAACTGGCTGATGGTGAGATTCAGCTCTCCTGTTGAATGCAAACATGTAAGTTCTCTCTTTGGTATAACCTAGAAATGAAACATGTTCTCCATTCTGTGGCAATCTGTCTTTGGGCTTCATTTTTTTCCCTGTCACTCTTTCTTAGTTGTACTGTTTTATTAAGATTATTACCACTTTGGATTTCGTATTATCACTGCTTTTGGATGATTTTGACACAAGGATGGGACCAGTTTTTGGAGGAGTAGGTGGGAACTACATGCCCATCATCCCCAATTCAGATGTCTCCTTTAGGAATCTTAGGTTGAAAGCTTCCAGGGACACACCACTTTCAGGGGTGGTTGGACATGTTTTACTTTCCAGGTGACAGGAGAGTCACCTGAGTGACTTTCCTGAGTCACTCAGAGTTTTTACTTATGTGGGACACTGTGTCTTTCCATATCTCCTTCCAGCAATGAGACTGCTAGTGATATGTCATCAATTAAGAAGAAGCTGTTTGGATCTGGTGCTTCATGTTAGACAGACAATCTCATCAGATTGAGGCAGATGGAGGCTTCTCTGCACTACCAGAGCAGAGCTACTTCCAGCGGGGCTCCATGGAGCTTTGTGCCAGCTGCGTTGCAACAGTGGAGCCTCAAGGAGCTGGATGTACAACCGACTCCCCATCCAAAATACACAGAGGAGCCAAAGAGATAATGAGGGACAGTGGGAAAATGCTGAGGATGGACCCCAACATTAGGGAACTCAGCCAGATGGGTTACCTACACTGCTTCACAATTTCCCTCACTGTCCCCTGCTTTACAAAGGGCCATATGATGAGGTCCTAAGTCACCTTAACTGTAACAAATAAAAATTTGCCCTTTTTGACTCTGGCTTTTCTTTTGCCTGTGTCCAAGTCACCTCTCTCATCTGCAGCTGCAAGCCAAAATTATACACATAATTATTTTCTCTAAAATGTATTTGGTAGTTGTGGTGAAGTAATATACAAAAGTGGTTTGTGAACATAAGAATCCATTTTCTACCGAATCAGATGATTGAATATGTTCTCAGGATTTCAGTCTTTCTCAAATATTTTACAGACTGAATTTGGGTCCTTCTGCATGCAAAGCATGTGCTGTAACATTGAGCTACGGCCCTTGTTCAGCAAGCAGTGTGGCAAACAGTTATTTTTAATTTGAGTGATTGTCCCTAGGAATGCTCTTTTATTGAATTCTTCTTTTATTAAATTATGAAATAAGTCAAAGAAATACAAATAAAACCCATTCATAAGATTCAGTCCCCACAGGATACTTCTTTAGCTTGGTGCTTTGTACACAAACTGCATATATGCTTTAACTATTCTTAATATGGCAAAAGTAAAATTAAAAAATAAAATATAGTCTACCTTTTGCTTAAACTGAAGATGAAAACCTTCACTTGGACCAAAGGTAAAGGTTTCCCCTTGACATTAAGTCTAGTCATGTCTGACTCGGTGCGGGGGGGGGGGGGGGTCTTCATTTCTAAGCTGAAGAGCCGGTGTTGTCTGTAGAGGCCTACAAGGTCATGTGGACACATGACTGCATGGAGTGGTGTTACCTTCCCGTAGAAGCAGTACCTATTGATCTTCTCACATTTGCATGGTTTTGAACTGCTAGATTTGCAGAAGCTGGGCCTAACAGTGGGAGCTCGCCCTGCTTCCTGGATTTGAACTGCCAACCTTTTGATCAGCAAGTTGAGCAGCTCAGCGTTTTAACCCGCTGCACCACTGGGAGCTTCCTATTGGACCAAAAATGGACAAAAAAGAGAAAATTGAAAGGAAAAAGAGGGCGGTAGAGTATATAATTAAGTTAATGTACACTTAATAATCCATGCATATATGTATGTGTATCAAAGGCACAAGTGCTCAAAAACATACTTTAAAGTTGCAGTTCTATACATACTTATTGGGAGTAAACATCATTAAATTAGTTAAGAGCTAAGTCTGAATAAACAAATATAAGATTGCATAAATTAATCATTGGACGTTAATGGAACTATTTATATTAGTCACACCTGTAGATGTGACTGGTAAATATCTCATTAAAAGTTAAGGTTCTGTCAGAATGAGTTTTTACAAAAACAAAAAAAGCCCACCCTTTCATTAAGTATGAAAGTACCTGTGCTTCTTTAATTATCAAAGGGTCAGGATGACTAGATATTTAAGCAAGGCATCAATGAATACATGGCAGCAGTTGTCATTAAATCTTATTTTTCTTCTAGTTGTGGTCTATATAAAAGCAACACAAAATCTATCTCTATATACAAATTGTGGAAAGACTAGATAAAAGTAATAAAATATTTTATCACAAATGTTATCTTAAAATGGTAGTACTTCTGTATATTTTCACACATGTATAATTTACTCCTGTTTAATATATGGGCAATCCCTGAGTTACAAACATCTGACTTACAAATGACTCATAGTTAAGAAGGGGGGGTGACACAAAAGGAGTGAGAGAAATCTATCCCTCAAACAAGAAATTCACTCCTGAAAGTTATCATGAGTGTCTCAACTGAAGTTTTATCGACAAAATCATCTCTCTCTCTCTCTCTCTCTCTCTTTCTCGTGTGTGTGTGTGTGAAGTTACACTTAAAAATGCACCTCTTCCAACTTACAAACAAATTTAACTTAATAACAAACCTACAGAACCTATCTTGTTCATAACTTGGGGAGTGCCTGTATTGTGATAAGTGCCAAAATGTGCCAAAGGCTTGATATCAAAATGTAAAGAACGATCCTCAGTTCCAGTGCAAACCTATGGATGGTTCAAAAACAAGCTTGAAATTAATGTGTTTTCCCACTAATGACAAAGAAGAAAATCCTTCTCTATGTTGCCCAGCAAGCTAGGCATTTTGTGTCTTCCTGTCATGTCAAGAACAGTGCTATTCCTGCCCTTAAAGCATTATTTAGTGATACTGGAATCATGACCTTAAGGCAACTATCAGGCATGTAGCCAGGGGGTGCTTTTTCCCCCCGAAATTCTCAGGGTGGTAGCAAAAGGCCTTACTGGTACATTATTTAAACTGTTATGTTTATTCATATCATGATCTGATCAATGCTCATTATATCCCACATTAATGGGGTTATTGGGATAACAATACAAAAGGTTTGCTAGGATAGTTTTATTCCTTCCACCCAGTCTCAGCCCCCCTCCCCCTGAATCAATATCCTGGCTTCGGCCCTGGCAACTATGCTATATCCGTTATCTGTCTGCATGTTTAGTTTCAGTGTCCCTGGCACATGGAATACAAGAGATATAAGCCAGGCATCTGCCCCACCTCATAATATGTGACAGGAAATATATTTTGGGAAAATATGTCAGCAAACCAGCAACAGAACTCGCTAATGGTGAGCTGGAATTAATGTTTTAAATATGGTTTTCAGGGCACATTTAAATGGCCATACCAGCCATACTTCACCATACTCTAAAAATACTTGTCTCCAAGCATCTTTACTACTTTGATGCTATTCTATTCACAAGACACAGTAGAAACCAGTGAGTTGGAAAAAAGAGCTATAAGTGAAATTATTGTTATTCTGTGTCTTTATTTATTTCTTTTCTTTTCCTTTTCTTTTTTTGGAGACCTAAAGCATTTTTTTCATAGGGTTTGCTGAGCCTGAGAGTATATGACTTGCCCAAGTTCACCTAGTAATTTTTGATGACTGAGCAGGCAATCAAACACTGGTTTTCAAAGTTATAATCAAACCTTTATATTAAACAGGCTCCCAAGTTAACTTATAGCACCATGTAGAGGACTTGGTACTGCTTCCAGATAAGTATGTGCAAGATAAGATTACAGTTTATATATATGTCAGGGTCACCATTTTTGGGGGTTCTTTGATTGTTTCTACAATATGGTTATTGTTCCTGGTTTATAAATGTCATTTCCTAATTGGTTCTATCTTTGCATAAGGAAAATCGTGTTACAGAACATTTTGCTATCCAGGCCACAAATTTAACATCACCATTCACCCAGTTAACAAAGATTTTTTGCACAAAAACAAAGTTGCTGGTGTAGTCCACTACTTTAAAAGTAAGGACTACACAATGATACAGGAAACAATACTTTCAAAAAAGGAACATATTTCCTTTATTATTAATAAAATGTTGTTTATACAAACTGAAAATTCCCCCAAATATCTATGGATAAGTGAAATATTCTGAAATTTGGTGGGCTAACAGTGATAAATGTGTTCTGCCCCTGTAGTGGGTTTCACCCAACTAGCTGTAAAAATGAGGGAGAAATGAGCTCCTGAAGTTTCCCAAAATATAGTAATTATGTGCAACTACTAAATCGAAATAGTAATGAAGTTTCATTACTCTCATTATAGTATTTTTTTCACTAACTATACTTTAGAAACACTTTAGAAATGAAAAACCAGAACAAATGTTTTGTAATGACTTTTGAACCATTTTAATGAATTGCACATCCTTAGCTAGTTGTTTATATTTCTGTATAGCAGAACCATTTATAGAAGGATTCCATTTTCACATGATGGCCAGAATTCTATCAGTAATATGCAATCATAACTTACTTCTATCACAGTGTATCTACCACTAGGTAAACTGTGGAAAGAAGTAATGATATCTTTGTGCTACATCCTCTGCCCCAGGCATACTATGGGCCCTTCTACAGATGCATTAAAATGCAAGAGGATGCGAGTTAAAAAGGGAGTGGCTAAACAATGTTTAGCCAAAGTACAGAAGGAATCAGGAGGAACTGAGTTAAGGACTGGAAAACGCCCTCCTTAGAGACATCAGATCAGCCCCCTCCCTCCTGACATTTCGCAAGAAAGTCAAGACCTGGCTATTTGAACAGGCATTTGCTGATGAAATATAAGGCTTAATCAGATATATGGAATGACGACGATGCGATGGAAACTGGTTTCAACATGACGCTGAGACTGCAATTGTATGTTTTTAATTGTTAATTTGTTAAATGGTTTTTTTTGTGGGGGGGGGGTTGCCTTGTTGCTGTGTTGTATTGAGGACAGAGACTGCCTGTGTAAACCGTCCCGAGTCGCCTTCGGGCTGAGAGGGGCGGTATAGAAACGTGACAAACAAATAAAATAAATAAACTTCCAAGAAAAGCCCTGATGCTGGGGGTGGGGAGCAGAAAGTTATGAGTGAAGTGTGCAAGGGGGGGGAAGGAAGGAAGGAATGCAGGGGGAAAGACCAAAAAAGGGAGGAAAGAAAGACAAAAAATGGAAGAGAAAAAAGCAAGAAAAAGAAAGGAAAGGAAAGGGGAAGAAAGGAAGAAAGAAAGAGGTATATGACCAAAAGCAGGGAAATAAATGCAAAAGAGAGTGGTACAAGGTATATGAAAGAAAGGGAAGAAGAAAAGAAAGACTCAGAGAAAATGCAAACCTGAGCAATGCCTGGTAAACATGCTTGTACATATTCAATCACAGAGCAAACAGAACTACAAGCAAGGTAGTTTTCTTCAGACTGATGTACTAGGATCTAAACTAGCTAACCCAATTAACATTTTAACAGCCGCAATCTTCACTCAAATGATTTTCAATTCATTATTTTTAACAGAAACTACAGGTATTTGATGCTGTGGTAAGTGCTTCAAAGTGCATGTGGATGTCAGGGAACTTCTGGCATGTTTTTAAGACAAAATATGCTTGCAAAACAAGCTGGGGGGAAGCAAAAACTTTTGAGAGGCTTCAGGATTCCTTTTGCAGCTTGTAGAGAATTTTAGGGTCCCAAAAATGGGGGTGAGGACTACTTGTGAGCAGAGGCCACACCTCTCCACTTCTGGACTATATAGATTTTCTTATCCCTCCAAGCACTTTGATATTAAGATCTTGTGGTCCAATTTTAATTCTTCATCCCCATGTTGTTATTTTATTAGAAAGGACAAGGTCTCCTATTGATATCAGAGGGAATGGGGCAATGTTATTTCCTGCAGAGAAAAAAACTGTACACTGCCAAATAAACGCATGAAAAATTTGCACAGATTAAGCCCTCAATTACAAATAGGCATTGAAATTGCAAGCTTTTTGAAGACTTATTGCTTCCTTTGAGAAGAAATCTAGTGAAAATAATTAAAACAGAAGGACATTGGCAACAATGACATTTTGGAATTTCCTGAGCTACGATTTTGGCCAACGTGATTTTAACAAGTGTTTTAAAAGTCTGATATGTTTTAAATCATTGTTTAAATATATTTGTTTTATGAATCTATGTTAACATGGTATTGAATCATTGTCTATTTAAGCCACCTTGAGTTCCCTATGAGGTTGAGAAAGGCAGGGTATAAATAGGATAAACAACGTGCACAACAAAAGAAAACACATTATCTCTTATTATAACTACGACATCACACACCTGTGGCTCAATTACTGCTCCAGAAAAGGTGTTTATTACACATAGTTTTACCTATTACAAATTTTCTACCTCTACAACTGTACATCAAATAGTTAAACATTAGGAAGAACGTCCTAACTGTGAGAGCTGTTCAGCAATAGAACTCTCTGACCTGGGGTGTGGTGGAGGCTCCTTCTTTGGAGGCTTTTAAACAGAGGCTGGATGGCCATCTGTCAGGGGTACTTTGAATGCGATTTTCCTGCTTCTTGGAAGGTGGTTGGACTGAATGGCTCACAGGTCTCTTCCAACTCGATGATTCTATGATTCTATGTTGTGTTGTGTTACACACACACACCAACACATATGCAGATCAGGGAAATAATTTATGCACTCTTCCTAATGTGTTATGGCCAATGGTAAGGAATATTAACAATTTATGGAAGCCCATAGGGGTGGTTGATTCATTAAAAAATTGATTCTAAACTCGTGGGGGGGGGGGTGTCCATTGCTGGGTCATTATAGAAATCCTTCCAAAAATTTTTAAAATAATTTTCATAATTGAAACGTAATTAATAACAAATTTTTGTTATTATTTGTTACTGCAGCTGGGAGGAAAGAATGGAGGGCAAGCCCTCCACTCTTACCTTCCTCCCTCCCCAGCTCAGAAGCATCCATCCACTCCTCCCTTCCTTCCTCCGCCACCTCAGAAGCATCCTGGGTTATATTCAACCCGCAACACCTCTGAGCTGATGGAGAAAAGAAGGGAGGAGTGGATGGCTGAGGCCATCCACTCCTCCCTTCCTTCCCCCGCCACCTCAGAAGCAAGGGCAGAAATAACGACCTAGATACGTGCCCTTTACGGAAATGACGATCACGGCATCGATTTTGAAATGGCATCGATTTTGAAACGTCACTCGTGGGTTGTACGCCAAGGGTCAATATAGGTTCAAAATAATTTTAAATATGAAAAATTAATGGATATCAAAGTATTACGGCCGGAGATATCCACCCCTAGAAGCCCATATAGTTTCTAATGTAGTTAAAATAAAACTATTTTCCTTCATCTCAATATGGCACTAATTTGACAAAAACATCTCTATTATGTCTTTCACAGAACTTAAGATTCTGGATATAAAATCAGTATTTGTGGAGATTTCTTGGATGACGACATACATGGCAGCCAAAGTGGTTAGGGGAGGCTGAAAGGCGCAAATTATATTTCCTTAGCAAATAATTGTAACCAGAAGGTGGAATTTTCGATAGAGACCTGGAAGAAGATCCACAGTAACAAAGCCCTGAAAAGCTCAAACAACAGGGCAGGAATATGTGGCCATGTTTTTCTCCCTCCATTTCTTGTCCTATTTGTAGGAATGAAAAATAAATGTATCCTAATATGTAAGTCCTCATTCATGTATGGTATACTTCATTTTCCACAATATAGGCTTCAAAGCTCTAATATTAAAGAGACAAAAGGACTGTGTAATGGTTTGTTTGTAATATGCATATAGCCAAAGCGGACACAGATTGAGACCAAGCATGTGTGCTCCTTCCTCAAACCTCACTGTTCTTCTCCCTTAGAAAAAAAAGATCTTGACATACTTTGTATAAATATTTCAATATGGATTTGTAGGCATATTTGGTTGACCACACTTTTAAAACTCCCGAAATTAGGAATGGGTTCATATCATTATTGAATGATGCATTAACATGTAAGTAAATTTCATTGATTAAATGGTTCTACTCTCTTTGAAATAGCAACATTTATATTACCATCTCTGTATTTGTTCTTTTGCACACGTCTTGGCCAAATACGTTTACAGATGTAAGAGGAATTAAAGTTTATGTAGCACCTTGTAGCAAAATTGTAAAATCTTATTCTTTTTTCTCTGAAACTAACTTCCCTCTGTGTTCTCAAATAGGGAAGATTTGAAACAGGTTGTTGCCTTGAGATGTTTAAGGCAGTGTTTCCCAACCAGTGTGCCGGGGCACACTAGTGTGCCATGAGCGATCAGCAGGTGTGCCGTGGGAAATTGGCACTCTTCCCCCTCCTAGCAGCTCTTTCTCTCTCTTTCCCTCCCCAAAGATCCTCCCTGAGGCAAAGAAAGGGCTCCACCGAATGCCGGAAGCTCCACATCGGTGAATTGGGCAGTGAGCGAACCTCTGAGCATCGGGATGCTGAAGCATTCACAGATTTCCAAGAAACAAATTGAGCCTCTCCACTTGGAAATGTTTATTTTTTTACTATTTCACTGGATTTTTCTAGAGTTGCCTCCCCCTCCCCAAGGAACTGTTTATGACGGCTTCATGACATCCATCGTTATCTGGAAGCAAGTTTCACTCAGAGTGAAATTTCACAAGGGTCTGGAGAACAAGCCCTATGAGGAGCGGCTTTAAGAGCTGGGCATGTTTAGCCTGAAGAAGAGAAGGCTGTGAGAAGACATGATAGCCATGTATAAGTATGTGAGAGGAAGTCATATATATGTTGTGTTCATCGAAACAGGCCCAGGTTTCACACTGAGTGTATAAATACATTTAAAAACATATTAACTATACTGTGTTAGAGGTGTCATTTTGTGTCATTTTGGTTGGTGGTGTGCCCCAGGATTTTGTAAATGTAAAAAGTGTGCCGCGGCTCAAAAAAGGTTGGGAAACATTGGTTTAAGGCACAAAGACAACTCTGGTATAACATGTTTAAGTATGAAGCATTGTACTTGAGACTGGTTAACACATTTTGAATTTCTATCTCAGCAGCTTCATTATTATCTCAGCAGCTGGGGTATGATCTGAAGAGCATCTTGGGCCTGAACTAAGGATAGTGGTGATGGTGGTCATCATGATGATGTTGATAGTGATGGCTGTGCAATCAGTGAGCATGACAGCCACATAATACAAAGGGCAAATTTGTACACAGTGTAGATGATTGAGGAAGGGGAAAGAATTGAAGTTGGGGTAAACTGGAGCAACACGGTGCAATCATTTTGGTTATACATTTAGATTTGCTTGCAGAATTAGTTATGATGGAACATAGATAGAATTATGGTAAAAGCTTGATTCACAAAATGAAAGTATGAGAAGTAATTAAACTAAAGTAACATGTGGTATGACAGAGTTGTTTTAAGTAAAATGTTTTATTTTTCATGAATTCTTCAGACTAGACAGCATTTTAATATTGACGATCAGCATTTTAGTCAATTGTAGTGTTTAACCACAACCTATTCTGAAACTCTTTTAGAGTTGAATAGTGGTTTCACACACACACACACACACACACACACACACACAAAAGAAAGTATTTGTGGTGGACAAAATTAGTTAATTTCAATGATGAAAACAATGTGGCTTAGTCACTGAGTGAAAGGGGAGCATTTAGTGTGCTATGTTTGGCTCTGCAATGATTCCTCTTAGATGTGAAGTAGTTCTTGTCATCTTCCCATGGCTACAAATAGCCAACAGAGATTTCACACCTCCTTACCATCTCCAGGTGCTTGTTGCTGATGGATGATACTGCTGTTAGGGAAGGTGGAGGTATCCATTCATACGAAAGCCAGGGAATGTAATAAAACAATCATGTGCTTTCCTCTCCCCGTACCTGAATTCAATCTGCACATTTGCCTTTCTGTCCATTCCATGGCTGTATGAATCTCCCTTGGTTAAATAATCTCTGGCAAGTCTTTTTGTTTGCTACTACTTTTTGTATTGGCACATACTTCTGTTGGTATTATTGCTGCTGAAAAGATCAAACTATCTAAAACTATCTGCAATATTCTACACCTACTGCTTCATTCACACATGGCACTGTTTGGACATGCAATGCATTAGAACAGCAACATCAGGCATGGTAAGTAGTAAAACTTGCTGTGAAAATAATTTCTAAGATAGAAAAAGAAAACAGTATGACAGTACATGATTACTAAATATATTTTTAGTAATGCTGTTGAAGTAAAACCCCCTAAGCAATCTTTGGCAGCTAGTCCATTGGCAGCACAGTTGTTGATTGGCATGCACTCATAAATTGACACATGTTTGAAAAAAACTTTTTATTTTGGTAACACAGATTACTGGGGTTCAGACCATCTAGATGCTAACTGCTAAATATTCAGTGGATTCCACTGAATGTATTTTCATATACATAATTGTCGACACGCTTTTATATTACTTACAGCATGTTATTTAGTTTTCTTCCTCATTATGAGCACTGCTTGACTACTTAAATGAGTTATTGGATTGTTCATATAGTAGCCCTTCAACTACTGCAGTCAATTATAATCTTTATTGTATCTGATTTGTCAGTGTCATTGTTAATCTCATAAATCCAATCCACATCAGTTCAGGAGCTTTATATATGTTTACTCTCTTGCAAAAAAAGGAGCAAGATCCCACAGAGAATAACCACAGAGATGAATAACAGCTCTACTCTGCCCATGATAAATATACTTAGGTGTTTTTCTACCAAGTAAAGTATTTATCCTCTTGAAAACACATACACAGCAGATCAACAATGCATTTCTAATATCAGGTTGTACATACTATATTTTACTTTGCTCTGCATTTCTTTACAAAAGAACAATGTGGATCCAACTTCTTCCAGTATTGTAACAATCAAAGCTTTAGTGTGTAATCACTAATGCAGCAGTAGATGATTATTCAAAACTACTCCAGAGCATTTTAAAAGTTTGATCTAATGCAAAATCCTCGCTCTCGTCTCACAAGCACATAGTGGCTCAAACCATTCCATCCTGTTTTCCTTCCTTAAATGCTTAAAGTCTAGACAAAGAAGAGAGGGGAAAGTGCAGTAAATTATTGAACGGAGTAGCAGCTTTGTCACTATATTGTTAAATCTTTAGTGAAACATCCATTAGGGTACAGATGCAAAGTAGAATTTACCCAAGCAGACACACACAGAGACAGACACATGTGTGATTTTTCTTTTTCTTTCCCATATAAAATCGACATTTTTTCCATTAACAAAGGCTACATCTTAAAATGCAAGAAGCCCCTGGATTCTAAATACAGCTCCCTTCCCTATACAGTTTAGATATTCTTCACCTTCGGAGGGGAAAAGGAGATAAAGCAGACATTTCTCTTACCATGGGAGTAGAAAAAGCAATTCGTTCAGCTACATCCAACAGGCTTTGTGCATGCCGGCAGCATGAGTGATATTTGGGCCTCACACAAAAGCAAAATAATTGGCTCTCAATGAAGAGATGTAAACATCCATCATAATGGCACTGGTACTGAAGCTGAAAGCTACCTCAGCTGTTCTATGTACTCCGACTATAGGATGATGTCACAAACATCAACTCGGTGTACTCTCATTGGCTTCTGTTACCTGGAATTATATCTTAACCCTAAACTGTCAGCTACAAATTTGAATGTGGATTGCTGCTCATTTAGGGGAGGGGAAGAATTCTGAACAAGGAAAAGTAGCAGGTGCTTATTGATGAAAAGGGAGGGCAACAGGCACATGTGCGTGCACACAGAAGCTAACATAAAACACCACACTAATTTGTTTACATTAAAAAAATTAGAGCCTCAGGGAAATGCATTTTCATAATATGTTTACCAAATGATAGCAGTAATTAAAATAGTTTACTGAATAGATATTTTTTTAAAGGTTAATGTGTACAGCATCTGGAAGATCCAACTTTAATGCCTGCATATATTCTCAAATTTTGGTACATGTTTTCTGAGAAATAAAGGCTCAAAATGAGGGGAGGAATTTGCTGATGCATGATGTAGTATTAAAGTAATTTTAAAGTTTAAAAACATCATGGACCCAAATAATTGATATGTACTGAACTCAGAATGTGAAGCAAAAGATTCAAACAACTTGTAGATAATGAATACTATTGCAAAGCATACTGTTACTGACACAGGGCATCTAAATATGTCACAACACTGAGAACAGTGCCAACCAAAGCAAGCTGCTTTTTCAAGTTATTACAATAAATATTTCAAGATGAAGATAACATGTTTTACAATTTAAAATTCAATCTTCATTTTTCCTTTAAAATGTTTATTGTAATAAACTGAAAAGTTATGAACAATACAATACTGTGCATATCGTATCAAGAGTGATTCCTGTTAAACTCACTGGGGCTTGTTCACTGAAGTTTGAATACAGTTTTAAAGAAGCAGTGGGGCAGAGAATGAGATAGGGCTTTGAATTAAGCAGTAAATCTATCAGCTCATGCCAGCTAAGTTTTACAGTTGGGATGGACTTTCTGTATTTTCCCCTTGCAGAATCTGTTTGCTTATTCTTACTCAATTACCCTCCCATTGGTCAAAATGGGAAAGAAGTTCCCTGCAATAGTAGACTAGCCGGAGACCCTGGTGGCGCAGTGGGTTAAACCCTTGTGCTGGCAGGACCAAAGACCGACAGGTCACAGGTTCGAATCCGAGGAGAGCACAGATGAGCTCCCTCTGTTAGCTCTGGCTCCCCATGCAGGGACATGAAAGAAGTCTCCCACAAGGATGGTAAAACATGAAAACATCCAGGTGTCCCCTGGGCAACATCCTTCAGATGGCCAATTCTCTCACACCAGAAGCAACTTGCGGTTTCTCAAGTTGCTCAGACACAAAAAAGGAGACTAGCCTGCTGATAAGTTTCCAGTCCTAATTCAAGGTACAGGTTATTACCTACAAAGCCCTAAATAGTTGGGTCCAGCCTATCTTTGTTATCACATCTTCCCCTATGAACCTGTGTGAGCTTTAAGATCTGCTGGAGAGGCCTTTCTCTCACTCCCACCTCCATTACTAGTGTCATTGGTGGGGACAAAGAAGAGGGCCTTCTCAGTGGTGGCCCCTTGGCTCTGGACCTCTCTCCCCAGAGAGATTAGATTAGCACCCACCTTGTCCACTTTCTGTAAAGACCTAAAAACTTAGATGTTCCAATGTGCCTTTGATTAATCAATTCACTAGATTATTTGGCCCTTTTAGCCATAATTTAATATCTGACTCTTTCACGTTAGTATTAGCTCTGCCCTTGCAGTTGTATTGCACAAATGACTGGGCTCTTCTAGCCCTAACTTATCATCTGGCTCTTGCACTTTACTACTCAGTCCCGTCCTTGTAGTTCCGTTGCACAAGCCCTTGCCTCCCCCTTTAGTTCTAATCATAACCACTGTGCTCACCAACTGGTTGTTGATTGATAGTTTATGTTTTTATGATGTTTTGTTTATGTATTTTATTGTGTTATATTTTAATTCTGTTTAACTGGGTTTGGTCCCCATGTAAGCTGCCCTGGGTCCCTTCGGGGAGATGGTAGGGGGATACAAAAATAAAGTTGTTGTTGTTGTTGTTGTTGTTGTTAGACCTGCATGGAGGAACGGAATAACTTTGATCCAACAGGTTCAAATAAACAGTTCCTGCCCACAACATACATAGTTTCTGGGTTTTCATCCCTGCTTTATAAAGTAGCTTTGTCCAATATCTAGTCGTTGCTCATCCTTCTACCAGCAGAGGGACACCAAAATGCCACCCTAAAATCTCTAGCCATCAGCAATTGGGTTGGGAGGTATGTAGTTTGTTAGTTACTAACCAAGAAAAAGAAGAAAGAACAAAAAAGATAAAGAAATAAAATATATCATCTTTATTTCTTTTTCTTTTACAATAATACTGTTCCATTCAATCTGGATTGAATAGAGCTTGTGCTGAATAAAATGCACACTTGTCAACCTCCTTTTCTTTTTCTTTTCAGAAGAACTGCCCTTATTCTCCTGGTAGAATAGTCTTGAATTTTACAGAATTTAAGTTGGAAAATATTATAGGAGTTTGGGAATAAACTTGATAAACAACTCTGCCTTTGCCTTGTGGTCCTTTCACAAAGTTGTACAGACTTGGGAGATTAAATTCTGGGGACTTAATAAACAGCAGCTCTGTGTGGAGATTCAGACATGAGCCTATTAGTCAAAATGTACTTTAGGCCAAAGTGAAAACCTCTCCTCATTTATTTCAGCCTCAAAACATGGGAGTTCAAATGGAAATGTATATAGAAAAAAAGATTCATTGCCATGCAAAGTGACATAAAACTGAATTACAGATCAGAAAGATGAATTTAGACAATGGGGATGCCAACTTTGTTTTTTTATGATTAATGGAAAAGGTAAGGCCCAGTAATTGCTAAGGAGATATGAGTCATGAGTAAAAGAATAATTTATGAAGTAAAATCTGCTTAGGCATATCACATGTATAAATTATATTGCCCTGAAAATTTAATGCTATAAATAGCCAAGATCAAGCAGAGAGGCACTCCTGATAGAAATCTTACTGTGTGGTTTGGTTCACTCAGCAACAGCTTCTGGTTTCCATAATTTAAGGACCTTTAAGTGTTTATGCCTTGTGTGTTGGCAATACTTCTACATGCTTCAGTTTGTACCTGTAATAGCAAAGAGAGAGTCTAGCTATGGGTAAAACAGCCAATACTTTTTATTAAGTGCAGCTTATGTGATTTTGTTCTGGCATATGGCAATGATCCAGCCATTGGCCAGTTATCTCTTTGGCTGTGAGGCCAGTAGGGGTTTTTTTTTCTGAATCCGGCTGCCATTAGCTTGCCTACAATCATTATGGGCCTTTTGAAGGATGTCATAAGGAAGCAGAAGACTTGTTTTCTGCTGCCCTGGAGACTAAGGACCTCATTACCTGGGGTCAGCAGGGGAAAGTGTAGGACAGCATGTAGCCTTGACGCTTTAGCATTGTGGGTCATGTGCCGCCATCCCATGATGTTTCTGTGCTATGTATCACCAGCTTCTTTGTGTGCTGTTCCCAGCTTCTTCAATAACTTGTTCTAAAGGCTACAGGCCATTACCCAACGCCTCAATGCTACCTCTTAGCATGCTGCTGGTGTGCTGCTGGCACAGAGTTCAAGAGAGCCCTGCCAGAAGTAGCCCTGCGTCATTTGATGGGCTTCGGCAGACTCTATCCCAGCAGTGTGCCAGAAGTGCACTAAGATGGGGAAAACCACCCATTTGATGTAACAATAGGACTCGGAGCAATAGGTTCAAATTACTGGAAGGAGATTCCACTTGAACATTAGGAAAAACTTTTTGACCGTTCAACAGTGGAATTCTCTGCATCGTGGATAGTGGAAACTTCTTCTTGAGATTTTAAATAGAGGCTAGCTGGCCATATGCTGTGGTGCTTTAATTGTGTATTTCCTACATGACATGGCAGGAAGTTAGCCCTTGTGTTCTCTCCCAACTCTATGATTCAATTCCTTAAGGAAGCTGTTCAATCTCCTAATGGATCTTGCCTAGTAGTTACCTCACTTAGGGAACAATCAGTTAAATGGCATACAACCAACCCTAAAGCTGCAATAAGTAATACAATACCACACAGGGGTATAGGGATTGAGATGAGAAAGGAATAGCCAAACAGATAAGTGGGAAAACACATTTCCTGACTTAATCAATGTAGTTCACTACAGTCTAGAAATAAGTTATATCTAGAATATAATAAACTATGCAAGAAAAGACAATATGGAAAATGGATGTGGAATAAACTAAGGGGCGGAAAGACTGCAAGTAGGAGATATCCTTTCTGTGGTCAGTTTCAATGAGGGCCTGGCCCACAGAACCAGCTAACTTTTCTAAATTATCTAGTTACATATCAACTTCCATAAAGCTCTCTGAAAGTATTACAGAAATCAGTGCCCTTGATACAATTAAGTCCATATGACCCCACTTGGCACATACACATACAGAGTTCTTAGGTAGTGGGCAATCTCAGCTCCCTCTCTAAGCACTAACTCTGAAAAAAAGACTCTGATATTATGGTAAAACTGTAAATTAAGGGATGTGCATAGGAATGCCAATTAATATTCTTACGTTCTTTAAAATTATACAAAATACACAAAAATACAATGTGGACACTTTGTTTAGTTCCCTTTTTTCTGCTTCAGGTAGGAATAAGGGTGGACACATTAAATCTCATTTAACCACCCCATGGAAAAAAAGTACATGAATTGTATTATCTTTTTGAAAATAAACAAAACCAACTTCTTAGCCATCAATGTTAGTCCAATTCAACAAATAGAACTGTTCCCAGCAAGAAGTGACGCACATATCATTCTGCAACCTGACAAAGAAACAGATTTAAAATCAATTTTTACGCACACAAAGGCCTCTGCCCAGATAGGCGAACTCATCTTCTCACACAATAACATTTTTAAGATCTTACATTTTTTCCATCTCATTTATGAAAAAAAATGGGGATTTGGGTACTATCTTGTGAAATAATGAACTAGATGAAGTTGTTACTGAAGTTCTCATTTTAGACATCAGCCAGTATGCCTGTTGAGGAAACAGTGAGAGTGTATGTTTTTTTATGTTGTATGCCATGGAACCTAAGGTTTAGGTGAACAAACTGGCTTTTTAAAGCTTTGCCCATTGACTGAACTCAGGCTGCTAGGCTCTGATTCTGGATTCACAGATGGTTCCAAATTTTAGAGGGCTCTGAGTAAAACATTCACAGATGATCGCCCTCATCCTTCTTAATGTGTCTCATTTGAGTGTTGGCAGCATTAATGCTTTGATCTAGACTACGGATGTGAAATTTGTTGCCAGCACCTCATTCGTGTCTGAAACAGGCTGTCTCAAGGCAGTATGACAGTCTGCTGAGAACTCTGAAGTCCTGTAAGATCTTACTTCCAATGTAAGCATATGTATTACCTACTGCTTTCTCCTCATTGAGCTTTAGAACAGTTTGAGCAGTTCTTCCCCTTTGTGAAGGTAAGACACAAATACAGAAAGAAAAGAAGTGAACAGTCTGATGTTTCAGAACAATAGAAAGAACATAGTAAATATCCTTCATGGTCCATGGTGGCCATTATCATAGATGTAAATACGGAAAGTCTTGCAAGTATATAATTTTTATTGAAATAAACAAAAAACAGCAATTGCCATTTGGCCACAAGAAGAAATATAGTTTTACATTACTCTTAAAGCACCTAACTCATATTGCCTAAATTCATCTCCAGACCTGAAGTATTGTACAAAAGCCTCTTGAAAGTCTTAGGGCCCTTCTATGCTATGCCAAAGCCCGGTAGGAACTGTCTTATTTTATCCAGTTCCTGCCTGATTTCTCCTCCCACCCCCAATCCAAACCCTTGACTTTCCCTTGGAGGGTGGCTAGATGCATAAATATTAGGCTTGTTTGATCCCAAAAAAATGGTTCAAAACCCGTTTCAGATGTAGGGGGCACTGGTGATTCGGATCAGAAATGATTTCTGAAATTTTCCGGGGAAAAAAGCCTGAAATATCCGAAATTTCTGAATCGCTTCGTTAAATGGCAGACACACATGCGCAATAGGAAAGAAACAGCACTGGCACTGGGGAAACTTCAGGGGATTATCCCTCCCTTATTTTTAGACCAATCATGATGAAACTTGCTACAGTGGTAGAACACATGGATCCCTGTTAGCTCACCAACTTCCATAACTTTTGACTTATCCATGGATTTTTGGCAAATATTCAAAAAAAATATTATAGACTGACACAGCTTGAAAACAAGTTTTGAATGAAAATTTTCTATTGGCACCCATGGCTCACGGAGAGCGTGCCAGCTTTATAAGCATAAGTCCATGAGTTTGATCCCCCTCCCCTGCCAAGGAAAATTATGGGTTTTTTAAAGTATTTTTAAATAGTAAAGGAAATATGTTCCTGGTTGGAAATTTGAAAGTGTTTTTCCTGTTTCTTTGGGTGGTCTTTACTTTGAAAGTACTTGTTCTACTCCAGAAATTTTGTGTGGCACAAACTGTGTTAATCTGGGGGTGAACAGAAATCATATACAGAGCAGACCTCATCAAGAGACATCTAGACTGACCCCCTTCTTTGGGATCAAGAACACGGTTTCTCACTAAAAGGAAGGGAATGGGGTCTCAGGAGCACAAGACAATGAGACAACAGAAGACATGTGAAGCTTTTGAGTCAATTTTATATGCATGAGAGATGTAGTTTCCCAAAGTACCTTAGCAAGCCAGACTCCCCGGTGCAGCAATCCTAGAAGACTCTAAACGAATGGATGAAAGAAGGAATGTCTTCAAGATTTGGGAGAATCGGGGCTAGACTGACCCCACTACAGGAAAAAGAAGAACAGCTTCCCACTGAAGTATAAATTCTGACTTGGTTTTACCACAGGACTAGTGTGGCTCAGGGAGAGCATGCCAGTCTCATAAGCATAAGTCTGTGAGTTCAATCCCTGCCAGGGGAAAATGGCAAAATAAAATTGTGGCAAATAATGGCAAATAGTGAGAGGCAGGGCATGGGGAGCCAAGACACACATTTTTGCTGAAAAGGAAGGTGTGGAGAGTCATGGAGGCTCCCTTTTTTTGGAGGACACATGCTATTTTTATTGCAGGGAAAGGGTTTATTGCAGGGAAAGGCTTTGCTGCCTTCTTTTTAGACACCTTTGTGGATTCAGTTTATTTTATATTTTGACGGCAGTGTGGAATTATTCTGTACTGTTCTGATGTCTCCCACGTTTTTTTTTATTTTCAGAACCATTAAGCAACTTTGGTTTTAAAATCTCATGATTTCCCTTCCCTGGCGAGTGGCGATGCAAAGAGGGATAAGGTGGGCATGGCTAAGCACAGCCATTCTTAAAGGCCATGCCCCCAATGGTAGAGATTGCAAAAGAATCCTGCTGTTAAACTACAGGACCTCTTGCAATCTCTACCATTGGGGGTGTGGCCTTCAAGAATGGCTGTGCTTAGCAAAGCCCAACTCTTCCCTCTTTGCATCACCACTCGCCAGGGAAGGAAACTGCGAGATTTTAAAACTGGTCATTTAGGTTTAACAAAGTTGCCTAATGGTTCTGAATATCAAAATAACCGTGGGAGACATCTGAACATTGCAGAATAATTCCGAACAATAGGTAAATGGTTCAAATTTAGATTTGCCCCTTCTTTTCCTGCATGGTTTGAAATTGGTTCAAAAGTCCAAATTTGGTAGGTTTTTCCAAATTTTAGGTTTTTCCGAACCAAACCTAAACAAGCCTAATAAATATAACAATATAACAAAATTTCTGTTACTTTTTCATTAAGTAATTACGCAAGGGGAAAAATCAAGACTCCTTTTTCTCTCATTTTTAGAGCTATCGGAATGAAACTTGCTACAATGGTAGGACACCTTTACCATTATCACTGTGTGACTGCCCCTCGCATTGCTAAATATCACTTCTTATGTACAAATCTTAGAAAATAGATATGAAAAATGAATTGCAAAGTTTTGCACAGCCTTAGTAATCAATTAAGATGGTACTGAAGAATTTCAATAAAGGCAGAAGCCACTCCTCTTGTTGATCATGTGCAAACTATAGAAAAAGAACAATAACATAAAATTAGAATATTTCAACTTTGTTAGCAATAGAAAGGTAACTTTTTTTGGAGATCCAAGTGTTCCTTTCCTGTGTAATGCTAACTGCTCCTTTCATCAGTAAAGAATATTGAATTTAAAACATAACACTTTTAAGTGTTGTATAGGTAAACTTGACAAATTGTAGCCCCAAATTATTTTCCATTGAAAGAGTTTTAACTTTGTTGATAGTGGAAAAGCTCACAGTTCTTTGCTTCCCCACAAAGTGGTATGCAACCTTGCAAATGATGACGTTCTCAAAGGCAGCAGTTTTGTTACTATCAGTTCGAAAGGACATTTGGCCATTTATTTACTGTTTTTGTTCCTAGTTCCATTATGACTCATAAATGATATGACCACCTTAAACATCACCATAAATAAATGTCTCACAGAGAAAGGACATTTGTGACCCTAAGACCACCACGCTCCTTCCCCTGAGCATTTTTTTTTACCAATTTTGCTTGAAGAAAAAGCTAATGGGGTTTGAAAGCTGGCATGCCTTTTGATTAGTGGAGTAAAAGTATCACAGCAATGTGTAATTAGTATTTTGTGGTGTTCCACTGGATGGTCAACACAGCTATTGCAGTACTCCTAAATTAGTCACCAATTTAATCTCCCAGAGTTCTGCCAATACATTGACACTCTGGAATATTATTGTTGGAGGGTACAGGGTTTGTTTGCTTGTGTTTTAAAAGAAAGATCAAGATAAGTTTTAGAAACCGTTGCAGTTGACTTTGCCTTGACTTTCTACCAAAACTGTTAGGTTCCATGACCTAGAAAAATCTGATTGGCTCAATTCCCAGCTTGAACTTACTTTGCAGTCAAGAACATTTTTTTTCATTTTTAAATTGGTGATTCTCTTTTTGAACCCCTTGGACTATTTATAGCAATTTAAAGACTTGAGAACACACCAATGAAGCTGAAGTTACGCTTGACTGTGAAAAAATACTGAGCAAACAATCAAAATTTTCAATGCCATTCTCTTTGTTTGCTAAACTAGATAAGAGATTTTAACTGGCAAACAAACAACTAAAAATCTCAGATAAACCTAATGCAAATCACAGTCCAAGAAAGCAACTTCCCCCTAGTGCAAGTATCTTTTTAACTGTTGATCTAATAAGTTAAGGTCAGTTCACTTTAAAATGTGAACTAAATTAAATTCTCCTGTCTCCCTAGCTTCATTTTAAAAACCTAAACAAAGAAAAACAAATACTGGTCATTGCCTAAAACTGTTATGATATTGAATCACAAAACAATACAGCTCTTTGGCATTTAAACTGATGACAGTTTACGTTCAACATGATGGAGATATTGATAGCTATAGAGAGAATTGGATAGCAGAAAGCTAAATAAAGCAATCATCTCATGATTCTAATCAATGTACTGAGTAATCAACAGTGAAAAATTTCATAGCATACAGGGGACTTGGCAACATTTCAGTTACCTGAACTGAGAGAAAAGAATAAAAATAATAATGGGCTGTTGAAGGTATCTGTCTTTCAGGTACCATAAATGCACAGTAAATTGCAGAAATAGCTGCCAGCTATTTTCTTCAATTGACCGCTTGAGTGAAAAGCAAATGCAGAAACAGTTAAAATGACTCAGAAATGTTTTAGTTCTATTATCCCAGTTTTTAATATGTTATAAAAATGAACACACTATTTGTGTTCCTTGTTTTAGAGTTTCTAAGTCAGTAGCATCCAAGGGTTCGATATCCTAGCCCCATGAGATGAAACCTAGAGACAGTCCCTGATGATATCACAGAGGATAGACTTCATTGATGTCACAGATGATCACAGCGGCCAGGACCTGGTAATGTCTTTAAGGACCTTATCTCATGTATGTGTCCCTCCATTTTCTCTCAGTTTTTGCATACTGGTAAAATAGAGTTCCACAGAGGCCATTCCATGACACACAGTCCCTTCTGGTGGCCACCCATGGGAATCTGTCTTACCAGGGTGGGAAAATGGAGAAAAAAATCCATTTTGAGGAAAGAGGGGAGAAGCATGGGGAATTGGGGAGAAGATGGGGGAAAGGACATGGGTTGGCTGGCCATCTCCGAAGACAAATCTTGCAAGATGAGATGAGTCCTCACTCTTCCAAATGCTTTTCTCTGCTTTCCCCCACTTCTCTCCCACCCATGGGATAACATCCTAAATATAGTTGCTCAGTGTTGGGAATCAGCCTGTGTTTGTGTTTCAGGATCATGATATTTCTGATGTGGGAAATGTTGAACAGGATCATGATGCTTCTGACGAGGGAAATGATGGTGCTGAGGCTGAGGTGCAAGATGGAGATGGTTTGATCAATGATTTTCATGCAGACAAGAACAGAGAGGCCCCAGTGCAAAGGGCAGTTTCTCATGAGAATATTCCTGCTGGGCAGAGAGATGATGGTTTACTCCCTCTATCTGCGAGCTTTCAAGATTTGGATTTGGACAACAATCTGACACCTGGGAATTTTAATGAGCAGCAGCCAGATAAGGAGTTGAAAAATAGGCGGCTAGATAGACAACAAACTCAATGGTTACATCGCTCTGAAAGACTTCATCAGTTAAGAGCCAAAAGTGGGGGGAAACAAAACCAGTTTCTGGGTTTTGGGATATAAGGTTTGCTTCAAGGGAAAACCTGTTAGATCAAGCATTGTTTGGAAATCAAGTTCATGAGCCATGGTATTCCTGTTCAAGGGGTCTTGTTCCTGTGGATTTCTAGCCTTGTGGGTATTGACTTGCTTTGCCTGGATTGTCTTTGCATCCTGTTGATTCCTATCTGATTTTATACTGCCTTGGACTGCTTTTATATGGACTGCATTTTTACTGACTTTATACTTTTTGGAACTTTCTTACTTTTTATGAACATCTATTTCTACTGGCTATTTTATTAAGCTTCAATAAAAGGATTGGATTTTCACTCAACGTGTGGTGTGTTTTATCAGAGGGCTTTTCCTGTTCTGGAGTGCAACACTCAGACCACGTAATTAAAAAAGGAAAATCTAACAAAAATGTCAGTATTTCTCAGAGACCCATATCAACACTAGCCACTTAAGTCAGTGTGAGGTTAGTCAGCCATGGATATCTAATAAAATGCATGGAACTGATCTGGTTTAACTTGGGGAAAGCTGCTTAATACTGCTCTTACCCCAGGTTAAGCTTTCCCTCCTCCCTCGACCTACTTTCTTCACACAACATGGAAAAGAGAAGGATGACCCCTGTCCACCGAGGGCAGCGTTACTGCTGTAGTAAGCAGCAAAACAGGAGGGGGCAGTTGGTTCCCTGACCTGTGCACCAAACCATGTTTGGCATGACTAGCCAGTGGTGATTTCCTGCTGCTCAGAAAGTTCCTATTGGGCCACAGAGTAACTGGGCCTGTCCAGACAGTACCTTTATTCCAGGAGCTTCCACAGCAAACAGATGGGTGGCCAGATGTAATTCCCTGTAAGCATGGGCACAATCTCTACAAATGGCAAAAAAACACGAGATTTTAGGGTGCAGGAATATCCCGTTCTGATCTGAATATCCGCATCTTCGAATGTCGGTATGTCCCTGCACTCTGAAATGTCCCTGCAGTTTAATCTAGATTTGTTCCAGGGTTTTAGATGTTTGTTCCAATTGGTTGGTTCCTAAAAATAAGGTGACAGATGAGTAGAATGAAAAAACTTTGTTTGTGTGCCAGAAAGTTCATGAAACATGTGGAGGGCACATTTTCTCTGGTCTTGGGAATTTTTTTGTCCTTGAGTAAAACTCACAATTTGCTGCTGTCTGGAAGTGCCCTCAGACACTGGCCCCATTCTACTTTATTTCTCTGTGTAGAGCAGCCCTGAGTAAATAACATGTTTTGAGGCTTTGCATGTGGCAGGAAAAACCAAATAACAGAGCTTTGTTATTTAACACCTTTGTAAGTTGTAATTTCAAGAACACAGAGAAGTTGTAGTCCAACCAAAGCAAATTTTCTGGGTCTGAGAGGAGGGGATTCATAGTTCTCTTTTTAACACCTTTTTAAACATTTAAAAACATGAATACTGTTAGTCATCTAAATAAAAAAAAGTTTCACACCATAGTCATCAAATTATTATTCCCAACAATAAAAAATAGTTGGGGTAGTAAGTGGTGATGATGACATATCTGGTTGTGCCTTTTATTAAATGTTAATTTTTATTTAATATTAAATGTTGATAACTATTCAAATTTATATAGCACAGAAGTTCTCAACCTGTGGGTCCCCAGGTGTTTTTGCCTCCAACTACCGGAAATCCCAGTCAGTTTACCACTGATCTTACAGGAAGGCATATTGAGTTTAATGGGGAATTCAGCTGCAAGGCATTAAGAATCTAACATCTTATTCATGGTTTCACCTTACTTTGGTGGGCAAGGAGGAGGAAAGAATGGGAGAAACAGGGAGAACATTAAGGGGAAAAAGTCATTTAGCCAGGAGTTGTGAGGAAGAGAAAGAGGAAAAGACAGATAAAGAAAGAAAAAATAAATCAAGAAGGAATCAAATGACATTTATAAATAAGACATTTTCACCAGAGTGCCTATTAACAATGGTGCAATCCACGTACACCTGAAAACAACAAATAAAACTGCACAGCAGCGTCCATTATTTATTGTCGACTTGGAAATATGAAAAACAAATAGGGAAATGTAATAACAAGATAGGAAAAGCAATTTTGTGGTCAGAAACCCCTGAGACTGTAAATATTTAATATTTGCTTTTTAGCTTCTGTTTCTTCCTGAAAAAAAGATGTCTCATATTAAACAAACCATACTTCACTTACTTTTCCTATAATGTGTTTGTAAAATGGTAATAATTTCTCTTTCACACTTGGTCAGGAAAACCAAGGGGCTGGTTTGGCTCTGCTCCATGAGAGGGGATGTTCAGGAGTGATTGTGTAATAACAGTAGTGTTTTATAAAATTGTTTCTCATGTGCTGGAAAAACCAAGATGAAGAGAAATGTGGTTAGATTAGACTGGTTACAACTTAGTTATTCTGAGCAAAATGTACAGATGAAGTTTTTCTGCACAGAAAAAAATGACACAGAAAATTTATTTGCAGGAATTTTTTAATGCAGAAAAGGCTTTTAGTGTATAAAAATACAATGTGTCAATTTTCTGTAGAATAGGTTCTGACTCTGAAAACCAGGTTTTGAAGAATTTCTCATAGTAGGAAGTAAATGATTAAAATTACTGATTTTTTTCATTCTAGAACAAAATTTGTGAAAAATTACATCACACTTTTTCTTCCTCTCTCATACATATTTGAATAATTAGTGTCTGCTCTCGGCTCCCAAGGAACATTATTATTTTAGAGCCTAGTTATCTAAAGCAGTGTTTCCCAACCGGTGTGCCGCAGCACACTAGTGTGCCGTGAGCGATCATCAGGTGTGCCGTGGGAAATTGGAACCTCCAATACCAGACCTGGACATTTCGTGACCCACCGGCCGATTCTGACCAGCCCGCATAAGGGCCCCAGCAGGCAGGCAACGGAGGGGAAGGGAGGGGGGAGGAGAGGAGGAGGCCAGGAGCAAGCACTGCCACAGAGCATGCCTTTGCTCTCCTCCTCCTCCCTTCCACCTTGCACACTCCTCTCTACCTCACGCTCCCCCCCCTTCTATTGCTTGTGTGTGTGTGTGTGAGAGAGGGGGAGAGCTGGAGATGGCCAGGGGGGGTTTGTTCCTGCTTGGGGACGTGTTGCTCGTGGGCCTGGCTTGGAGGTACGTGTCCCTTTAAGAGTGCGCGGCTGGCCCTGGGCATGTGGGATAGGCTGCCTTTGGTAGGGATGGGCTGGGAGGAGCCCCCCACACCTGCAAACTCTGGCTGGGAAGGAGAGGTGAGGAGGGGGCCCCGGGGAGGAGGAGGAAGCCCAAGCAGGTGCCTTCGCAACCCCTGCTCTGAGGAAAAAGAAAAGTTTGCACCTTTGAAAAGAAGAGGAGGGACTGGTGAACTACAACTCCCAAACTCAAGGTCAATGTTCACCAAACCCTTTCGGTACTTTCTGTTGGTCTCATGAGAGTTCAGTGTGCCAAGATTGGTTCAATTCTATCATTGCTGGATTTCAGGATGCTCTTTGATTGTGTGTTAACTATAAATCCCAGAAACTGTAACTTCCAATTGTCAAGCTCTATTTTCCCCACACTCCAACTGTGTTCACATTTGGACATATTGAGTATTCATGCCAAGTTTGGTCCTGATCCAACATTGTTTGAGTCCACAGTGCTCTCTAGATGTAGGTGACTAAAACTAAATGTCAATGCCCACCAAACTCTTTTAATATTTTCTCTTGGTTATGGGAATTCTGTGTGGGAAGTTTGATTCCATTCCATCATTGGTGGAGTTCAGAATGCTCTTTGATTGCGGGTGAACTAAAACTCCCAGCTGTTGAGCAAGACCTTCGTGTGTGTCTTTCTGCCATTCCTGCCAGGATATCTATGTTGTGTTCATCGAAACAGGCCCGGGTTTCACACTGAGTGTATAAATACATTTAAAAACATATTAATGTTTTTAAATGACAAAATCAATTTTTTAACTGATGGTCCCTCCTTGGGTTAATATTAGTATGTTTTTGGCCAAATTTGGCAGCAATTTGTCCAGTGGTTTTTGAGTTATGTTAATCCCACAAATGAACATTACATTTATATATATATATATATGAGAGAGAGAGAGAGAGAGAGAGAGAGAGTCTTTTTGCCATTCCTGCCAGGATATCTATGTTGTATTCATTGAAATAGGCCCAGGTTTCACACTGAGTGTATAAATGCGTTTAAAAACATATTAACTATATGTATTACTGTATTAGAGTGTCATTTTGTGTCATTTTGGTTAGTGGTGTGCCCCAGGATTTTGTAAATGTTAAAAAGGTTGAAAAACACTGATCTAAAGTCTGTGTGTGTTTGTGTGTGTGTGTGTGTGTGTGTGTGTGTGTGTGTGTGAGAGAGAGAGAGAGAGAGAGAGAGAGAGCAAGAAAGATGATGAGATCTCAAAGTCTACTTTAACTCAAATAAAGGTTGGAACAGACACAAATGTAAGGAAGCCTCTTGTTTTTATGCTGATGTCTTCAATATATACAGTGTATGACAGATTTTGAAGAAATTATCTTATTTTCTAAAGTAATATTCTTTCTTTCTTTTTTGTTTTTACTTCAATGTTAAGAATACACATTTGAAGGTCCACTTTGAAGTATTGTCATAGTAACCTGCAGTGGTTTTGTAAACCTTACCTAAACATAGCGAGTCTTAACTCCCTTTTACGGCTAAACCATTACAAAACAATTTCAACTACTAAACATTTTCTGGGAAAGTATATCCAACCTACCCCCCACTTCTGAAAAGATTGCTGAGAAACAGCCTAAGTGTATGTGTATTGGGGGAGGGGTGAAAGAGGGTGGCATCATATCTGCTAATTAACAGACTGTAGTGTGCTTACCCTAAAAGCACTAGCCAATGTGAGAGTTATTCTAGATGCTCCCACTTACAGGTCAAAGGGAGACTGGCAGAGTAGGTGAAGTCAATGCTTCTTGGAACAAGACAAAATTACAACTTGCCTAAAGAAGGCAGTTGTAAGGCCTATATATTTATAAAGCCATTCCTGAACCCTTCCATAATGAACAACTCTCAGCTAGTGTCCAAACTTATTTATTTATTTTTTTACTTCATTTATATTCAGGGTGGATCACAATGCACACATACAGGCAAACATTCAATGCCTTTGACATACAACACATATAGGCAGACAGAGAGGCAATTTAACATTCCAGAAATCAGTTAAATTTAGCCTCCCCACAAAGTGGTACCTAAATTTCCTACTTGACAGATGTAACTGTCTTTCGGGTTGCAAAGGTTAATAACGACCTACACTAATTGGTCGAGAGCTCACCCCGACCCGGGCAGGCCTTGAACTTATGACCTTTTGGTCAGTAGAGATCTTATGCAGCTGACACCCAGCCAGCTGCGCCACATTCCCGGTGCCAAACTTCCGTTTTTGAGCAAGGTTTTAGAACATGTGGTGGCCTCTTACCTCCAGGTCCACATTTTGGGGGACCTCCTGGATTCAGCATTGAACCTGGCAGCCCAGGTATCTGTAGTGGCCAGGAGGTTTAGGAGGGCCTTTGCACAATTAAAACTTGTGTGCCAATCGTGCCTGTTCCTTGAGAAGTACATACCATAGTGACATCCTGCCTGGATTATTTTAACACTGTACTCTATGTGGGGCTGCCTTTGAAGAGTGTTTGGAAATTTCAGCTTCAGCCAGCTTGCTAACTGGGGCTGACTACAGGGAGCAGACACCCATCCTGGTTGCAGCAGCTCCACTTACTCCTAGTTAGTTTCCAGGCACAATTCGGAGTGCTGATTATGACCTTTCAAGACCTATACCACTCAGGCCAGGCTATTTCACTGACTTCATCTTCTCATATAAGCCTGTCTGGGCCCTGACATCTTCAGGGGAGGCCCTTCTTTTGGTTCCACCTTCATCACAAGCTCAGTTAGTGGGAACGAGAGTATGGGCTTTCCTTCTCAGTGGCCATCTCTCAACTCTGTAATTCCCTGCCCATGGAAGTCAAAATGCCCTCTCCACCACCATTGTCCTTCCATTGGCAGGCTAAAACCTTTTCATTCAGGCAGGCTTTTAAAGAAGGGTTTTAAGGTTTTAAAAATCAAGTCATGGGGTGCCATGGTTTTTAGCTTTGAATATGGTTTTCTGGATTTTAACTGTGAATTTTTGATACCATTAATGTTTAATTATTATAATAATAATACACTTTATTTATATTACGCTCTTCTCACCCCGAAGGGGAATCAGAGCGGATTACATTACACATACGGCAGACAATTCCTGCCGGTTGACATTTTTAATATTTGTACAGTATATCCTGTTTTAATATTTGTATATTTGTATATTTTAAATTGTATTGAAATGCTTTTAGTATAAGCCACTTTGACTCTCATCGTGGGTATAAATAAACATAATAATCATAATAGCTCTGTCACAACATTAGAAGAGACATGTGATTGCCCACGCAACTCAGTATTGTATACTCTGTCTGGCAGAAGTTTTCAAGGATTTCAAGCGGAGACATTTTCTATAATGGTTGGGACTATGGTGAATTGATTCAATAATAAAATTAAGTATTCCAAACTCAGGACAAAATGTATTATGGGCAAAGGGGGTGCGGTTAGGTAGCATATATTATGAAAGGAATTAAGACTTTATCTGGGGGTCATCAAATTAGAAATAGGACAAAATAGCTCTCTGAGAGGGTCAACTGTTTCAACTCATATAAATGGGGAAAAATGAATGAAAATGGTAATTTTTAAGAAGTCAGACCTTAGTAGTAAAGACATTGGAAAAAGTTAGATGATTCGGGGGAAGTTACCAGAAAATAAAGCACTGTGATCTCTGTTGAGGACTTTTGAAAAGTGCTGAAGGGAAGGAAAGCTTATATTGGTAGTGTCATCCTGAAAAAATTCCATGGAAATAAGGGTACATCTCACTTTATAATTGAATCACTATTTGGTTACTAAAAATAGAAAAAAATATCAGCATCAGCATTTTGGTTTGTCACACTTTCCACAAATTCCAAGATTTTGACTGCAATGGTTGTGCCCCATATTTCCTTTAGCATTTCATCCATGGAACAGATGTGTATTTAATTGAAGTTCTAATGTTTGATGATTTATTTGTTTTTGATTTTAATGCATTTGTTTATTTATTGATATGTGGCATTCAATTGTTTCCTTTGTAAGGCCACTCTGAGTCCCCTTCAGGGTGAGAAGGGCTGGGTACAAGTGTGGCAAATAAATACATACATACATACATACATACATGCTTACTTCACTAGGAGTCTCTGACATCCCCAAGATTCATCCAACCTATTTTTCAAGCCATCCAAGTTGGTAGTTCCCATCCAGGCAGGCATCTCTTACTACCCCTATTGTATTGTGTTCCAGTTTCATTTGAGTTGTGAAAAGAAATATTTCCTGATTCCCCCACCATTCAACCGAAACAGATGGCCCCATTTTCTAATATAATGAGAAAAGGAGAAATCATTTGCTCTATTTTATCATATCATGATCCATTTGATACTTCCTGATGTATATCCTTTATTTGTCTTATTTTCCTAGTGTAAAGGGTCCCAAATAACAGTTTTACTGATGCACTTTTAAATTGTTTTTAATTTAATTGTCTAATTTATTAATTTTATTAAGTGTTTATAAACTGTGCTTTAGTGTTATATCATTTTACATTTTTATTTCTATCTACATATTTATTTATTATTTATTTATTATTTGCATTTGTATTCTGCCTCTTCCCGAGGGCTCGTGGCGGGTTACAAGATATGGCAGATACCCAAGATCAAGGTTTCCATCTCTGAATAGAGTTATAAAATCCTGGTCTCCAAATATATATCTCAAGCCACTATATCATATTGCCTATGTTATTGTTATTCTTGAAGGTATTTATTTATCACCCACCACAACTGATAGATGGTAAGAGCTGTTCCTGCAGTGGGGTATGCTGCCTCAGAATATGGTGCAGTTTCTTTTTCTGGAGGTTTTCAAGAATAGGCTGGTTGGCCATCTGTAAGGAGTGTTTTGATTCTCTATTCCTGCATTGCAGAATGTGTTTGGACTGAATTAAAAAATAAGAAAAAAAGAGGAAATTCTCCAAGCTCATGTGTAAAAATAGTTGTAAACCCAGAAAAATGTTTAAAGACCAGCCAAAATCTTGAATCTATAATTTATTTATTTACTTATTTACAGTATTTTTACCCCGCCCTTCTCAACCCCCGAGGGGGGACTCAGAGTGGCTAACAAGGCAGCAATTCGATGCCAGCAACAATAGACAATGGAAAAATACAAGCACAATTAAAAACAACAGCAGTTAAACAAAATCACAATCAATTAAATTAAAATTAAAATAATCTTCAGTCTGTATCTTGTCAGCATCCAGTCAGTAACAGTAAGCCATATTCTCATGTCCATCATCATATCAGTCAATTCCCGGTAAAGTGCTGCATTGGGTCACTGTGCAAAGGCCTGGTCCCATAGCCAATATTTTACCTTCTTTCTAAATGCCAAGAGGGATGGTGTTCATCATATTTTGCTTGGTAGCGCACTCCACAGGCGGGGGCCACAGTCGAGAAGACCCTGTCTTTCATCCCCGGCAGCCGCAGTTGAGAACCTGGCGGAAGCGAGAGCAGGGCCTCTCCAGATGATCTTAGGTTATGAGGTGGGTTGTAGAGCCAGATGCATTTGGACAAGTAAGCTGGGCCAGAATCATATAGAGCTTTATAGGTCAAAACCAGCACTTTGAATTGGGCTCGGAAGTGGGCAGGCAGCCAGTGAAGCTGAGACAACAGGGGGTGGTATTCTCCCTGTATGTAGCTCCAGTTAGTAATCTGGCTGCTGCCCGTTGGACCAATTGAAGTTTCTGACCCGTCTTCAAAGGTAGCCCCACGTAGAGTGAACACAGTCCCCCTGTCTAGCTCCGGCGTAGATCATCTACTAAGGCGACCAAGGCTGTTTCAGTTCCATGTCCCGACCTAAAGCCAGACTGTGCCGGATCAAGATAATCAGTGTCTACCAGAAACCCCTGGAGCTGCGATGCCACCATACGTCCCATGATTTTATTGGAAACTGGCTGATAGTTCACTAATTGAGTGGCATCCAGTGATGTTTTTTTCAACAGCAATTTTAGAACAGCTTGTTTTAAGCTGGCTGGAATTTTGCCTTCCTGTAAGGAGGAATTAATCACCACCTTCACCCACTCTGCCAACCCCCCTCTGGCTTCCTTTATAAACCAGAATGGGCAGGGGTCTAGGATGCATGTGGTAGGCCTCACCTCTCCAAAGATCCTGTCCACATTCTCGAGCTGAACCAATTGAAATGAATCCATCAAAACTGGACAAGCAGGAGAGCCGGTCGGGCAACGACGGCGATCGGTCGGGCGCTCTGAGGGCTCCCAGGGCGCCTTCCTCTTCAGTGGCCGGAGGGCGGATCTCGCCCCCCCCCGCGGACACAGAGGTGTCCGGCGGGAGCGTGAGGCTGCTTGGCGGGCCCCGTTGGCTCCAGAGGCCCCCCCCCTCCTCAAGAGAGGGAGGCCGCGTGAGCCCGGAGCACTGCTGCAGCGAAGAGCGGGCCAAGAAGAGGGAAGCGGGCGGCGTCCCACTGCTTACGGTCAGCCCAGCCCGCCCCCCTCCTTCCCCCCCCTACCATTAAGCTGAGGGCAGGAGGGGAGAAGAGAGCAGAAGTCCAGCGGCGAGAGGGGAAAGAGTCAGCGGGAAGAGTCCTCATCGCGGGTGGTGCGCTCCTGCAGCCCCAGGGAGCCAGGCGGCTCCGGGAGCGCCCCCCCCTACTACACCCCCCCCCCCGCCAACGGAGACAGAGGCCCGCAACGAGAGGGCCTGATCCATGCAAGAAGAGCTGACGGGGGGGCAACAGAGGCCGGTAAGGCACCCTCAACTCCCCTCAGGGGACTCAAGATGGCGCCCAGAGGCTAAAGGAGTGGAAGACAGGGGAAGAAGACAGGAGAGTTTAGGCGGGAGCGCCATTTTGAAGAGGGAAAAGAGGGGGGAAGAATCACAAAGAGAGGGGGAGAGAAGCAAGAACTAGAAAGTACAGAAACAGAAAAGAAAAAGGCAGAAAAAGAACCAAGAGAGAGGGAACAGGGCAAAGACCAAGGCAAGGACTAGCCCGCCCCAGAGGATCACAACGTGTAAGGACTTCTACAATAAGGGGGTAAGTGTGAATAGACAAGACATACCATAAGCCCCCTCCCTCTCCTTCTCCTCCCCCTCCTCCTCGTGACGGCACAAGACCAACACCAAGAAACCCCCTCTCACGCAGTCAGAGGGCGCCCCCATAAGTCACCCTAGACGACTCCCCCGTTTGGACGCGCGCCGCAGCACAAGGGATTGGATCAGGGTGGCATCACACCCCAATACAACATGCCAGCACCAAACGACCTGACCACAGAAGCCATAGAACAGGAGGGAAGGCAAGGGAGGAGAACAGAGGATAGACAAATAACTTTAAAAGAAATCCTTAAAGAGCTACGGAAGCTGGGAGAAGCACAGGACAGGTGCCTCAGACGATTGAGTCAATGATACCCCAAAACCAAGCCAAAGCGTCGCAGGAACAGTCCCAAGAGGCAAGAATGGAACCGATCAAAGAAGAGCGTCCCATAAGGACAGAACTGGTGGCTGCATATGATGGTGGGAAGGGAGTGTTCCAGCTCAAGGGAAAACAGGCAGCAATACCAGAAGGTCTGGAGAAGGAAATGGAGGAGAGCGCAACCTTGCGGGAAATACCAGAAGAGAGGGAATTGTGTTCTGGAATTGTGGTGGAAGCCCCACTGGAAGCTGCGAGAAGGATAATTGGGAACACTAAGATCGCTACTCTACAAATAGAAGGAGAGAAAAAAAGGCCAGGGGGCTGCTATACCAGCTAAAGGGATTAATCCGGGTGGCAGTCACGGATAAAGACAATTGGTGGAGGGCACAGCTCAACAGAAAGAGAAGACAGCTGAGAATAAGACAACAAAGGGGAAAGAAAAACTTCAAGAAAAGCTGTGCTCACCCCCCAGGGAGGATCAAAACATACAGCCCTCCAAGATGTGATGCCCCAGAGATGGATGAGGAAGATTTGACATTCCCAAAGGAGTACGGCTAGGAAAGAGGCCAAGGAAAGGGACCGAAACAGACCCAGCGACACGGACAAGGAACGGACAATGGTCATGGCCACTCTCACGAATACATGAAGGATGTAAAAAGAGAAGAGAAGGAAGACAACAACAGATTGTGTATCAAGAGATTTACGAAGTCTCACTGCTGACGGGGAACCAAAGGAGAGGTCATAAACTAAGAAGTGACACTTTCAACCAATGAGAGAGACTGTACAAGACTAACAGGGAAAAACAAACAAGCAAACAAACAAACAAACAAGAAACAGGGATTGTGGAAGTTGAAAGACAACAAGTTACTCCTATAGTTATCTCTTTCCACTAATCTCACCCAGTACGTTTCTTCCCAGTCCCCGGTTCAAACCACCACCCTCATCTTTCCTGGTTGGGTTCCCCTCCTCTCCCGCCCAAGGGCCCCTCCGCTCACATCTCCCCCTTTCCGCCCCGCTCCCTCTCACCCAGCCCCACCCCCTTCCCCCTTTTGTTTCCTTATTTCCAATACCCGATATTGTTCCACCTTATCCAATGTTTACTGCAAAACTGGACAAGCAGATGCTCATGCCTCATCCTCAGAGACTGCCATTAAAGTGGTATCAAAATTGGAATGGATCAGAGCCAATTTGTCCATGAAGAACCGAGCAAATTCTTCACAGCGGACCGCTGAGCCATCCGGGATCTCACACTGCGGCGGATTTAATAGTCCTCTGACAACTCAGAACAGTTCAGCTGGACGGTTCTTAGCGGAGGCAACCTTGGCCGCAATAGATGTATTCTGTGCAGCCTTTGTTGCCACATCATAGGTTCTAAGATAAGAAACCAGATGTGCATGGGCTGATCTGCTCCGTTTCCAACGCCACACACACTGTAGCCTCCTCTTTTTTCGCTTCATCGCTGCCAGCTCCTCAGTGAACCAAAGAGCTGGATTAGCTCAGTTACTCGAGAGGGGGTATTCTGGAGTGATCGTGTCAATAGCCCTCATCACCTCCCTGTCCCAGAGTGAGACAAGAGCCTCGACAGGGTCACTTACCAAGGAGGCGGAAAAATCCCCAAGAGCCGTCAGGAATCCGTTTAGGTCCGTAAGTCTCCTTGGGAGAACCATTCTAATGGGTCCACCACCTCTGCAGAGGCGGAAAGGCACAGAAAGTCTAAACCTGATCAGGTAGTGGTCGGTCCATGGCAACAGAGCGATGGTCAGCTCCTCCACTCTGCCACCTTCTTCCCATCCCTGATAGAAAACCAGATCTAATGTGTGTCCATGGACAGGCCCATGGTTACCATGGGGGCTATGAAGTCCTGAGCCGCTCCTGACAGAGCAGTCTCAGCATGAACATCGAAGTTCCCCAGTACAATAAGCCGTTGAGACTCCAATGCCAGGCCCAAGACCACTCCAGCTAGCTCAGGCAGGGAGTCTGTCATGCAGCGGGATGGTCGGTACACTAAGAGAATCCCTATCCTGTCCCGGTCACCTATCCTCAGACCGACACATTTGAACGTGGTTGACTGCAGAATGGGCCAACTGGTCAGGGGGATGGAATCCTTATAGACCACTGCGACACCACCTCCCCACCTTCCAGGTCTCAACTGGTGGTGTACAGAATAACTCCATGGACAAAGCTGAAAGATATTGACCCCCCCCCAAGCCTCATCCAGCCAGGTCTCTGTTATACAAGCCAGGTCAGCATTTTCTTCCAGGATTAAATCCTGGATAATTCTCAATATTATTTTTGTTAATTACTGTGAACTCAACTGGATAGTGTCTTTTCTATTCAGGTCAGTTCTATTCAAGTCAGTTCATATTAGGAGTGTTGTCATCCTCACCAAAAATTTAAAATGCTATCTTATACCCAAGGTTCTATATTTTTGAGGAAAAACCGTATTTCCAAATGGGAACCCATTATTATTGCTTTTTGGAATTGAAGTTAAAAGTTTGCAGCAAGATAAAGCATATGTGTCAACATTATGATTTGGGGTCGATGACTGCATGGCTTCAATGCATTATGACTTGGGAGAGCAAGCTTGTGAAACAGATTATTTTTTCCTCATCGCTAGCTGAGAAAACTCAAAATCACTGAGCCAATTCTGAATCCTGGCCAGTAGAGTTTACCCATCTTAACTTGACATCAATTCTGAAATTCGTTGAAATGAAACTCTCCCTTAATTCTCTCGATCACTGAATTAGATCGAAAAAATACACAAGGTTGACCTAACATAACCTCACAGGTACTTATTTCAGATAAGAAACCATTATAAATAGCACCATCAGCATAATCTCCCTCCCTCTTCCTCCCCACCCCCTTCACACACACACATATACACACAGTAATTTAAACTGGGAATAGAAATGATCAAGTGATTTCCATTATTAATATAGCATAGTCATCTCTTTTGGGGAGCTGCTTTAGACAGAAAGATAGTGAGGGCAAGTTGCCATGTATGAGTGTGAATACGAGAGAGTCCCTTTTAACAGGTCTTTAAAAAACCTTGCCCTCCTGGGAACAGAAAAGCATCGACATGATGTATTTCAGAGAACATGGGCAGGGAACAGTCATTGCAACATTAATAAGTAAGGAATATATGGAGCCAGGGGATAGCAATAATAGCAAGGGGGAGGGAGTCAATGTTGTTTGCCCCTACATTGTTCAGAGGCAAAAGAAGAAACAAGTCTATATGTGCTTATTGATGGTTTTCAATCTTTAAATAGATTTTAAAATCTTGTTTTATATAAATAAATGTCAATACATTTAGGTCTTTATATTTTGGCTTTCTTCAGAGCCATTCAATCTAATTACAGAGGGAAATTCTGAGGTTGCTGAAAATCTTTTCCCATATGCTGGACTGTTACACAGTAAAATACCCTTTCATTAATATTTCTGTACTGCTTTAGAGTGCTACATTCTACAGACCTACATCACTATGACCAACCATCATATCACACTGGGGCAATTAGGGGCCTTGCAACATTTTGGGGATGGGACCAGCCGAGCGCGATCACATGATGTTCGGCAGGTCCCACCTCATTAATCCTCGAAGTGCTAAGGAAGCATCACAAGACACTTCCTAAGCCATGCCACCTTTGTAAGTGTTTTTTGTGTAGCTCCAATCTGTTTGAGGTAGGTGTGAATTATAGCAATTGGCCACCTTGATTAGCATTTAATGGCCAAGCAGTTTTCAAGGTCTGGCTTCTTACTGTCTGGGGGAATCCTTTATTGGGTGGTGATTAGTTGGCCCTGATTGTTTCTTGTCTGGAATTCACCTGTTTTTGAGTGTTGTTCTTTATTAACTGCTACAATTTTAGAATTTTTTTTAAAAAATACTGGTAGCTTCTCTGTGTAGTCTGACATGTTAGTTGTTAAAGTGGTCCAGCATTTCTGTGTTCTCAAATAATGTGCTGGGTCCAGGTTGGTTCATCAAGTACTCTGCTATAGCTGACTTCTCTGGTTGAAGTGGTTTGCAGTGCTCCTTGTTTTCATGTTCCTTGATTTGTGTTTGGGCACTGCATTTGGTGGTCCCTGTGTAGATTTGTCCATCAAATGCAGTGCCCAAACACGGATCAAAATCTGACTGCCAGTGTTTAAAAACTCTAAAATTGTAACATTAAATAAAGAACAACACTCAAAAACAGGGGAATTCCATTCAAGAAACAATCAGGGCCAACTAATCACCTCCCAACGAAGTTTGTCTCCTTATTTGTCCCTCGTTAACCATTGGGAAATGCAAACCAACTGTTCTATTTAAAGAATTCTTATTCTAATGATTGAACTAGCAACAGTTAAGTGTACCTAAATTCCTCCATATTTACCTGCTATGAAAAGGAGATGGAAAATAAATGACAGCAACTACTATGCCAATAATTGTACAAAACAAATAATTGAAAAACAACTTCATTAAGGTTCAGTGTGCTTCTCAAGAGGCACTGAAAGGAAAAATAATTATGAAATGGTTACAATACAAAATATGAAGTCAAGGGTTGATGCATTAGATTGTCAGATGGACTAATTCTAATTTCTATGGCACTCGCTGAGCATCTAATACAGAAAAAGATGTTACTAATGCAAAGTGCATACAGCAAAAAAGAAAAAGTCTCTGTGATTGTATGCTGCATTGATTCTTTTCAAATGAATAGATTCTTTAAGCCATCAGTATATCATCTAATACTACTACTAATAGTAATTATTATTAAAATAAAACTTTATTTATTTTCCACCCTATCTCTCCTGAGGGGACACAGGGCGGATTCCAACAAACAAACAAAAACAAATATTCAATGCCTCAATAACAGTAAATACTAGACTTTTTTGATTAAAAATGGATCAAAACTCGTTTCGGATGTAGAGGGAGCTGATGGTTCGGATCTAAAGTCAATTTCAATTTTCACAGAAAAAAAAGTTCAAAACTTTTCAAAACTTCCGAGACTTCCAAATCCTTCATTAATGGTTTCAAAGTGTTATTTCCTGTTTCATTGGGTGGTCTTTATTTTGAAAGTAGTTGTTTTACTCCAGAAGGTGGGGGGAAGCAAAGGGAAGAAATCCATCCACTCTGGTTAAAACTGCTTCTCTTGCTTAAGTCTGAAGCAGGAGGGAAAGGAAAGGAATCCACCCACACTGGTTTAAACTGACGTGGATCCATCCCATCCACACTGGTTAAAACCGTTTCTCTTGCTGACATGGGAGGGAAAGGAAAGAAAGGGAATCCATCCACACTGGTTTAGAAGGCTTCTCTGGCTTGAACCAAAGACAGAGAACAGAAGTGGGGAAAAGCTGAATAATTTCTGACTCACTTATTGATTCGTAAGAGAAATGGTGGAAAAAGCTTTGGAAGGGCAAAGGGACTTCCAGTTTCCTTAAAAACTTGGAAATCACTTCAAAAAGGAAATCTTTCTGAATTTATTCCGAATTACAAAGATTCTGAACGAACCTACCCATGCCTAGTAAATACAGATATAATAATCCTAAATAACCCCACATAAAACATAACAACTATAATTTAAATAAAACATATTCAATTTAAAATTATAACTAACATAGAACTTGAATATAAAAATATCCAAATTAATATGTCAAAACATGAAGGTTCACATAGATTCTGTGTGCATGTGCATAGATTGTATTGTCATAGTTGTTAAATGGGCTCATGTGATCTAACAAGGCCTGAGTGAATTTATACTATCCAATCAGCAGTCTGGTAGTAGTTTCCCTTCATCTACTCCTCCTCCTCTCCAAATACTTGTGAGCAAAGATAAATTTTCAGATGTTTTTGAAGGAAAGAAGGGTGGGAGCCAGCTTTATTTCTTTAGAGAATGAGTGCCAGAGGAGGGGGGTTATAATGGAGAAGGCCCCCCTCTCTTGTTCCTGCCAGTCATACTTGAGATGGGGGTGGGGGACTGGCAGTGCCTGAATTTGTTTAGGTGAAGTTGCGTTTAGGCAAATAGCCTGGGCCAGAGTCATTTAGGACTTTAAAGGTAATAACTAACACTTTGTATTTAGCCCAGAAGCAGACCAGCAGCCAGTGGAGGTGCCATAGCATGGGAGTGGATCTCTCCCTATACAGAGCTCCAGTTAGTAATCTGGCTGGTGCTCTCTGAACCAGTTGAAGTTTCCAAACTATCTTCAAAGGCAGCCCCACGTAGAGAGCATTGCAGGAGTCTAGGCAGGATGTGACTAAAGCATGAACTACCATGGCCAAGTCTGGCATCTCAAGGTATGGGCACAACTGGCACACAAGTTTTCGTTTCCAGATGCATAATTCTGAGGTCTATTGGGGACCTCTGTAGCAAATATTCAAGGGGGTGGGCACTGTACCTTCCATATTCTCCTTCTGCTTTTTGTATGTCAAAGACTTGAGAAAGATACTGTGCATTTCTCCTATATCTAGTTTTGAATGGAAGATTGACAGAATGTGCAGTTTCAGGGCTCATAGATTGACAGTAAAAGCAATATGGAGACTGGGTGAATTATATTTCTTCTTCGAGGGCTCTGTGAATGCACACTTATGAAGTTTGTGCGCCAGCGCGGGCTTCCAACGGAAACTTTCACAGTTTGAAAAGTTTTGGCGGTAGCTCTGCCCAGCCGGCCCGGAGGGCATAAAAGCGCTCCATGCGCGCCCACCCCATTCCTTTGTTTTCCGCCACTTGGGCAACATCGAAATTCAGCTGGTTGTGTGAGCATAGTATGTCCACAACCAGTTTCAAAAAGTGTTTATTCTGCGGTGGCAAGATCCCGGACTGCGACGGTCACTCGAAGTGCCTTCGGTGTCTCGGAGAGGGACACGTTGTTCCTGTCTGCCGGCACTGCCAGGCCTTCTTGTCGCAGACCAGAAGAGCGAGAGCCCGGAGGCTTCAGGCCTACCTGGCCTACCCTCCAGAGATGACGGCTGTCCCATCTACTCCGGCTGCTCGCCCCCCCTGTCCAGCTCAGCTGGGAAGAAGCGGCTGTCTCCATCAAAGATCGTGCCAAAGAGGCCCTGCACCGTGACGACCGAGACGGTTCAGCTGCTCCACCCCGCGCCATTCGCCGGCGAGCTCAATGGCGCGCCAGGCCTCTCCCAGAGGTCGGCCATTTCGAGAACTCCCTCCAACCCGGCTGGGAGCCCAGACCAGAGGCCTGGTTCCTGTGACAAGTCTCTGAAGGAGGCCCTTGTCTCCAAAGAGGGCAGGACTCTGACTTCATCTTCATCATCCTGATTCTCTGCCTGCCCCTGTTCTCGCTGTGGAGACAGGGGTAGAGCAGCAGACCATCTCCCAGGAGACCGTGTACAGACAGTGGTAGACTGCTCAACCCTCGGTTCATCAACATTCGTGACGTCTCCCGAGAAAGGCAGGCAAACAGCACGGCTCGCCATGGCCTCCTAAAAGGCCTCCTCCTGGCGACGGTGGTGACTGCAGCCCCATTTACGTCGAGAGCAACACCACTGGCGTCACTTCGGGCGGGACCGGAAGTTGCTAGGCCGCTGTCGGAAAAGGAGTTGGAGGAAGGCGAAGCCCCTCGATCGGTGATGTCGGGGTCCATCCTGTCGGTCGTCATGGACCGGACACCCTCGCACAGAGACTGTGAGCTGGAGCCATCCTCGTCACCAACAGACTCAGTGAGAGCCTTCGGTGAACAAGTTGGTCGGATGGCAAGATCTTTAGGCATCCAAACTTATGTGCCGAAAAGATCCAGCACCTGCCCCGTCTTCAGCAGGGTGCAGGTCAAGGACTCTGCCCAGCCACATCTTCCTATGCTGGAACCCTTGGAAGAGGTGGTGAAGGCATCGTGGAAGACCCCGTCGTCCATCCCTCCCATGTCAGGGCGTATCGAGGCGTGGTACAAGATTGACGAGAGGGAGAAGGAGTGGCTTCACGATCATCCGATACCCAACTCGATGATCGTCACCTCCTCCCAGTCTTCCAGCAGAAAGTCCTCAGCCCCCTCTGACCAGGAGGGAAAGAGGTTCGACACGGTCGGGAGAAAGATATACAGGGCAGGTCTTCTCCTAACGAAGATGGCCAACTACGGGGCGTGCATGGGAGCCTACCACCAGATCCTCTGGGAAAGGGCCCAACCCTTTTTCCAGGATCTCTCCCAAGAACAGCAGGCTGCACTGACCTCCATCTCCCAAGAGGCCCAGGTGCTAGCGCATCATCAAATCCTGATGGCCCGCCACACCGGGGATACCTCGGGAAAGCTGTTGGCCCACGGTGTCGCCATCAGGAGGCACGCGTGGCTGAAGTCGTCGGGGTTGTCCTCCAATTCCCGAAAGGTGATCGAGGATCTATCGTTCGATGCCCAGGGACTCTTCTATGCGGGCACGGACGACAAGCTGAAGGCCAACCATGACTTTAAAGTCTTGACGGCCAAGTTGGACCGACCACCTGCGCAACCCAGGGCCCGGTACTACCAGCGTGCAAAGTACCAGCCCAGGTCACAATACTGCCAGTCCCCACGATCGTACTCAGCCCCGCAGCAGCAACAACAGCAGCAGCCGAGACAACAGCAGCAGCAACAGAACAATCGCCCTCGCCACGGCAACAAGTCGAGGCCACGTCAAAACACGGGAAACGGACAATCGAAACGCCGTGTTTGACGGGACGACACCGCCTCCTCGCTAGGTACCACTGCCACCATCATGCCTCCTCCCATCCTTCGGCCTCTACCATCTCATCCGCCGTTCGGAGACCGCCGGACCCACTTCATCGGTGCTTGGCGACGCTTCACCTCAGATGCATGGGTTCTCCGGATTGTCGAAGACGGCTATGCCTTGGAATTCGACGAGCTCCCACCAACGGGGTTCATCGTCAAGACGGAGCTGTCCGAGGTGATCTTGAGGGAGGTCGACAGCTTGCTTCAAAAGGGAGCAATCTCACCACTCCCGCAGAACAAGGAGGGAGAGGCATTCTTCTCACGATACTTCACCATGCCGAAGCCAGACGGTACCCTGCGACCCATCCTGGACCTCAGAGACTTAAACGCGTATGTTTTGCCGAGGAAATTCAGGATGGTGTCAGTATCGTCCATTCTTCCACTTCTACACACAGGCAACTACTTCGCCTCGATCGACCTCCGGGACACATACTTCCACGTCTCGATCAGACGTGCCTATCGGCGCTTCCTGAGCTTCAAGGTGGCCGGAAGGGCTTACCATTTCAACATCCTTCCCTTCGGCCTCGGGGCGGCTCCACGAACATTCTCCAAGTGCATGTCGGTCATGGCTGCGCACTTGAGAAGGGAGAAAATCCGGATTTTACCTTACCTGGACGACTGGCTGCTGGCGGCTCAGTCCCCAGGACTGCTGCAACAACAGATCACAACGGCACTTCTACTACTCTCATCGTTAGGCCTACGCCTCAACGAGGAGAAGTCGCAGCTTGTCCCGTCTACATCCATCAAGTTTATCGGGACAATGTTCGACTCCGTCGATCAGCTCGCCTATCTGCCAGAGGTCAGATTCCAGGCGCTTCGACACGAGATAAACAGCTGCACCCGGCCTTCCATCACGGTGAAGCAGGTTCAGGTCACACTAGGCCATATGGCGTCCACGGTGGCCGTCACTCCGCTGGCGAGACTTCGCTTCAGGCCTCTACAACGTTGGTTCCTGGACCACTTTGACCCAGTCAGGGAACACCACTCAAAACGGCTCTCCCTCCCAGAGAAGGTCAAGAACTCCCTCCGGTGGTGGACTTCCAGTGCCAACGTTTGCGTAGAGGTACCGTTCCACATGGTGACCCCGTCCATCATGATAACGACGGATGCGTCGCTACTTGCCTGGGGAGGCCACACGGAGCACCTGTCGATCAACGGCCAGTGGTCGACGGTGGAGAGGCTCCACCACATCAACTACCTTGAGCTCCTGGCCATAGTCAAGACTCTTCGGGCATTCGCCCCTCTAGTCCGGGGAAACGTAGTACTGATAGGAAAAACAGACAATAGCACAAGGCTTAGAAAATCAACATATATCTATAATTCAATACAGTGTTCAGTACATACGTGCACCTGGGAGGCGGACCCGATAGGCAGGGCAAATCCTGAGCATATAGGAACCAGGGTAATCCCCAAGGACAACCAATTCAGTTAAGAGTTCACAATTGTGAGTCCCAAAGTTCAAGCCTCATGGGCCAAAGAGTTCCTAAGATGCTGCAAGGTCCATGCTCCGGGGTGAAGATAAATGGTAAATCCGTAGATAGGAATTCAAGGAAAGAAGTTCAAGGATAGGTAAAATGGGAGGTATTCAAGGAAAAATTCCAGGGACGAGGAGACAAACAATGGGCCTCTCCTCATGAAGATGTGCATGTGAAGTCACCGACGGGAGCATTCGCAGTAATTTTCGGCCGCTTGAAATCCGTTTCGCCGCTTGGCTTTTTCAAGGCGTTTATACAACATAGAAGCGTCCCATATTTACTGAAAATATACATAAACATCCATCAAGATCAATACAACGTCTAACTTTGCTCACCGAAACGTAGTACTGGTCAGGACAGACAACATAGTGGCCATGTACTACGTCAACAAACAGGGCAGAATGGGCTCCAGAAGGCTCCTCGCCCTGGCCCAGAGCCTATGGGAGTGGTGTGTTCTTCACCAAGTGGTCCTCAAGGCCGTCCATCTTCCGGGAGTCGAGAACATGAAAGCGGACTCGTTCAGCAGAACCAGCTGGTCGTCCCACGAATGGATGCTGCATCCGAAGGAACTCCACCATGTCTTTCAGAAGTGGGGATTCCCAGACGCAGATCTCTTCGCATCTCCAGAAAACAACCAACTGCCAGTGTTCAGTGCCAGGCTTGCCTCGGATGCTCAGCGGGGATGCCTCGGGGACGCACTCCTGCTCGATTGGACGACAGGATTCTTCTACCTCTTCCCGCCGTTCCCTCTTCTTCTCCGTATCGTCGAGAAGATCCAGCTCTCGGGGACCGACTGCATCCTCATCGCTCCCTACTGGCCGAGACAGGTCTGGTTCCCAACCTTACTACACCTGGTCGAGGAAAAATACATTCATCTCCCTCGCCGACCAGATCTGCTGACTCGGGAGAAGGGGATACTGCTGTACCCAGACCTTCCATCCCTGCACTTGACGGCGTGGAGCGCTGGACGTCTCACTGGCTGTAGCGGCAATACTGGCTGCGGCACACAAACCGGCGCACAAACCGGCAACATCGAAGGCCTACTCGGCTTGCCTCGCCCGCTTCTCCAAGTTCCAGACCGCCCATTCCAGCGACGTCTTCCCACTCTCAGTCCCGGCGGTCCTTGATTTCTTGGCCGGGCTGGTCGACAGAGGGCTGTCCATGTCCTCAGTAAAGACCCACCTGGTGGCGCTCACCTGGCAGAGTCAGGGGTGGCCCTTCGCTTTTCCAGTACCCGATGGTCAAGAGATTCCTGAGAGGTGTAAACAACACCTACCCTCCCGTGCATCCACCGAAACCCAGATGGAACCTCGACCTGGTGCTGTCCTGCCTTGCGGCCCCACCATTCGAGCCGCTGTCTTCCATCAACCGATGCCTCCTTTCTTGGAAGGTGGCATTTCTGGTCGCCATTGCTTCAGCGCGTCGGCCGTCCGAGCTGGCAGCGCTGCGTGTGGACGAGCCCTACCTGCTATTCCTAGCGGACAGGGCCATCTTGCGGACTGACATCACCTTCCTCCCTAAGGTGGTGTCCCCATTCCATGTGAATACGGACATTGTGCTTCCAGACCTGGTTTCCTCTCCGTCTGCGGAGAACGAGTCAACCCTCAGAGCCCTTGATGTTAAAAGAGCCCTTTGGGTCCATAAGGGCAGGTCTGCAGACTACCGACGGTCGACCAGACTCTTTGTCGCTTACGCCACCGACAAGCTGGGCTTGCCGGTGTCGTCCCAGAGGCTGTCCAATTGGGTGGCTTCCCTGGTTGAACTGTGCTATCAGATAGCCCGTCAACCTTGTTCCCCTAGGGTTAAGGGCCGCTCAACTAGAGCAGTGGCCACGTTGACTGCCTTCCTCCAAGGGATCCCTCTGGATTCACTTCCCGATTCTGACTCCCAAGGGCGGCCATCTGGGCCAACAGCCCTCCACATTCACAAATAATCCCATTACCGGGTAGACACCCTCTTTGGAAGGGAGGCGGCTTTTGGTCGAGCAATCCTCACTCCCAAAGGCCTTCAAGGATAGGGTTCTAGCCTGCTAGACCCTGTTTTTCCCTCTATGTAACCATCTAGATCGACAGTTCCCGGGTCGATCAGACCTCTCGGCTTGTTATAGAGGTTAAGTGTTTACCGTGCCCCGGCTCCCGGGGTCACAGTCTACCTGTTAAAGCGCGCTTTACCTAAGAGTTATTGTGATTATATGTTTGCACCTTTTCTCGTGCACTTAATACTGTGAGGCCTGCGTGCCTGACATGAATGGTGCTTGTTGTACTATGTTTACAAGTTGGGAGCATGTCTTCCACTCTTATTTATTAAATTGTTTATAATGTTATTTATGCATATTGCTGGTTGCAATAAACCTGTGCGGTTTTTCAAAATTGGCTGGTTTGTTCCCACCTCCTTTATCTTAGCTCAGTAAGTCTTCATAAGTGTGCATTCACAGAGCCCTCGAAGAAGAATGGTAGGTTACATACCTGTGACCATCTTTCTTCGAGTGGAGCTCTGTGAATCCACACGAACCCGCCCGGCCGTCACCTCTATCTCAAACCACCCTTTCCTAGTTGCTTTGGTGGCGTAGGAATGGGGTGGGTGCGCATGGAGGTGCTTTTATGCCCTCCGGGCCGGCTGGGCGGAGCTACCACCAAAACTTTTCAAACTGGGAAAGTTTCTGTTGGAAGCCCGCGCTGGTGCACAAACTTCATAAGTGTGGATTCACAGAGCTCCACTCGAAGAAAGATGGTCACAGGTATGTAACCTACCATTATTTATTGTATTTATATACCGTTTTTCTCACACCAGGGGGGGACTCAAAGCCATTCACAACATAATCCTTGGCAAAATTCAACACCTTACATGTATAAAACATCACATATCAAATTAACCACATATAGCAATAGATTAAAACCATTAAACCTATAAAACTATAAAAAAAACAAGCACAACATAAAACATGTAGGTCTTGCATCGATCCCGAGGTTATCTTTTTCTACTTCATATTTTCATGTCATTTTATATAGATTATATGTTGCAAAAGTTGAACCTTGGTGTGTGTGGTTTTATACTTGTTCATTTGAGTGTGGGGAGTGCAGAAAAGGCATTCTATAATGCCTTCTCCAGTATGTGATGCTACTAGGAACTAGTGGTATGTGTACTTAATTACTACACCCATCTAGTCTGAATAATTTAGGTGCAATGTGCTTTGCATGCTGTGTCTGCTCTAATTGGTCACAGACATTGCTTATACTCCCTGATGCTCTCATGCAGTCCTTTCCAGACCCCTGATGATTTTCTTCTGCATGCATAATTCAACATCTGGTGGCAATAGTTCAAAGTGGCTCATTACAAAAATAAAAACCTGACAACATACTCAGAATTTAGAAGGATTGTTTCAAAACGTCTTCACCCTTTCTGTTCAAAATAATAAAATGACCCTTTAAGTGGGTAGTCTACTCTTCCTGACACCCACACCCACACACAAAAAACCTTCCCAAAACACTTGGCTTCATTTGCCAAGGGAGCATAAGTATTGCAATAACAGCAAACTTCTTTGCAGATTGTCATTTTTTATGTAGGCAAAATGGCACCATCCAGAAAAAAAGAGGAAGTTATATCAAGAGTTTCTGAAGAACACCCAGTGAACTGCCACCACGTACAAGGACTTTTTCATTACCTCTCTGGGCCTGTTTAAATTAAGCCAGTATTTCCCAAAATGAAATATACCCTCCATGGCAGGCATGTAGCCAGGGGGGGCTAAGGGGGGCTTCAGCCCCCCCCCCAATTCTCAGGGTGGTCCGCGAGAAGGCCTTACTGGTACATTATTTAAACTGTTATGTTTATTCATATCATGATCTGATCACCATGCTCATTATATCCCACATTCATGGGGTTATTGGGATAACAATACAAAAGGTTTGCTAGGGTAGACCCTTTCCCACCCAGTCTCAGCCCCCAACCAAACTCAGCCCCCCCGAATCAAAATCCTGGCTACGGCCCTGCTCCATGGCACTGTGTTTCTGTTATTTTGGGGCCAGCTAAGTTGCCTGTCACCAAGAAATACAGTAACCATTTCCAGAACAGTAAATTCAACAGAGATATACTACAATATTGCTAAATTTTAACACTTTGGATATAATACCTGAATGATTAAAAAATTGCAGTAGAAATGGGGGAAAGACCATTTCTTGAAACGTTGCCCGAGTCTATATATGACATGAAATCAGTGAGAACAAGAGGAGAAATAACACAAGGAAGGGGGTGTATTTTGAGAAAGAGTTTGGACGCAAAACCATGAATATGCAGATAAAATCAAAATGAAAATAACTGGAAAGTTTTTATACATCTATAGTTATAAGAGTTTGATGCCACATTTTCATGGTATCATTTTAAGGGATACTAATATGGGTTTGGCCCATTCTAGAGAGAGCATAGAACATGCCTGAGAACCACAGCAGATACATCAAAAAGAAAATTTTGAGTATCTCATCAAATTACACTTCTCAAGACTGCAGAAGATGGAACCATGATGGTCAAAGTGGTATCAAACAGTTGTTTGATGGAGATACATGTTCAGTCTTCATGAAGAACTACTCAGGGTTAGAGAAACCTGAGAGTAGGATACATGAAAAGATGTCTGCTGGAAGAGGGCCTAGCTAACTGGGGCAGGGGAGCTATCTGCTATTACTTGGGAAACAGGAATAATGAGATCTGAGCCTCTATCACTGAATATGATGGTCATATGATGTCTTCCCTTATATCACCAATTCAAATCTTCATGCAGGTAAGACCTGGCTGCCTAACTCATGCTGGTGGAGCACAAACCTCTGTCAACATCCTTACAAGCAAATAAAAAATAAAAAATAAAATGTAATCATTATCTAGTCCAGAAAAAAAGAAAAGCTTTTCGAATTCTGCATCCTTACACATAAGAATGAAGGAGATGAAAATACATCCTTAAGATTCTGACATAGTTCCATCTTCTCTACCCCTGGTTTTCATTATACACCCTATAAAACAGCTTTTTGGCTGGTAGTGTAATTTTAATGGGGAAGACTGAGTGCAAAATGAAGACTGTCATCAAAATCACAGCAGGAGTGACAATGCATAGGCCAGGATTGGACAATTGCTGGGGGCGGGGGCTGAGGCTTTGTCCCTTCTCAACATTTCCTTATCACTGATGTGTTTTAATGCACCAGAAAATATGTTGTGTAACTTTGGCTGCCGTTTTTTTTTGCCTTTACTTGGTTTTGAGGAGGCCCGGGGGGTGGGGGCAAACTGCCAATTTGTGGTTAGTATGGGACTAATTTGGCTGGTGTGGAGGCAAAGGTGAAATTATTGCAAAAATGGGTGTGCATACTTGGAAGAGCTTCAGGGAGGTCATTTTGGGGTTCTAGAAACTGCTTGTGGCCTGAAAGCCATATATATGTAGTGTAAGTATAATTAAGAGATGCACCACAGCCAAGAGAGAAGAAAAAACAGAGAATTTTCTGTTGTTCCTAGGAAGAGAAGCCACACCATGGAGACCATAGTTCATCTTAGCCTTGCTGTTTTATTAGTTACCAGCCACATGGCTCAGAGAAAATTTCCAAAAGGGCTGCTGTTTTAGAAAAGTGTGTACAACTTCACACTTTCCAAGGTAAATATAGGTCACCTGCCTCATGTTATTCAAAATGTATTGATGTGGATCAGAGCTGTTTTTGTTCCCTGCTGCAAATGAACAACAAAATGTTTCATTATTTCTGACTCTGGAAGGATATTCTGGACATAATTAATAGTAATGCCTGTAGAAGCTGTCATATGTACATTCAATACCTTTGGATCCGTTGTGGCTTTCATTGCCTATTTTCTTTTCTCCCTTTCACAAAGGCTGCTGTTCCATTCTATTTGACCTTAATTAGTATAATTGATAATAGCTTCAGAACTGCATGCCATTTTAATCATGTAGTTACATCTTTTGTGACAGAAGAAAAATGAAGGAGCAGCTGGGAGTTATCTATTAATAGTTAGGCGACAGAAGCAAAGCTCATATTTGCTAGGAGCTTGGATCTTCTACAGGGAGCAATGAATGACAATGGTATTTTTAAAAGGACTACAGCGATCTCTCCAAGGATATGAAGGACAACAGTAGTGGATATCAATTTACAGTGGGAATATGGTATCATTAGAGAGGTGTGCCATTAGAAGTGAAAATAGATTAAAAGAACACTCACTTCATAGTTTTTCTTTACATCCATTAGGTTTCAATGGTTTCTGCATACAATTATACTTTCTAGGTCCCATAGAGCCACTAAGATCAACTAACATGAAATCTTCAGAGTCATATGATTTCTACTGTGATCTTATTTACACTTACGTTATAATTTATGCATACCAAAGGAATGTATTTAATCAAACATCTGCAATATATCAAAAGAGCTACCAAAACATTTCTATATTTATTTGGAGAAAGATATTTCTGTCTGAAATTCAGAAAAATCATGGTGGGGAAAGTAAAGTTAGGAAGAGCAAATAATGTGTTGCATTTAAGTATTGAGCGTTTTCTTTCAGCACACTCTTCTTGAAGGTTTCTTTTTTTTGCTGTAGATGTTGTTCTGTCTAGATTTCCAGAGCTGTAGATCTTTTGTAAGAAAGAGAAACTCTTACTCACCAGGTGGAGCTTATCTATTTCTTACTGATCTTGCAAAAAGAGCAGTCTGCTCATGGCTGTTTCTGTATTCCTTACTGGGATTTTTTTTGGTAGTGTCAGGAGTGACTTGAGAAACTACAAGTCACTTCTGGTGTGAGAGAATTGGCCTTCTGCAATGATGCCCAGATGTTTTGATGTGTTACCATCCTTGTGGGAGGCTTCTCTCATGTCCCCACATGAGGAGCTGGAGCTGATAGAGGGAGCTCATCCACATTCTCCCCAGATTTGAACCTGCAACCTGTCGGTCTTCAGTCCTCCCAGCACAGGGGTTTAACCCACTGCATCACCGGGGGCTCTAATAGAAAAAATAAAGATCCCTGTGTTCAGTTCAGTTAATCTGCATTCTGAAACTGGATTGCATGGCAGTATAGAAGGAAGTCTGAGATATGTGAAAAAATCCTCTCAGATTCTCAGAGGGTGGTGGAGTCTCCTTCTCTAGATGTGTTAAAGAAGTTGTTGAATGCCCATCTGTAGTCAACGCTTTGATTGAATGTTCTTGCATGGCAACCACTTGGATTGGATGACCATTGTGGTCTCTTCCAACTTCTTGATTCTATGACTCCACTTCATTTTTGTTTTTCCCGAGCTTGCCTCATTTTCTTGCTGTATATTACATTGCATGATGTTATTTTTCTTCATGCAATGCATTTGCATGCATTCTAACATATGTATCCTAATCTGCATATTTATTTATTAATTTTATGAAATGTTTTATCAAATGTTGCTTCCTTATTGAAAGTATGTGTTCATGCACATTTTATCCACCCTGAGTTGCTTTCGGGCTGACAGGGGCTGTATAGAAGTGTAGTAAATAAATAAATAAATAATCCAGTTATATATATTTAAGCCATTCACATTTTTAAATGTCCCCATTGTTTTCTCTGTGATTTATGTTTCTCTAGAATACTATGACTCTTTCGTATTGATGGATTCTGTTTCCATGGCTTCAGTCATCCATGACTTGAAAACAGTAAAAAAAAATCTAAAAGGCAAACAATTTTGCCATTTCATATAAGGGAACACCCCATTGTATATAATGGGACTTGATCAGCTGCAGGTTTTGGTATCCATGGGGTTCCCAAGCAGGTGCCAAAGGCCCACTGTACCTCATAAATCATGCAAATCTGCACATTCTTTTGGTACAGTGTATTTCTTCTCTCTTTTTCTTTTTACGAAGGAGGCACAAAAAAGCTACTTTTCTCTTTGAATATAGAGATAATTCTGGCAGTTCACAATAATGTTCCCAATCATGGTCTTTGTCCCTGCAGAACCTCTATCAGCTCCCCATATGCTGAATCCCTGATGATAATAAAGGAGGGAGGGAGGGAAGGATGATAGCTATGGAACAAAAGTGGTGTGAATATTTCTGCATGTGAGGGAATGGTAATAGGAACTCAATATGGAGGTAATAGGAACTCTTCGGGCTAAGAGGACAGCTAGGGTAGAATTCTTCTCTGCTTCCAATACAGCCTATAAATGAGACACATCATTTGTAATCTAGGAACCCTGTCACTCTAAAAAATTTGCACTATTGTTCCACTTAAACTGCATTCTATGGAATCCTGGAGTCTGATGAGGCACTACAGCTCTTTGCATTGGTATTCTAAATAGTTTCCACCAAAACCCCAGGATATTACAGAACGGAACCATGACAGTTAAAGTGCGATCATTGAGCTATACCCACGTAGTGCGAAAGGACCTCAGTTGCATCTTGAAATTAAGGATGTGAAAAACTCTCAGACTCCACTTCATTGTGTTTTCCCCAGACCCAACTGCATTCCCTTTTTGTACTTGTTTTGCATTAGGTTGAGTTAATTTATTTTTCTTCATGCAGTGAAATGTGAATGTATTTGAATACATTTTCTATAGTGTGCATATTTATTTATCAATTTACTGACTGTACATATTTTCCCTATTGGCTTGCAAACATGGTTTGGGATCTGTTGCAATCCAGCCCATCTGGAGATGTGAGGGAACCGCTGAAAGCATACAGTAATATGTTTATATTACAGGTTCATATCCTCTGCGACTAGATTACAGTTGATGGAAGGAAGTGAGATAAAACAGAACAGAGAATATTACCTCATCCCTCACAAGTTAAACTGCATAATATTGAATCCCAACATTCTACCCTTTAGGCAGAAAATTCTCAAAAATATCTCTCCCAGATGCTCTGAGTAAAGATACAAGAATGAAGTATTAGCTAACCATTTTCTTGTCTTTCCATAACAGCACACATCTGCTTCCTTCATTATCTTTTCCCCCTAGATGCTGTTTTTAACATACCTAATATTTTAATGGCTTCAAATGTTACATTTTACATAGGTTATCTGGTGTATCCTATTGCTTATTCCGGGTGAATGATAACAAGACATACTGACTGAAAACCTGATCTAAGCCAGTGGAAAATAAAGCTCTGTCAGTGTACACAGGTGACAGTGCCTTTATAAGAAACAATCCAGTGGCTATTCCAGTCATCCTGGAAGTTATAAAAGAGACCGTTATAACTGACTTTCAGTAGAAAGGTAATTTTTTAAAGGAATCCATTCTTATTACTCATTACAATCTTTGCAAAGTAACCTATTTAGCAAATATGGGAATAGGGTTAAGCCCAATGTGTTGGCACTGCAAAGCTGAGAAGGGCTGGTATGCTCACATGTGGTGGGACTGTATAATTGCAAAAACATTTTGGAATAAAATAATGAGGAAAATTGGGAAACTTTTCAAAATAAAAACTCAAGTTAATATGGAATTTATACTAATGGCAGTCACAGGGAATAAAAACATTGCTGCAAAGGACCAAGAATTATTTAAAGTAATGATTCTAGCAGGAAAGGCAGTAATAGCTTGGGGATGGAGAGATGGAAAAAAATAGAACCTGGAAAATTGGAATAACTATTTATTTGAACAAGTTTAATCAGATATCATTGCATGTATAAACCAAGAAGACTCATAGGTAGACATAACAGAAGAAATTAAAGAGAAATGGGGGACATATATGAAATGGAAGGAGAAGAATTGTACAGAGATTTCAAAAGCTGTGTTCGTGGTTAAAAATAAATATATAGAGAAGAAGTGGTGAGAGGGATAGGGAGGGGGGGGGTGGAGGAGGGAGACAAATAAAAAATGTAATTATGAATGTTCTGTAAAGAATGAGAATAGATAATACAGAAATTATGTTTACTATAATCTATGCTTACAATAGACAATAATTATCTGTTCAAATATGTTTTTTCCAATAAAAAATGGGAAAAGGTAACCTATTTCTCACTTATTGATACTTCCAATGCTTGTTACTTTTCTACCATTTTTAATAAACTAATGTTAATCATTTTTCATTAACTCATGTTAATATGTCTCTTTTAAATGCCCCTTTAACAGGAATTTTTGAAAATAACTAATACCCATTTCTCATTTATATTAATTTCCCTCTCATTTGTGACACATGGGTTTATTGCATGCCCTAAGTCATGACTTCATTAGATGGGCAGGAAGAAAGAGAAGGGAACTGCCTTATTTCATTCCCTACTGTTTTCCCCTGTCTTCTAGGATGATCAGCCATCCCACAGCATTTCTTGTGGTTTCCCCGCTTCCTCCCTGTTTTCTGCAGTTAGAAGTAGAGTAGCACCTGACTCGTGGAAACAGAGTCTTCTCTCCATTTTAACACACTGGCAACACAGATTCCACAGGAAGCCACTAATAGTGGCTGTGTATCATTTCCCTGTAGCATCAGCAGGACACCATTTTGCCAGCACCTAAAAACAGAGAGAAGATTGTATCCGATGAGATCTTTACAAGTAACATTTTTATCTGCTCACAGATAAAAATGTTACTTTTAACAAATTACTTCCAAAAGCTGGTCTCTCATATAAGTCAAGACTCACTGTTTCGTTTTTGAGCTTTGCTTTGAACATGCTGACACAAGGGGCTTTCACTGAGAGTGAAAAAGGTCTCGCTGTTGGCATTAGGAACACTCAGTTAGGGGCTGAGTTGGATGAGGGAGAGCCTATTGAACTCTGTGAGAAGCTGTGTGCTCAGAAAGGCTGATCACAGATATTCAAAAACATGCAGTATTTTTGTAACCCAGCCATTTGCCTTCATTGAGTAGGCTGGAGAGAAGGTGTGGTATTTATCAAGCATTAATATTGCTTGATTTTATTTTAATATGACTGAAGGAAGCAATATTCTTGGTCCTTCTTAATCCTTCTAGTCTTCCTCTCCAATTCCATAGCTTCCTTCATCTGTCACAGGAACTATGTAATGTTCTTTCACTGATTTTAATGAAATCAAAAGTTCTCAGAAGATACTTTTCTGAGAAAGTTTCAAAATATTTTCTTCTTCATCCCACAATTATGAATCCCTAAGGCATATTTTAAAAAACCAAGTACGCCCCGTTAAATCTGACTAGCCACCAAATAGAGTAGAGAATGGGGGGGGGGGGCAGTTTTTCAGCTGCAACCAAATTCTTAGAAACAAACCAAACTTAAATCTTCCCCAAAATCAATGGCAAGTCCTATTTCTATTTCTTTACTAACTTGTGATAGTTATTGGGTTACCCTACCTACAATGGTTTTTCATATATTTAGAATCAACAAGCCTGGTTATCATATAGAACAATAGAAACACAAAGGTGCAAAGAGAAATAATATAATCATCTGTGCCTTAATCAACTAAATGATGTTAAATTTTATAAGAAACTAACTTCTGATCCCACCTCTATCTTTGCCAGAAATATTACACTAGCGATCGAGGAAGCTTTGGCCTCGGGACACCTTGATGAACGCATAGCTCAATTTCTAACAGTTAAATTCCCAAACACGCCTTATTTTCATTGTCTTCCAAAAATTCATAAGGGAATCCTGCCCCTCCTGGCCGACCAATCGTAGCCGGCCAGGGGGGAATTTTGCAACCTCTGGCTCAATTCCTTGATTATTATCTACAACCAGTGGTTAAACGCACCAGAGCATATCTTAAAGACACCGTTGATGTCATTAATAAATTGGAGGGATTTCCATTAGAAGATGGTGATATTCTAATGACAAAATCATTCAAAAACGCTATATATTCAAATCATATCATTCAGTGTTATAGATATTCTAATGACCTCAGATGTAAAATCACTCTATACTCACATTCCCTTAGACCAATTGAGAAATGTGATTCAATGTGTATTAGATGAGGCACCCTTTCCAGACCAACCGGCCACTGAGATTCTCTTAATGCTATATGATTTCATTAGCGATTATAACTACTTTATCTTTCAAGATCAATATTTTCTCCAAATCCACGGAATTAGCATGGGTTCATCATGTGCCCCAAGTCTAGCAAACATTTTTATGAATCATCTCGAGTCCATACATGTTTATGACTCATCTCAACCCTTCTTCACTTTCATCAAAAGATACTACAGATACATAGACGATTTGGTCTGGATTCTTCCTAAAGACATTGACCTACCTGCCTTCCATGATTGGCTTGAGTCCTGGCATCCGTGTATTTCATTTACTCATACAGTTGATACCAGAGAGATTAATTATCTGGATGTGACCATTTTTAATGTAAACAATATTGTCAAGATTAGAAATTATACCAAGCCTATCAAAAGAAATAATACCTACATTATTCCAGCTATCATTCCTTTCCCTTGAAATCCAATCTACCTTATTCTCAATTCCTCAGGATGAGAAGAAATTGCACAGATGAAGTGGACTTTTCTAAAGAATCTGACAGATTAACACAAGACTTCATACAGAGAGGCTATCCTCCCAGGGTCATACATGCAGCTCGTCATAGAGCATCTAACATCCCTAGAAAAAATCTACTTCAACCAAAGAACAGAATTGCATCTAACCGTTCTGTATGGCCCCTCACTTTGACACCTCACAGCAAAGATTTGGTTAGAATTGTTAAACAATACTGGCCTCCTGATAAATCACATCAGAGGCTTGGATCAATTTCCTATACTGGCATATAAGCGAACTCAAACATTTCTGTGATGTTCTTATGCATAATAAACCCAGGGCCCTCAAAATTCGAAGCAGTTTGAGCCTGGGCACCCGGCCTTGCACAAATTGCTCCGTATGTCAAAACATCAATATCAATCGGGAAATTTACAGTCCTTCTAAATGACGCAACTTTAAACTCTTAGATTATGCAAATTGCAATTCGGATTTCTGTATTTACACCATCATGTGCGATTGTTTACAAATTTACGTGGGCCAGACGAAAAGGCGTGTTCATGTGAGATTTATTGAACATCGTTCAAAAATATTAAATCAATCTACAGATTCAGTATTTTACAGGCATTGTCTTCAGAAAAATCACAGCCCGGCTTCCCTCAAACTAAGGGTCTTGGAGTGTGTTACACCCCACATCCACCGTGATAACGCTGCCCAATTATTAAAGGCTGAAAAGAAATGGATTTTAAAACTAAATTCCGAGTGGCCTTGTGGGATGAACGACCCTCTTTCCCTCAATGAATTATTAGCATAATTGCTCCTTGATACTCATTAGTAATTAATGTTAATGAGATCCCCCTGGGAGGCTTTGTTCCTCTTTAAAACGCACTAGAGGCTTTTGTTTTCACCTTTCGGCCACCCCTCCTATACAGGAATGGGGTTATGCTCATGGTTCTACTTAGTTTGTTACGTAAATTTGCAATTTATTGACAATGGTTGTTATTGTGCGCTCTTGTTCTTATTATCTTGTATATTGTATATTCATATATCTTCAGAAGTTGGTTGCCATTCATCCTCATCTCTCGCCTTGAAAAACCCAGATTATGGGAGAAACGGACCCATTACGGCCTGGGGATTACCAGCATTAGTATACCGTCGGCGTCTTTCAACTGAGCATTCGCATTGAGGAAAACCACATCTCTTTCCTCCTCAACTGACTCCTACTTAGGCACTTTCAGACCTTCTTTTCCCCCCAATTGCGGGTTTACCTCCTCTGCCAACATCCCTCATTTGGATTAGAAATATCCCAGCACCTTCCTGGATTTTAGCTGGGTTCCACTGTGGAAGAATATTCCTTTAACTTCATCCTGGAACTGTGAACTGGCGGTAGGACTGGGAATTGATGTGTCTTGTGTGGATATATCTCTGTATGGAAATGGATATTATTGTATATTTTGGTACTCACCATAATTACTAATGGTGATATATATTATTTCTCTTTGCACCTTTGTGTTTCTATTTTTCATATATTTATACAGTGCTAAATACATTGTAGGAATGAAGAATGGTATCAAGAAAAGGTTGAGGAAATGAGTTGTATGTTTTGTATCATCTTAACAATTAATGATATACCAATGTTCACCTTTTTAACAATGTTTATTTTATGTATGTCACATAGGCTATATTTTAAGTCAACCCATCTTAAACATACACTTCAATTTTGATGCAATTAGTCCAGCCATTTTTCTGAAATCAATATTGTCTCACATGTGCTCCATATAGCCAATCTGGTCATCCCAAGCTTACCTGTCAAATGCGATTAATATCTGCCAAACTATTGTCATGTGATAAGAAATATATAAACAGACAAGCAATTATTTCATCTCCCACCTTTATAACATGAATGGAACTAAAAAATAAATCAACACAAATAGGAAATTACATAACTGTGTTGTAGAGTCTATTTCTAAGGTAGCATAGTTCCAAACCATTTTCTAGAGGGAAAGTAAAATCTGAATCCACTTATTCTATCTTTAGAAAAACAACCTGTTTCTACTTTTTGCAGTGGTAAGCGCAATTACATTTCAATGTGTGAGCTTGAGCTTTTGACTTCTTCCAGTCACTCAGCACATGAACCTGCAATATTCTTCATGCTCCAGATCTCTCTGTCTCAATATATTAGGAATGAGTGGATGCTTTTTAAACTTTTCCTTTCAATTTAACCAATTTGTGCCTTATGGGTTTGGAAACATTCAACATTTGCAAACTACTCTTTCCTTGCACTCTGCAACGTGATGATAGAAAACAAATTAAGCAGAGTGCATCAGTAACCGTACAATATGCATTTTACATTGAGTTTGAGTACCACGGGTTAGCTCAAAGATAAAGGTTTCATTGTAACAAGAAAGCAAAGAGGGTAGCAAAATAATTGTGCCTTCTTACAAAAACTGTAATTTTCAATGTGAAAAGGTGCACTTTATCAATCTACCTATAGCATTTATTCTTAGCTCTCCCTTGAATTGACTCACTTTTAGGAAATGGAACAGCTATCAACTGGTGTTGTTGTGCCCCATGAAAACCCTCACTGATGACCCCTAGTTCAGCCCTTTTCAGTTAGCGGGATTAATATTTTATGTACAATTTTTTTTGGGGGGGGAGTCTAGACTGCCTCTTTGCATTTGAAGCCTCCATCACCCTGCCCCTTTAAGAATCCCCTCAGGGGTGGAGCCTCTGGCAAGGCACTTCTAGTTCTTGGAAAAGTCAGCCTTTTCATGACTGGAAGGTAAAGAGAGAAGAAGGCCAGAAGCTCTAGAAATAGTACATCCAGTCAGAGCTGTATGAGCTGTAATCAAGTCCAGTCGGAGCTGTATTCAAGTCCACTCTGTCTCAGAGACAGTTGAACACTATACAATAAAGAAACAATAAGAAGAAATATAGATTCAAGAACTTCCGTTTATCTCTCAAGACTTTACTCTCCTCATAAAGACTTTGTAGTGAGACTCAGGAGGAGAGAAAGTCTAAAATTCTTGTCAGTTAATACATTCTTGTTTTATCTATATAGTCTTTGATCTGTTCCCTGTGCAGCCAGTTTACCTTCCAAGTAGTTAAGATAGCATGGGGGAAGAACAGGTACTCAAGGTCTGATTGGTTCAGAATGTTTAGGATCTTAAAGGAAAATGTTTAGTAAATTCTTTTAAATTAATATTTAGCCCCATCTCTCTCTGACGTCTCCAGTTGTGTTGTCCATGAACAATGCATGGTACTTGTACTTGTGCAGTCCTATTATGATTGTGCCTGCTTATTCCTTTAGTACATATCTCCAGCTGGCCCCTTGATTCATTTGTTTTATTGGGACTTTCATCCCAGTACTCCTGTTTCACCAACTAAAGAATATAATAGTGTAATTATTCATGTTATGCAAAGTAATTAAAACTGTTCCTTTGGAACAGACAAACAAGCAAGTGGACTTGTTGCTTTTCAGAGAGACAGCACACCAATGAAAATAATATAGGGCGGAGCCAACCAGAAGGCTAGCTCGGAATTCTTAGAGAGAGTCAGTGGGTGCCTGGCTGTCAAGCCAGAAGGTTTGGTTAGATTCTGCTCTGAGGAGAGGAGTAGGAATCACGTTATTGAAACTGCAGAGAGAGCAGTTAGAGTTTTCCTGTCAGCCGCGAGAGTGTAGCTTCTCGCTGGGGAATCTGTTTCGAGAGCTGTAGGGAGACAGTTCTGATGGGCTGAGCTTGCGAGCCAGTCTGTTTGTATAAAGCCTGAGGGCTAGATAGAGGCAAGGTGCCTTTAGAAGGCAAGAGTGCCTATACAGTGAGATATAGAGAAGCTGTTCTGGCTGAATAATAGCACTAGTTAAACTTTGTAACCTTTAAGTCGTGCCTCTTCGGAAGAGTTATATTAAGTATCAAACCAAGTTTTGTGCCCAGTTGTGTGAAATAAACTATTTAAGTTTTGATTCAAAACTCTCTCCCCGTGACTTCATTTTAGATGCCAGTCTCCTCACCACTCTTTACAAGTCAATGGATAAGCCTAAATAAATTAATGGTGGCAGTGAAATACAAGTTAACGTCGAATCTCCACACCTCACAGCAAAGATTTGGTTAGAATTGTTAAACAATACTGGCCTCTGATAAATCACATCAAAGGCTTGGATCAATTTCCTATACTGGCATATAAGCGAACTCAAAAATTTCTGTGATGTTCTTATGCATAATAAAAACCAGGGCCCTCAAAATTCGAAGCAGTTTGAGCCTGGGCACCCGGCCTTGCACAAATTGCTCCGTATGTCAAAACATCAATATCAATCGGGAAATTTACAGTCCTTCTAAATGACGCAACTTTAAACTCTTAGATTATGCAAATTGCAACTGGATTTCTGTATTTACACCATCACGCGATTGTTTACAAATTTACGTGGCCAGACAAAAGGCGTGTTCATGTGAGATTTATTGAACATCGTTCAAAAATATTAAATCAATCTACAGATTCAGTCTTTTACAGGCATTGTCTTCAGAAAAATCACAGCCCAGCTTCCCTCAAACTAAGGGTCTTGGAGTGTGTTACACCCCACATCCACCGTGATAACTCTGCCCAATTATTAAAGGCTGAAAAGAAATGGATTTTAAAACTAAATTCCGAGTGGCCTTGTGGGATGAACGACCCTCTTTCCCTCAATGAATTATTAGCATAATTGCTCCTTGATACTCATTAGTAATTAATGTTAATGAGATCCCCTGGGAGGCTTTGTTCCTCTTTAAATCGCACTAGAGGCTTTTGTTTTCACCTTTCGGCCACCCCTCCTATACAGGAATGGGGTTATGCTCATGGTTCTACTTAGTTTGGTACGTAAATTTGCAATTTATTGACAATGGTTGTTATTGTGCGCTCTTGTTCTTATTATCTTGTATATTGTATATTCATATATCTTCAGAAGTTGGTTGCCATTCATCCTCATCTCTCGCCTTGAAAAACCCAGATTATGGGAGAAACGGACCCATTACGGCCTGGGATTACCGGCATTAGTATACCGTCGGCGTCTTTCAACTGAGCATTCGCATTGAGGAAAACCACATCTCTTTCCTCCTCAACTGACTCCTACTTAGGCACTTTCAGACCTTCTTTTCCCCCAATTGCGGGTTTACCTCCTCTGCCCTCATTTGGATTAGAAATATCCCAGCACCTTCCTGGATTTTAGCTGGGTTCCACTGTGGAAGAATATTCCATTAACTTCATCCTGGAACTGTGAACTGGCAGTAGGACTAGGAATTGATGTGTCTTGTGTGGATATATCTCTGTTTGGAAATGGATATTATTGTATATTTTGGTACTCACCATAATTACTAATTGTGATATATATTATTTTTCTTTGCACCTTTGTGTTTCTATTTTTCATATATTTATACAGTGCTAAATACATTGTAGGAATGAAGAATGGTATCAAGAAAAGGTTGAGGAAATGAGTTGTATGTTTTGTATCATCTTAACAAAGATATACCAATGTTCACCTTTTTAACAATGTTTATTTTATGTATGTCACATAGGCTATATTTTAAGTCAACCCTGTCAGGACTGGGAGACCTGAGCTTAGGAGAAGTTCAGGCTCCCAACCTGCCATGAGATTGCACCGACCTTTGCCCCAGTTCTTTGGTGACCTTGGCTCCAGTTGCATAGAGACTGTGCTGAGTCAAATGGGAATGATGTAACTTCCAGGTGTGTGTGGGGCTGCGGAGGGAAGTGAGGTAAACTCCTCCGAGCCTGGACATTGGACAATTGGACTCACAATGCTGATTCATGGACCCATGAGGTCACATCCCTTCGGACTATGGGATATGCTGACTCACCCGGATATGGTGCAACCCTGCTTGGACATTGCATGGGCAATGGGGAGGGGCTCAGGGTATATAAGGTGTGTTTGGGTGGCGGGCCGGTGCTTTTGCTTCACATGTGTCGTACCTGCAATAAAATCGTGTTGGACTGTGCTTCAATCTACGCGTGATCCTTACCGAGTGTTGGAGAGTCGTTACAGAAGCAAAAGCCCCTTTTCAACTATCCCAGCAATGGAGAGGTTGGCTTGGAAAGAAGAAGAATATATTGACAGATGGGATTCGGCTCCTGAGGAAGTCCGCGAACTATAGAGTGGGATTGGACCACCCTCGACCAAGTGGGGTTCCCGGATGAGCACCGAGAGATGATGGCGTCGGAAGGTGCGGTTGCCCAGGAGGATGAGCTTAGAGAAGCGGAGAGACTGTGGGAAGCTCAGGTGAGCTCGGAGATGGCCCGTCGAAGGAGGGAGCGATATGGCTCCAGACAGGCGGAGGTCTGGAGGGCCGGAGGGATCGGAGGAGCTGTTCCGAAGGACTGGTCAGTTCAGGTGGATCCAGAAGTGCGTGGGACCAGGGAGACTGTGCCGAAGGACAGGCCAGTTCAGATGGAGGGCCGGAGGGCCGGAGGGATCGGAGAAGCTGTTCCGAAGGACTGGTCAGCTCAGGCGGATCCAGAAGTGCGTGGGGCCACGGAGACTGTGCCGAAGGACAGGCCAGTTCAGAGGGACCTGGCGGAGTGTGGGAGTGAGACCACGGAACCTGCATCACTGTCAGAATTGGAAGTGATGAAATGTAAGTTGGAGGCCATGGAACAGACCATGAGGAGGATGTCTCGAGCCATGTCCTGAAGAGAGCCGATCGAGTCAGTATGGAGTGCCCCGGGAGGAGGAGACTTCACTTATTATTCATGGATGGATGGCGAAATATCAGCTGAGCGTCCTAGATCTCTTTTGGGAGTGAGGACCGTTGGTGGCCATCCAGAAGGAAGTCCGGCTCAGATGAGGCGCCCTGTGCAACAGGCTGGAATGGGAAGAGGTGTTACAAGGCTCGAGGTCCCTCAAGGGAGGGAAGTGCTGTCCCAAGAGTTCGGGGGCCCGTATGAAGAAGGAACCATTACGGGTTGAGTTTGAAGGTGAAGCCTGCAAAGTAGCCTTTTTTGCTGCTGCGGTGCAAGATCATATGGAGGACTACGGTCACCTTTATCCTAGCGACAACAGCCGAGTGAGGGCCATCGGAGCGGTGTTCAAAGGAAGGGCAGCTGAATGGTATGTCCAATGCCATGACCGCCGGACCCGTGTTTGAGATCCGTGAGAGCTTTTCTGCAGGCAATCCGAAATCGGTTTCGGGATCCGTTGGAGAGGATTAAGGCGAAGGAAGCGCTGCGCTGCCTGACCCAGGGATCCCGGTCCGTCACCGAGTATGCAGAAGAATTTATGGGATTGGCTGGAAAAGTTGCTGAATGGTCCCCAGCTACCCTACTCGAGTTGTTTAAGGACGGCCTGCGGAAGGAGATCCTCGAGTGGTGTCTGCATCGGGACGATCCTGGCGATGTTGATGGTTGGATCCAGTTGGCCGGCAGCGTAGAGGGGATCCTCGCCCAGGTGCAGCGGCGTCGTTTCCAGTCTGCGAGGTCCAGAGGATCCAGTCGTGGTGTAGTTGAGGGGCGATTCCGAGGAGGAGAGCCTAGACGTGGCAGTGACAACCGATCCAGTGTTACGAGAAGGCCAACGATGGGACGAGGCCTTTGTTTTGTTTGTTCCCAACCCGGTCATTTTGCGTCCCAGTGCCGGCAGAGGCAGGTGCTGGAGCCAGTGAAGGTGGCCTCCGCTAAAGCAGCTTGTGTGGACAATGATGATAAAAAAGTGTTGGGGTGAGCTCTAATATACAATGCACCTTGGGATTGTATAAAGGGGATGAGATTGTAGAAAGGAAAGCTTTAGTGGACTGCGGGTGTTCGGAGAATATTATGTCCCCGAAGTTGATAGGGGATTTGGGTGGGGGGACAAAGCCCTTGGAAACGCCCATAGCATTTACTCAATTGGATGGGTCTTTTATTGAGGGTGGCCCGTTTTCTGTGGGGACTAAAGATTTGAAGGGTCGGGTGGGACCCTGGGAGGGGGACATTGACTTTGTGGTGGCCCCCATTAAAGGACATGAGGTGGTGTTGGGGTTGCCATGGCTAGAGCAGGCAAACCCCAAGATCGATTGGAAAACAGGGGTTGTACAGTGTGCTCCTAGTAAAGGGGGGGGAGGTTAAGAGTGAAGTGCAAGGGGTGCCTGTCGAGTATTGGGATTATGCAGATGTGTTTAATCCGGTTCTGGCTCAGAGTCTTCCCCCGCAATGTACAGTGTAGTATAGAGGTCAAGGAGGGGGCTGTTTTGCCTAAACCAAAGATTTATGCCATGACTGTGAAGGAGAAGGAAGCTTTGAGGGAGCAAATAGACGGGTATTTAAACAAGGGGTTTATTCGGAGGTCCGAGTCTCCCATTGCGGCACCAGTTTTGTTTCGTGAAAAGAAGGATGGTAGGTTGCGGTTGTGTATTGATTATAGAGGTTTGAATGCTGTTAGTACTACCAACTGTTACCCTTTACCTTTAATCAAGGATTTGTTGGGTCAGTTGGGAGGTGGTAAGTTTTTTACCAAGTTGGATTTGATTGACGCGTTTCATATGGTGAGGGTGAAGAGGAGTGATCAATGGAAGACTGCTTTCTCCTGCCCCCTCGGGCTATACGAATGGACTGTAATGCCATTCGGATTAGCGGGAGCTCCAGGTATTTTCATGCAATTGATTAATGAGGTGTTGCACCCCTTTTGTATAAAGGGGTGTTTGTATACCTGGATGATATTGTGATTGTGACACATACTAGAGATGAGCATGTTCGTTTGGTGAGGGAGGTGTTAGAGAGATTGCGACAAGCGAGTCTGTATGTGAAGTTGAGTAAGTGCGAATTTGGCAAGGCTCAGATTGATTTCTTGGGATATAGGATTAGTGAGAATGGAGTTGCGATGGATCCGGCTAAGGTGGATGACGTGTTGAATTGGGAGACTCCGCAAACTCGTAGGCAGCTGCAGGCTTTCTTAGGGTTGGCCAATTTTTATCGCACTTTTTTATATCGGAGTTTTCAGCGATAACCCTCCCGCTTACTGAGTTATTGAAGACCAAGGGTAAGGGTGAGTCGAAGAGGACTAAGTCTCCGGGTGCTAAGCTGGATTGGACGAAGGATTGTCAGGAGGCTTTTGTGAAGTTAAAAAATGGGCATATGGCGGAGTGTTGATGCAGGAGGAGGATGATTGAGGTAGACTGAGGCCATGTGCTTATTTTTCTAAGAAATTTGGAGAGCATGAGCGGAAGTGGCCAGTCTGGGAAAAGGAGGCGTTTGCTGTGCGGAACGCCTTGCAGACGTGGCGGCAGTTTTTAGAGGGTGCTGCTTTCCCTTTGTGGTGATGACTGATCATCAGAACCTCCAGTATCTGAGGAACCCTCAGAAGTTGTCTCCCAAGTTGGTGAGGTGGGCTCAGTTTTTCGCTCGGTTTGATTTCCGGCTGCAGCATATAAGAGGCAAAGAGAATGTGGTGGCCGATGCATTGTCCCGGTATCCAAGTGTAGGAGAGAATGAATTGCATAAGTCGGGAGAGGTGTTTGCTAGAGAGCATTGGGGTCTGGCAGTGCAGACAAGGTCCCAAACAGCGAGTGAGGTTAAGAAGGAGGAAGGAGTGGTAGACGAATGGAGTTTGGAATTGCAGAAAGGTTATGTAGGTGATGTGTGGTTACAGAGTCATGAGAAAGAGTGTAGGCCGTTGAATGGTTTGTGGATTATGGGCGGCAAGGTGTATGTCCCTCAGAGTATGAGAGAGAAAGTGCTGAGGTTGAATCACGATCATAGATCTGCTGGTCATTGGGGAGTCACGAAGACTCTTTTGGCCCTGAAAAAGAGATATTGGTGGCCGGCCATGAGGGCTGAGGTGAAGAGATATGTAGAGTGTTGTGAGGCGTGTGCTAGAAATAAGGTTCCCTCTGCTAAGCCGCAGGGGTTGATTCAAGTGGTGGTTACTCCTGTGAGGCCGTGGACGCATGTCAGCACTGATTTTGTGGGGGAGCTGCCCTCGAGTCGGGGTTATAGGTATATCTGGACCGTGCTAGATATGTTTTCTAAGCAGGCCCATTTTATTCCGTTAAAGGGATTGCCTTCTGCAGAGAGATTGGCTGAGTTGTATGTGCAGCATGTGTACCGATTGCATGGGTGCCCGGAACAAGTTTTAAGTGATCGTGGAGTTCAATTTACTGCTCAATTTTGGGAGCGATTTTTGGAGGTGTTGGGGGCTCAGAGGCGTCTTACGACCTCTTATCATCCTTGCTGCAATGGGGGCGTGGAGAGAACGCAAAAATCGTTAGGGTCTTATCTACGTATTTTCAGCAATAAGGAGCAAAATAATTGGTCTGATCTATTGCCTTATGCTGAGATGGCTTATAACAGCTCGGTGCATTCTTCCACCGGGAAGTCTCCTTTTGAGGTAGTCTATGGTCAGGAAGTGGCTCCTTTGCCCAGCTGTTGGAGTTGGGAGGGGAGGAGAGGGTGGAATGGAAGATACGAGCCCGAGAGGACTGGAAGGAAGTGGCGGAGGCTTTGGGGAAGGCGCAGCGTTCTTACAAGATGTTTGGAGACCGGAAGAGGCAAGAAGGGGAGGAGTACAGTGAGGGGGACTTAGTGTGGCTATCCACGCAGAATTTGAAATTGGGGTATCCATCCAAAAAGTTAAGTCCAAAATATATTGGGCCTTTTAGAATTGAGAAAGCGGTGAATAAGGTCTCATATACCCTTCTGTTGCCCAAGAGTTTAGGGAAGGTTCATCCCACGTTTCACTGTAGTCTTTTGAAGAAGTATGTGGGGCCCTTTCCTCCTCCGGATTGAATGATGTTTTGTTTTCCAGGGGGAGGACGTGGTGGAGGAGACCGTTATGTCAGGAGAAGTTCAGGCTCCCAACCTGCCATGAGATTGCACCGACCTTTGCCCCAGTTCTTTGGTGACCTTGGCTCCAGTTGCATAGAGACTGTGCTGAGTCAAATGGGAGTGATGTAACTTCCAGGTGTGTGTGGGGCTGCGGAGGGAAGTGAGGTAAACTCCTCCGAGCCTGGACATTGGACAATTGGACTCACAATGCTGATTCATGGACCCATGAGGTCACATCCCTTCGGACTATGGGATATGCTGACTCACCCGGATATGGTGCAACCCTGCTTGGACATTGCATGGGCAATGGGGAGGGGCTCAGGGTATATAAGGTGTGTTTGGGTGGCGGGCCGGTGCTTTTGCTTCACATGTGTCGTACCTGCAATAAAATCGTGTTGGACGGTGCTTCAATCTACGCGTGATCCTTACCGAGTGTTGGAGAGTCGTTACAAACCCATCTTAAACATACACTTCAATTTTGATGCAATTAGTCCAGCCATTTTTCTGAAATCAATATTGTCTCACATGTACTCCATATAGCCAATCTGGTCATCCCAAGCTTACCTGTCAAATGCGATTAATATCTGCCAAACTATTGTCATGTGATAAGAAATATATAAACAGACAAGCAATTATTTCATCTCCCACCTTTATAACATGAATGGAACTAAAAAATAAATCAACACAAATAGGAAATTACATAACTGTGTTGTAGAGTCTATTTCTAAGGTAGCATAGTTCCAAACCATTTTCTAGAGGGAAAGTAAAATCTGAATCCACTTATTCTATCTTTAGAAAAACAACCTGTTTCTACTTTTTGCAGTGGTAAGCGCAATTACATTTCAATGTGTGAGCTTGAGCTTTTGACTTCTTCCAGTCACTCAGCACATGAACCTGCAATATTCTTCATGCTCCAGATCTCTCTCTGTCTCAATATATTAGGAATGAGTGGATGCTTTTAAACTTTTCCTTTCAATTTAACCAATTTGTGCCTTATGGGTTTGGAAACATTCAACATTTGCAAACTACTCTTTCCTTGCACTCTGCAACGTGATGATAGAAAACAAATTAAGCAGAGTGCATAAGTAACCGTACAATATGCATTTTACATTGAGTTTGAGTACCACGGGTTAGCTCAAAGATAAAGGTTTCATTGTAACAAGAAAGCAAAGAGGGTAGCAAAATAATTGTGCCTTCTTACAAAAACTGTAATTTTCAATGTGAAAAGGTGCACTTTATCAATCTACCTATAGCATTTATTCTTAGCTCTCCCTTGAATTGACTCACTTTAGGGGAAATGGAACAGCTATCAACTGGTATTGTTCTGCCCCATGAAAACCCTCACTGATGACCCCTAGTTCAGCCCTTTTCAGTTAGCAGGATTAATATTTTATGTACAATTGGGGGAGTCTAGGCTGCCTCTTTGCATTTGAAGCCTCCATCACCCTGCCCCTTTAAGAATCCCCTCAGGGATGGAGCCTCAAGCAAGGCACTTCTGGTTCTTGGAAGGGTCAGCTTTTTCATGTTTGAAAGGTGAAGAGAGAAGAAGGCCAGAAGGTCTACAAATAGCACATCCAGTCAGAGCTGTATGAGCTGTAATCAAGTCCAGTCGGAGCTGTATTCAAGTCCACTCTGTCTCAGAGACAGTTGAACACCATACAATAAAGAAACAATAAGAAGAAATATAGATTCAAGAACTTCCGTTTTATCTCTCAAGACTTTACCTCTCCTCATAAAGACTTTGTAGTGAGACTCAGGAGGAGAGAAAGTCTAAAATTCTTGTCAGTTAATACATTCTTGTTTTATCTATATAGTCTTTGATCTGTTCCCTGTGCAGCCAGTTTACCTTCCAAGTAGTTAAGATAGCATGGGGGAAGAACAGGTACTCAAGGTCTGATTGGTTCAGAATGTTTAGGATCTTAAAGGAAAATGTTTAGTAAATTCTTTTAAATTAATATTTAGCCCCATTTCTCTCTGACTTGTCTCCAGTTGTGTTGTCCATGAACAATGCATGGTACTTGTACTTGTGCAGTCCTATTATGATTGTGCCTGCTTATTCCTTTAGTACATATCTCCAGCTGGCCCCTTGATTCATTTGTTTTATTGGGACTTTCATCCCAGTACTCCTATTTCACCAACTAAAGAATATAATAGTGTAATTATTCATGTTATGGAAAGTAATTAAAACTGTTCCTTTGGAACAGACAAACAAGCAAATGGACTTGTTGCTTTTTAGAGAGACAGCACACCAATGAAAATAATATATGCCACAGAGGAATTGTTGATGCTTAAATATGTCTTTTAGAAAACTATGAAGAGAGGAAGTATATGGCAGAGGAGAAAATTATGAGACTGGTAATAAAGTAGAATATATATAAAAATTGTAAAATGTTTCTTTGGAAGAGTAAAGACTCATCAGCCAGAATTTGTTTTGCATGACATTGACTTTCTTCCAGAATTACTAATGCATCTTCCACCTAACAATGATTATAATTAAGAAGCACTCATCTGGTGTTTGGTGTCTGAAACATATCCTAGAAAATAGGCCAAGTATGATAAAACTGCTTGACATCATGCACCATTACAGTCTAATTAACAACACCCTCCCAGATTTCAAATGACCATGTTGTAATGTACACAGAAGATCACTTGAGGAAATCACATTTTAAGATAGTTTTCTATACTGTAATGCACTAGAGAAAAGCTGACAATACTTAATTGTTGCCATGAGCTTGACCATAATTAATCTCAGTCAAATCTTAAAATGTGATAATATCAGCATGATTTTCTAGTTTTTCTCCCAGTGAATGGAAGCCTTAAGAATAGGCAATTCCCTGTGGAAGAGAAAATAAGAATGTGTTTTCATCCCAGGTACTTCACTGGGCCCCCCATTCAGATATGCTCTCCCAAGTTGTTTTTCTCCCATTATAGATATAGATTTCTGGATAAGGATATATTTTCATAAATATGCATTCTTTTGTAACCTTTTTGGGAAAGATGCATTTGAAAGAGTAATAGGAAAGAGCTTAGCAGTTTGACATTCCAAATTATCAATGGCCAGCTTTTGTAATTAAATTGGTTTGCTTCTTTAATATGTGTTCAATTGTATGAGTTCATAAGAACATGGCTGGTTTCATAGTGATTTCACACAGCTATTTTACAGCTAGGCCTATATATATACAGTATCGTGCCCTACTCTCAGAACTCAAGCAGTGAAGGAGAAGAGCAGGTAGACGTGTCAGCTGCTGAGTCAGAGTTACAGCTCTCATCTGCTACCAAACATGGAGCTGGAAGTCCCTGCTGAAAAGCCTGAGAGTTGCATCTTCCATCAGACACAAGACAAAGGAACAAAGGTATCTTCATTAAGAACATACAGAAGAACCCCACACCTTTCTTTTTAAAAATGCTTGCAAATTAGAAACAGCTGTGGGATAATACTGGGTTCTATATCTAGCAGCTGCAGTGTAGCTCCAGGAGTTTGTTGCTGATAGCTGACTTGCATGAAGGCCATAACTCTGCTTTGTATCTCTGGCTTCTGTTCTTTGTGTGTCCTGACCTAGGCTTCATTGTAGTTTATTCTCTTACATTGCCCCAGACTGACTTCTTGATTTATCATTCTGGTGTGGACATTGGACTGCTTGACTTCACTAAAGCTCCCCTTTTCCTTGCCTTGACAGAACCTTTGCAGTTGGATTTTCTGGGAAAGGGGAACCAGATTACTGAATCAGTTAGCTTGATTTTTTTAAAAAAATTAAAAATTAAAAAATTAAAAAGCCTTACTCTGACTTCCAGAATAGGACAAATGCGTATGTATTATTTCCAGTTTTTCTGCATAGGAAATATTTAGTCTCACATTGTGAAACACGTTACTCATACTGATAATGGTGTTGTCTCAAGGCGTTTGCTATTATGCTCTAACTTTCTTCACACGATGTTAAAGTTAATGAAATTACTACATACATGTAGGATTCACACATAATCACAGTATAAAACCCTTTAAGTGAATGAGCAATAGAGCCCAATTAGGTGGCCACACTCTCATTTGATACATATGGCTGATAACTCCATATATAACAAAATATCCGTGGGTAAGACATTTTATTGGTATACTTGCACACATGAAAGTCTCTTCAAAATTTAGAATCCATGTCAAAATTCTGGCCCCAAGAAGAATTGCAGTAAATATTCCAATGTATTGACTACACCCACTATTATGGCTGATGCCAGCACTACACTTATTTTCTGAACCTAGAAGGAATTACAATGTTTCCCACCAAATAGGACCAATCTACTGACAAGAGTATGTAACTTGGGATTTTCTTCCCCAAACACATATCTGACTGTGCTAAAAGGTTATCATTCATATATATGTTTGTAAGTATATTATCAAGAAGGTCTATGTCACCTTTCTTAGTAGGTACAGCAGATGTCTTTTCACCCATTTTCACTTAAATCATTTATTCACACATATAAAGGCATGCATACCAGCCACTAGACATGCTTATATTCCCAATGAGTTTCCTTCCCTAAAGAATTTCTAAGGTTTTATCCTTTTGCCACATAGTCTGCAACCAAGGTAATTCAGAACATTTTCTCCACCAGTCACAGCTGGAGAAGAGCTCTTGAATCTTTGCTAAACTGTAAGAGGAAAAAAAGGGAAATGGTGTAGGGGCAACCTGAGTGACATCCTGCTATGCACCCAGAATGAGATTTAGCCTGGCTGACAACCAGAGACAAATATAGGAAGATGGTCTAAGAAAAAAGGTCAGGAATACAGAACAAAGAAAGAAAAGAGAGATAATACAACTGCCTGGAATGACCGCATAAAATGGCACAGAAGCAAGCAGACTGTGAAATCAAAGGTATTACCCAGATTATTTCTTTTTTATTAATAGCGAATAAAAAATACCACTTTTAGTGTACAAAATGCTAGAAAGACATGGGAAAATCTGTGAATTCTGCTCACTGAAATGACACAAAATATAACAGAGCTCTAAAACTGTGGGGAGGGAGTTCATGCATTGTGTGTTCTTCCTTTTTCTATAACTGTCTCTATGATAACCATATCAGATTCCTTTGTCCATGTCACGATCACGGACTTACCGGCCCCTTAATCACACACACAGAGACGTACTGAAGGCTAACTACTTTATTGAGTATAATAACAGTTCAAAGATATAGTCCAATAAGAATATAAAAGCAATCCAAAAAGCTAGAAGTGTCAATGTCCAAGATAACGTAGCAAATAGACCAAAAGCTTAGCAAGGCTCCACTTGACTGTGGGTCAGGAACAAAAGCAAGGCTCCACAATGCTGTGGATCAGGAACAAAGGCAAGGCTCCACAATGCTGTGGATCAGGAACAAAGGCAAGGCTCCACAATGCTGTGGATCAGGAACAAAGGCAAGGCTTGATGATCTCTAGCTATCCAGCATTTCTTCCCAGGCCAAGCTCTCTGTGGGCGAAAGAGGCCCTTGCGGGGAAAGCTGCCCTTCGCCCCAGTCATCTAGCTCATCCTCTGAATCCTGTTCTAGCTCAGCTGGTTCTAATGCTAATGGGACCCCAGGTCCTGTCCCCTGCCCTCCAGGCACAAACGAGAACTGCTGTGCTACAGTCCACTGTTTTTTAATTGGAAACAATACCTCCTCAACTTACCATTGACAATTTGCAGTGGACAATTTGCAGTGGTAAATCCACTCACCTCTCTGTTCCCAGTATATGCCAAGATAGAAAGAAAGAATACATTTTAGCAGTCTGTGTTTGATATGAGTAGTTTTCCCCAAATAATAAGTAGAATAATTCCTACCCTTCCTATATCCTATAGCTAAAACTTTCATCGCCATGTTGCAAAAAAATAACGTGCAGCAGCCCTTGTCAATCATGTCAATTAGCCACACCCTCTCCCACCCCAGGGTGACAGAGTACGTTACTTGGGGGGGGGGGGCAGAGTCCGAATCAACAAATCTTTTCTTAATTTATCTGAAAGATTTGGAGTCTTGTGTTTCAATTCATAAATGCTTTGGAGGAGCACTAATCGCTTTGTATCCCAGCGATTTGTATTTTTGAATCACCTAATTTTTCCAAAATGATATCAGTAATTTTTCACATCTCTAATATTTAAAGGTGGTTCTGTTATGCCTAATGCCATCTGCAGTGTTTACATGCATCTGTTTTCTTAAACACTTGGATAGTGTTGTAAAATATCAGTTTTAGAAATTCTCAAAGTGGGTGAAAAGATAGGAGACAAAATTGAAGAGTTATGATAAAAGTGTGTCTATGGATCACTGGCAGATTGCTGTATCCTCCTGTTCATGCCCTTATAATTTTGTGAAGAAATTGCAAATCAAAGTTCAGGTTTTCTGAAAATAACAGCAGAGTTTATCCTTGATTCCTTAACAGGTTGGCAGGTAGCTGGCCACTGTCTCATCTCTCTCAAGATGTTCCCCATGGGAACATGATGAAGTAGCTACTAGCACATGCTGTTTAAACCCTAACAAATGAAAGTATGTATCTGCCAAACATGATATTTTCTGCATGGAAGCTAATGGATGATAAAGTGTTTGAAGAGCCAATTGAAATAAATGGCTTCCCAGAAGTTTCAGAGGCTTTTGGTCTACCCACTGTCAATTTTTTCTCTCGGTAGCTTTTGCAAAGGATACTACTTCGGGTTGACCATCATTTCCTCTATAGAGCAAGAAATGTAGCATCTTTGCAAAAAGGTGTCTCTCTTCCATTATTGTGGCCTTTTCTGATTGGGTGACTATGCCAGACAGTTCATATTTTTCTATGTGTTCCTAACAGTAATGTATATGTGCATGTGTGAGCATATAACAACTAAATTCCACTGTGCTTAACTACACAGTGTTTTACATCATGTCTGAATCTAGTTTTATAAAATCTAGCTGCCACTCCATTTCTCATAGACTGAACTTGGCTTCTGAATTGTTTCATTATGGTATGACCCCAGGTAACTATGCACAGAATTATAGATTAAATAAAACTTTTGGGACATTCTGCATTAGGAACAATCCATTTTCTGATACAGATGTGAAAATCTGTGAAGAACAAGTTAGATATGTTGAAGTTAATAATATTCTCTGACTAGAATGACCCTGCGAGTTGCAAAGCATAAGTCTACCAAGGAATCTTTGTCTGTTATAGATACCTTCAGCAAATCTTTCATTCCTTTTAAAAATACATGTACAAATTCTGCAAGGTATAGAACAGCATACACTACGGAAAGAAAATATTCACCTTTATAACTTTTCTGACTTAAAGATGGAAAAATAATACACAAATATCAATATCCACCCTGAGTCCCTTTGGGGAGATAGAGCAGAATATAAATAAATTATTATTATTATTGTGGTAATAATTTTGAGTATTGACACAACATGAAGTGTCTCAGGAAATTAGTCTGCACACTATATTTTGGAAAATCAAAACAAAAATTCACTTTTTTTGCACAAGGTTACACTTTTCCATGCAAAAATTGTCAACTTGACCAACAAAAATCTCATGTAAAATTCTTGCACAAAAATTCAATCTTGCACACAAAAAGTGGCATTTACAAGTTAGCTCTTTTCTGCACAATATTTTTATAGTGAATTTTTTTTGTTCAAGTTACTGGGTTTGGGGGGGGGGGGTCATTAAATGCATGGCAATCTTCTATGCACACAAACATCTGACTGTATGAAAACAGGATTTTGCATAAAATTATTATTTATTTATTATTTATTTATTATTTCAATTTGCTAAACCTCCCTCCCTGAGGCTCAGGGCTTTTTCCAAGCATATAAAACACATCGAGATAAAAACATCCTAAAACACACTAAAATACCATGGCAATCATGGTCAGTTAAAACACATAAAATCACATAAAACATGCTAGTCAGAACAAGCTAATTCCAGCAGCAATGGCTGTATGGCCAGGCGAAAGATTTGCGGTTTAGGCACCGGTCAAGCCGAATGCCTGCCTGAACAGCCAGGTCTTGCATGACCTTTGGAAGGCCATCAGATCCCGCAAGGCTCATGTCTCGGCCAGCAGCGAGTTCCATAGGACCGGGGCAGTATTTCTGTGCAGAATAATTTCTCAAAGCCTTTTGGGATGTTTATTTACATACCAAGCAAAAACTGTGCAGAAATATCCATATTCTCCAAGGTGAACATTGGAAATGGTTCATCCTCACTTAGAGGACAAGACAACCATATATTAGCATGCCTAACATCCCTTTGTAAGCCGCCTTGAGTCACCTTCGGGCTGAGAAAGGTGGCATAGAAATACTGTAAATAAATAAATAAATAAATTTCTTTCCTTTAATAAAACATATTACAAACACTGGAAAGGTTTGTCCTATTGTCCACCTTGAGCAGTGTGGAATACTTTAATAAAGAAACCCTTTTCCAATCCTACTTCTGAATGTCTCTTTATAAACATAAGCAAGCTGGAAAGCAAGAGAAGTATGATTTACCTGCCTCCTCTCAAATGGGTGCAGTTATACAGCCAGTAAATAACAACACTTTTCTGCTGGAGCTTCTGGTTTGTAAAGCTGTCACCATACACACTTGGTTGATAACGCTGGGGAAATGACCGCTCACAGCACAACAAGAATGCAGATGGAATTGCTTTGACTATAGGCGCCTGGGGAGCTTGCTAAACATTTTATACAGCAGTCACATCCTGTGACTTTTCTCTACAGCCTGAAAAAGCTCCTCAATAATATACATCTCATACCACCTATTTTCCAAACTACTAATGCTGGGTGTACTCAGGCAAGATGATTCTTAAGGACAGACAGCTGCCTCCAAATCTTCTTTTATAGGTATGTGTGTGTATATATATATGACACACACACACACACTTCTTTTTATTGTGGATGGGCAGATGTTAAGCTGGCAGGATCTACTTTATTTCTTACTGAACTCAAACTCCTCCAAACAGAGACACTGGCAAAATAGTGACTATGAAAGGTGAACATTTAAGGTGAGCAGCTGAGATCCTAGACTGGCTACTTAGTTGAGCATATTCAACCTTCACAAACCAGACTGTTGCCAGATCAGGGCAAAATTTCTTTCAAAATCATTGTCACATTTCGTCCTTTCACCAGAGATGGCTGCTGAGAGAGGTTGAAAATGTCAGTCTGCTGTGCACTGATCAACAGGAGTAAAGACCTCTGTTGGTTGCAGCAGCTGGTGGGTGTTAAAGGAAGATTGGGGGACATTTATGATCACGGTAATAGTGCCATGATCCTGAATATGTAGTCTTCATGAATACAAATCAGTTACAGATCTGTAACTCTAGGTCATGAATCTGTAACTGCAATAATCAATTCTAGCCAGAGTTCCTTTCAGTGTAAGCTCAGCTAAGGCAAAAATCCTTCCCTGGTTTCCCTGGGCTTGCTGTGTTAAAGGAACGTGATTGTTTTAGGGAAATGTGCTTTTGATTGTTTTTAATTTTGACTAAAATAAAGCATCCCTCTCTCCCTCAAATATCTTTCCGGTAGACCTATGCTATGCAGAGCAATATACCAATAATAATAATAACAATAAAACTTTATTTATAATCCACCCTATCTCCCCAGGGGAACTCAGGGTGGTTTACAACAAAAGATGGCAAACATTCAATGCTAAACAATAGAAACAAAACAAAACAAATCAATATAGTACACAACTGCATCAATACAAACTTATAATAACCAACCCCAATCTTCCTGGAAAGCTCCTGAATCTGCCATGCATTGTCATTCTGGTTAGAAGGCAGAAGCATAAAGGTACATCCCATAGCAAATTAATATTAACAACACTGAGCCCTCTGGAGGGACCCCAAAGGATGTCAGAACTGATGGTATTACTTTGCATCTGGCTATGGAGACATTTCTGCAATTCCGCTTGCTAGTCCTAAAGTAGGGAATGTCTATGTCGGGTTATTTCATAAGCTTTTTATTGGGTCATGGCAAGAATAGTCAACCATTGAGAAACTTCACAATTAAAGACTTATTCTGCACAAAATATAACACGTGGTTATTTTGCACAGAAAACATAATTTCCATGCAGGAAACATTTTCTCAGAATAATTATTAGTTTTTTCCCTTATTTTTTTTCCTGGACAGAAAATGCTATAATTGATTTATTTTGCAGAAACTCTGCACATATTTGATCTATATAGAAAATAACACATTATACACAAAGCCAGCATTTCATACACAATAATTTACATTTCATCATAGAAATGTAAATATCATACAGAAAATGCTGATTTCTCTGAAAAATAAAATGATGTGCAAAATTTTAGTCTGAACTGCATGGTTTTCAAAAATTTCTTGTAGTAGGTACAAATTATTGAAATTTATTATTATTGCATTTGTGAAGAAACTTAGTGAAGAATTGCAACCCTGACTGTTACAGGATAATTTCTGTCCCCCTATTGCCTTAATTACCTATGGCAAGCCAGGACATTTAAAGACAAAGTATGCACCTGTATTATTATTATTATTACCCTGCTTTATATCCCCAAAGGGTACTCAAAGCAGCTTGACATAAAAGCATTAGCACAAAATTTAAAATATACAAATATCCAGAATTAAACACAAATAGCACTAAAAATCCAGTTAAAATCCATCAAAACATATTCAAATTTAAAACAACAGCAGCCCCTGACTATCTTAAATACCTTCTTCTCTAAAAGTCTGCTTGAATAAAAAGGTTTTAGCCTGCTGCCGGAAGGAAAGCAAGGAGGGTGGCATTCTAGAGTTGAGGGGCAGCCATCGAGAAGACCCACTCTCTTGTTCCCAACAACCATGCTTGAGATGGAGGTAGGACCAAGAGGAGGGCCCGGGCAGGTTTGTACAAGGGGATGCAGTCAGCCAAATAGCCTGGACCTGAACTGTTTAGGGCTTTAAAGGTCATAACCAGCACTTTGAATTCTTCCCGGTAACAAACTAGCACCCAATGGAGCTGCTGCAACAGGGAGGTTGTCTGCTCCCTTTAGCCAACCCTAGTTAGTATAGGCCGGATGTGAAGACAGGCACTGGTTTAGGATCAGGACAACTTCCTTGGCATTAGATGGGCAGGTGTAGCAGAGTTAGGTTTCATCGGCACATAGATAGTACTGTACTCCAAAAGTCCAGATGGCCTCTCCCAGTGGTTTCATGTATATGTTGAACAGCATGGGAGACAAAATGGAACCCTAAAGACCCTCACAGGACAACGGGTGTTCCCCAGCACCACCTTCTGGTACAACCCTTCATGAAGGACAGATTCTCCCAGTCCCATCCTAGTAAGATGGCCAAGAAGGATACTATGGTTAATGGTATTGAAACCACAGAGAGGTCCAGGAGAACCAAAACACTCCCCCTGTCCAGTTCTCTGCACCCAAGCACAAAAAACTAGTCAAAGAAACTGAATAAGAAACAGCACATCAGAAAGGCATCAGACTACAAATGTGAATATTAAGAAAAAATATATCATATCAAGATCAACACACTTGCTCAGAAAGGGGAGATTGGACTCTGGCCGATAGTTACCCATTATAGAGGGGTTCAGGGATGGCTTTTAAAGTACAGGTCTTATAACTGCCTCCTTTAGGCAAGTTGGAACTTTGTCTTCTTCCAAGGAGGCACTGACCATCAACTTCACCCCTCTGGCCTGTTTGATCATCCAGGAAGGGCAAGGATCTAGAATACACGTGGTAGCTCTCACCTCTCCAAGGATACTGTCCATGACCTCAGGCTGCACAAATTGAAAGGTATCCATCAACACAGGACAAGCAGCATCCAAGGATACATCCATTGGAACTGTATCAATAACTAATTTGGAACAGATATGAGTGACTTTATCTGCAAGTGCCGTGCAAATTATTCAGAGTGGGTTGCCAAATGGTCAGTGATGTCTCCTTGAGGATAAGTATGTAGTAGTCCTCTGATCACTTGAAACAGCTCTGCTGGATGGTTTCTTCCCGATGCAATGGTGGCAGCAAGGAACATTTATCTGCTGCCTCCATTGCTGTGGAATAGGCTTTCAAATACAATCCAGACCGTGCTTGGTCAGATTCGCTTTGAGTTCTCCACCAACATCCCTCTATTTTTGGTCTCATCACTGCTAACTCCTTTTAAAACCAAGGGATTGGTTTGGTTCTGCTCTATGAGAGGGGATCATCTGGAGTGATTGTTTCCACAGCCCTGGCCATTTCCCATTCCAGAAATCAGCCAAAGCTTTGACAGAATTGCCTTCCAAGGTGACAGAAAAGTTCCCAAGAGCCATCAGGAATCCATCTGGATCCATAACCCTCCTGGGATGGACCATCTTAATGCAAGGGTTTGGAATCCCGGTGAGTCTAAACCTTACCAGATAGCAATTGGTCCATGACAATGGAACTGTGACAAGTTCCTCCACACCACAATAACCATCATCCCATCCTGCATAGAAAACCAGGTCTAAACTGTGTTTGGCAGCATGGGTAAGGAAGACACCCCTTGGGACAGATCCATGGTTATCATGAATGCCATAAAGTTCTGAGCCACTTCTGACAGGGCAGTCTCAACATGGATGTTGAAGTCTCCCAGCAGTATTAGCCACTGAAACTCCAATGCCAACTCTGATACCACCCCAGCTAGCTCAGAAAGGGAGACTGTTGAGCAGCGGGGCTGGTGGTACATCAACAGAATCCCGTTACCCACCTTTAGGTAAATACACTTGAATGCTGTTGACTGTGGGATGGGGAACTGGCCAGGGGATGGAATCATGATAGACCACTGAAAATCCACCTCCTCACTCACAGGCCTTACCTGCTGCTGCACAGAGAATCCTGGTGGGCAAAATGGAGAGAGATCCCTCCCCGCGTATCATCCAAACAGGTCTCTGTGATACAGACCAGGTAAGCATGCTCATCCAGAATCAAGTCCTGAGTGGCAGTTGTTATTTGCTGACCTGGCATTCAGCAGCATTTTCAACCTGAGGGGAGGGGTTCTATGTGGGGGAGGGACCAGAAGTCAAAGGCAGTCGCTTTTTGTATTAGTCCTTTCTTCCTTATACATAATATTCATCAGACTAAATGATACATATTCCCTAAATGATGTCTGCCATTGCATATGACTCTCTTTATCTTCTTATCTTCTTTTATCATGCTTGTTTATTATTAGATATTGGAAGGTTATCAACAGTTTAATTCACAAGTCTAATGAGGCAATATATCTGAGGATATCCTTTTGTGGAGATATTATATTAAGGAATATGTCTTCTTAGTGTCAATTTGACTTTACGTTTCCCATACTGATATAGTTGGGGTAGCCTGTTTTGCCCTACACCAGCAGCTCCAAAGGGGTAGCAACTCCAACTACTCCTATTTGAGTAGGGGTAGCTCCCCTATTCCAGCAAATAAGTCATTCCAATCTAGTCTATTACTGGAGTTATGTGTTTTTTTTAAACCTTTTGTACATAAAATGCATTTTCATTGTTCCTATTGGGATTATCAGTACTCCCCCTGCCCTTTCTCTCTCATTGTTCAGGCTTGTACCCCATACTATTGAAAGACTATGATGAGAAAGAGAACTTCAAAACTGGAAGGTTGTTGGAATTGAATATCTACTCCTTCTTTAACCAGCAACTGAGAGATTGCTCTGTAATGAGATACATTGAAATAAAGCATTCAGTAGGTGAACAAAAAAAAGAACTCAAATATCTTATGAAGTTTCAGATCTATGGCATTTTTGTTGCATGTTTATTTTGACAGAATGGGAAAGGCACTGAGGGTGGGGAATTCCCCATACCTAAAACTAAAATCAGTTGATCAATGTAGCATATTCTGCAATCAGCAAAATGTATTGGGTCAGCTTTGCACTGACGATCACCTCTCCTGTATCTTTTTATAGGGCCCACTCCCAAGCAAGCATAAATAAGGACTGCAGCCTTAACTGCAGAAGCTCAGCGAGGCTTATTTCCTGCTTAAATGCATAGAACTGCAGCTTAAGAGATTACTGTGCTACAATACACAGCTGAGAAGCAAATGCCATAATAGCAATATGAAGGCTCTGTTGGAGTCTTTGGTCAACCCCATATTCCATTTAGCCTTTTGTCACTCTCCTTCAGAATAAAGGTCTTACGGCAAATCATTTGTGTTACAGTAAAGATGGGTGTGTATCTGTGTATGTGCACTCATGCCTGCATTTTTGATCAAACTCCTGTTGTTGCTACAAACAAATATATTATCAGAACATACTAGGGAAAAATACATAAAACTCATTGGAGAAACAAGATAGAAAAGAACTCTTTACATTTCACCATCCCATTCCTCTTGAGATGCTGTGTCCTATTGCTGTCTTCTCCATTCTTTATGTGCTAGCTGCAAGCTTTGGTTGAGATGATATTTTTGGGATGGTTTAAAGTTGGATCCTTCAATTTTGTCATGTCTTAGTAAGGGGGCATGGTGTTAGCCAATCTGAGTCCATCAATCAGGGAGAGAGAGCGAGATATAAACAAAGTAAATAAATACATTCACTTCATTGGGGGGGGGGCAGTTGTCCTAAAACCTTTTTATTTCATCACTGAGGACTCCCCTTGAGGGACCTTGGCAATGTAGACAAAAAAGGGCCAAGCTTATCTTTGGGGTGGGGGGGTGGGAGGTGGGGTTGTACTCAGATTATTAACGAATTCTTATTAGAGGGATCACAAAACTCTTGCTGCAACAGCTCCACTGGCTGTCATTCTCTTTCAAGACACTATTCACAGTTTTGTTTTTGACCAAAACATCCAGGATATCTGAAAGATTGTATCTTCTTATATGGGTTTGTCCAAGTTTTTTTGTATACATTTTATTGTGCTATATTTAGGGAAAGAGACATGCAACCTTTGAGAGTCAACAATCAAAACACATCTATTTTTTCCTTGTTTATCACCATCTCCCCATTCCTACCTGTGAACCACCACCCCTGACTTCAGGCATCGCACCATATGGAACTAGTATCTAACAAAAATCAATCCTTATCATTACAATAATAAATCCCCCCTTTGGCTATTTCAAAATCTATTTTTGTCTTCTTTTTGAAACACTTTTTAACACTTTCAAACTAGCAACACGCTTTCATCATCATCATCATCATTATTATTATTATTAATCAGAGACTGGATGGCTATTTGTCAGGGATGCTGTTGCACCCAGGCCTAAAGCCACCTATGACCACAGCACCACACAAGATTCCAGAGTATAAGCAAACAGTTTTTTGTAAAAGCACATAAAAATATCTGAAAAAAGCAGAAATAAAGAAATGAGAGGGATAATCCAAAAAAGGTTTAACCATAGGTGATAGTCACAAACCTCATCTAGCCCTCCTATGTGTTGTATTAGGCAAAGGTTTTATCATATACATGGCAAAATCATTTAACTCTAATTTCTCACAGGCCCATATCTCTTAAACCAGTAATATCTGAAATTTGGCAACATAATTGATGAAAGCAAGATCTGAATATTTGGTCTAGCAACCTAAAATATTTCAGCAAGGAAGAGTAAGCTGGTAGTTTTACCTCAGCAGAAAATTTCAATCAGGCATTTGGGAAACTTATGCAAATGTGGGATTTCCAGATTATATGTTTGCACAAGTTGCTCCCATTCTATTCAGTTTGCAGTGTTGTGCAGCAGGTTCTGTGGATGCAGAAGTCATTGACTTATCTTCATAATGCATTTGATTTGAAAAAGTTTCTATTGGATCTGATGTGAGTAATATCCAGGGAGATTGATTGCCATTTAGTTATATGAAGAAAAGTATATTGGAGAGGCTATTATTATCCTTGTAAAGCACTCATCTCCACAGCTACTTCAAATTTCACTTTGAAATCATCCAGCAAGGCATGTAAATCATGACATTTGGGAAATTATATGATGTTACATAGCACCGGGACTGTAGTGCAGCTGGCTGGGAGTCAGCTGCATAAGATCTCTACTGACCAGAAGGTCATGAGTTTGAGGCCTGCCCAGGTTGGGGTGAGCTCTTGACCAAATTGTATAGCTCGTTGTCAACCTTTGCAACCCAAAAGACAGTTGCATCTGTCAAGTAGGAAATGTAGGTACCATTTTGTGGGGAGGCTAATTTAACTGATTTACAAGGCCATAAAATCTCCAGGAAGTATGAAAAAGAATGAAGGAATGCGACAGCTCCCGCTGGTGGCCAGGAGCTGGAATGTTAAATTGTCTTTGAGTGTCTGTCTATATATGTTGTATGTCTATGGCATTGAATGTTTGCCTGTATATGTTCATTGTGATCCTAACTAACTAACTAACTAATTTTATTATTTATGAGTCGCCCTCCACAAATCTGCTCCAGGTGACTTACACAGCTAGGCATCTACAATACTAAAATATTAAAATTTTAAAACATTAAAATGTTAAAATATGGGAATAGACAGGTTCCAGGTCACTGATTGTCACTTATGCATATGCTCTTCTAAATAGCCATGTCTTAAGTGCCGCCAGAAATGAAGGCCCTGAGTCCCCTGCAGGCTGAGGGCAGAATATAAATGATGTAAATAAATAAATAAATAAGTAGTTGCAGCTTTAGGATCCATGCTGGATAATGATAGACTGGTCAATTGATTACACAGCCCTACAACCATTTTTTTTCTTTTTGCGTTGGTTTTTAAGTCTGTTCTTGGAGTTATTTGGGGGCAATGATTCAGAAAATCGCATTGGATAAACCACATCAACTTTAGATATGGTTTTCATTATTTTCTGTGGGTGAGCAGATAGTGGCTAGTATATGGCCAGTCATTATAACTAGAACTGATAAAGGACAACTGGTGCCATTTTTGGAATCAGCAGGCCAAATATACCCAGAAACAGGGCTAATGTTTCAGGCAACAAAATGTGTGTTGGTCAACACATATGTTTTGTGAGTTTAGTAAAAATACCACCTTCCTCTAATGCCAGCTCAATTGAGGTGTTTTTCTTTTTCTTTTTTTACGTTCTTCAATATTAATCATTTTCTGAACTGGAGAGTTAATGTTCAAGTGCACAAAGTCATTTCTCTGTCTGGTGGAATTAGGAAACTTTTCCCCCTCCTCTGGCAACATCAGGGAAACTGTGTACAGTGCTCTCTCCTGCAGCTTTCCCATGGGAATTTCTTGTTAGGATATATCAAGGTGAGTAGTATAGAAGAACCAATAACTAACAACATTTCTATTAACTCATCCTATTTAGCAGCAAACCCAGTTTATTCTTTTTAAGAGGAGAAAGCAAACATTTCTTTCTCCATTAGCTCTTCAGTAATTTCACTTGCATTTTTCAGAAGGTATTTGCCATCCCAAGGATTTTTTTTAATATGTTGGAAGGAAGCTCACAGAAAGCTCTTACAGAGAATATTTGAAAAGCAGGAAGGAAATCCTGCATTTTACATAACATAACACATAATGTGGGCTTTAAACATTTTATTAGAATTCCTTTTTGAACAGGTTGAGCCAATCACTGGAAAAATAATTTCTGTATACTCTCAAAAGCCTATTGAGAGAACATTGTGCCTCTTTTTGTGAGTTCCAATTTGTTAGAAACAATATAACTTGACGTGTTTCAAATGTCTGAGTAGAGTTTTCATCACCTGCTCTTTGTAAATACTGGCCTTGACTCAGTCATTTCCAACACCTGTTTGCCAGCCCATTACCACACCTCTCTATATCATTAAACTGCATTCTCCTTTGCAGAAATTTTCCTCTGCTCTAAAGGAATTTGTTAAGCTTTGGAATTTTTCCAGGTGCTTCAGTGTAAAAGTTTGAAAAGATGGCTTAATGTAAGTAACTTGGTTATTTCTTTTAATTAACTGTTCAAAATAAATTTCACTGTTTGAACAGTCTGGAGGCACTGGCTTATAAACAGTCTAATGCAAGCTCTTCTTGTTGTTGTTGGATTGTTCAACAATAAAATCTCATTTGAACCCATGGATAAAGTATTACGAGTATCTGTGCAGGTTAGGTAGCAAGGACTCGGGCACTGGCAGCTCCTTAGAATCTAATAGCAAAAATCTGTTTGGAATGCAGTTCAACTTACTTACATGTTTAGGGGAATTTCATCTATTCAAGCTGTTTTAGGGATCTGCTATGAAGCACCTGAGCTTATTCTGGTGCATTTACCCTGTTTGAGATATTCAAGATTTTCCTTAACTTTTCTTAAGTTTCCTTTCTTACATTTATTTCCTATCTTTCCTTTTAATGACATTGTTTCCTTTTAAAAAACAAACAAACAATTTTTATTGAGATTTTATAATATAATATAGTAAAGACAACAAAATAATAGAAAAGCCACACCCTTAAACACTCCAAAAAGAGAAATTAGAAAAAAGGGGGAAAAAGGAAAGAAAGAGAAAGAAAGAAAGAAAGAAAGAAAAAAGAGAGTTTAACAACCCCCCCCCCCCCAAAAAAAAACCCCAATCGCGTCCGGCGGACTTCCCAAGAGTCTTTGAAGAGGTTTTCTTCGTCCCATCTTCAAGTTTGCAAGGTTGGTTACATCATAATTTACTTTAATGACTTGGGATTCGGAGATGTCCATTATCTTTTCTTTTCTTAGTAGATTTCTGAAACCTGACCAATCAGTTTTCTTGCATGTTTCTTTTATCACTTGTGACAGTTCATCCATCTGAATTATATCAAACATCTTTATGATCCACTCATTTATACTTGGTATTTTACTTTGTCTCCATACTTTTGCTAGTACTATCCTAGCTGCTGTACCAATTAGAGTTAAGACTTTATCTTCATTTCTATTTAATTTCAAAACTGTTATATTTAAGAGGCAGCGTTCTGGTAGTAAAGGAACATTGATTTTTAATATTTTCTGTGTATATGTATGAATTTGCTTCCAATAGTTCTTAATTATCTTACATGACCACCACTGGTGGAAAAAGGTGCCCTTTTCCTTTCCACATTTCCAACATTTGTTGGAGCTTTGTGGGTTAAACTTAGCCAGCTTCTCAGGTGTATAATACCACCTGAAGAATAATTTATACCAGTTTTCTCTGATATATCTGTACCCTAATTTGATGCTCCATGCTTCCTCCCACTGGTGTAATAAGATGTTGTGTCCTAGATCTTGCGCCCAACTGATTTGACAGTCTTTGACCTGCTCTTCCAGTGTACTCCATTTCAGTAATCTGTATACCTTTATAAAACGGAATGTGTGTATGTGTGTGTGTATGCGGAGGGCGGAAGGGCGGATCTGTGGCAGCTATTTGCATAAAGTCCTTTGATTGGACAGCCTCGCCACTCCAAAATTCTAAGGCACCAGACAGAGGGCATTGATAGCCACTGATTAGCCAGCAACCCAGAATCCAGGCCTCTACATTCAAACAACAGGATTTCTTCCCACTGAGGGGAAAAAAGCCAGCAACCCAGAATCCAGGCCTCTACATTCAAACAACAGGATTTCTTCCCACTGAGGGGAAAAAAGCCAGCAACCCAGAGTCCAGGCCTCTACATTCAAACAACAGGATTTCTTCCCACTGAGGGGAAAAAGCCAGCAACCCAGAGTCAGGCCTCTACATTCAAACAACAGGATTTCTTCCCACTGAGGGGAAAAAGCCAGCAACCCAGACTCCAGGCCTCTACATTCAAACAACAGGATTTCTTCCCACTGAGGGGAAAAAAGCCAGCAACCCAGAGTCCAGGCCTCTACATTCAAACAACAGGATTTCTTCCCACTGAGGGGAAAAAAGCCAGCAACCCAGAGTCCAGGCCTCTACATTCAAACAACAGGATTTCTTCCCACTGGGGGAAAAAGCCAGCAACCCAGAATCCAGGCCTCTACATTCAAACAACAGGATTTCTTCCCACTGAGGGGAAAAAAGCCAGCAACCCAGAATCCAGGCCTCTACATTCAAACAACAGGATTTCTTCCCACTGAGGGGAAAAAAAGCCAGCAACCCAGAATCCAGGCCTCTACATTCAAACAACAGGATTTCTTCCCACTGAGGGGAAAAAAGCCAGCAACCCAGAATCCAGGCCTTTACATTCAAACAACAGGATTTCTTCCCACTGAGGGGAAAAAGCCAGCAACCCAGAATCCAGGCCTCTACATTCAAACAACAGGATTTCTTCCCACTGAGGGGAAAAAGCCAGCATCCCAGAATCCAGACCTTTACATTCAAACAACAGGATTTCTTCCCACTGAGGGGGGAAAAGCCAGCAACCCAGAATCCAGGCATTTACATTCAAACAACAGGATTTCTTCCCACTGAGGGGAAAAAGCCAGCAACCCAGAGTCCAGGCCTCTACATTCAAACAACAGGATTTCTTCCCACTGAGGGGAAAAAAGCCAGCAACCCAGAATCCATTCCATGCAGGCCTTTTCCATTTTTTTTACTCCTTTCTGTTTTACAGCGGTATACTTTCACAGGCCAGGGCAGGTATGTGGCAGCCACTTTCACAGGCCAGGGCGGATATGTGGCAGCCAATTTCACAGGCCAGGGCGGATATGTGGCAGCCACTTTCACAGGCCACAGCGACCAGCGCGGGTGATGGACCTGCACCAAACTTGGTACACATAACCCCCTATGACATGACCCACGTATTATGGGATTTGTAGTACTTTCCAAGACTTTGGTTCCCACAGACCACTCCCACAGACCACACAGCCCCCATGACCCACTCTACGTCCTGGTGCAGTTCGGAGGAGGGTGGGCCATGGATGATGGGACTTGAAGTGCCTCTACTCACTTCCAAAGTTTGCTGCAACCCTCATCCAATCACTGATCGAGACCAAACTTGCCATACATAACCCCCATGACTGCCTTCACGTCCTGGTGAGGTTTGGGGGAGGACTGACAATGGATGATGGGATTTGTAGTACTTTTACACCCCTCTGTTCCCACAGACCACTGTGGCCCCCCAACAAACACCGAGAAAGTCCACACTTGGCACACAGAGCCCCAGTGACCCACTCTACATCCTTCTGAAGTTTGGAGGGGGACAGAACATGGATGATGGGACTTGCAGTACCTTCCCTCACTTCCCAATCCTGCTACAAACCTAATCAAATGACTGATCAACACCAAATCTGGCACACAGAGCCCTCATGACCCACTCTACAGCCTGGTGCAGTTTACTGTGAGACGGACCACGGATGATGGGACTTGAAGTACCTTCACTCACTTCCGAAAAACAATGCATCCCTCATCCATTCACCAATACAGACCAAACTTAGCACACAGAGCCCCCATGACCCAATCTACATCCTACTACACTTTGGGGGACGGGACCACAGATAATGGGACTTGCACTACCTTCAGTAATTTCATGATACCACTGCAACTCCCAATAATGATGGATCAAGACTAAACTTGGCACACAGAGCCCCCATGACCCAATCTACATCCTACTACACTTTGGGGGGGACGGGACACACAGAGATGATGGGACTTGCACTACCTTCAGTAATTTCATGATACCACTGCAACTCCCAATAATGATGGATCAAGACTAAACTTGGCACACAGAGCCCCATGACCCACTCTACATCCTGCTGCACTTCTCAAATGACCCGGGCAGGGCCGGGTCCCCAAGCTAGTTGTTTATAAACTATACTTATCTGTTTTCCCCCCTTTTTTCATTATTTCATCCCAAAAACATGGTTGTTCTTGGAAACTTCTTTTGGCATCCTCTTTGTAGCCTTGAACTATTTGGTGGTACTGAAACCATGTTATATTGTATTTTTTAAATGTCTTCTATTGATTTTATTGAGTATTCTTCATTATGTGTAGGGGTTTTTAAGATTTCTTGGGGCGACATTGTTTCCTGTGTGCAGAAACAAAGCCACCTTTTCCCTGGAAAGGGTGAAATTCCAGTCTCCTCACTTATATATATCTAAAAGTGCACTTAAAATTCCACCAAAAGGAGATAAGAAAAGAATAAGGAGACAAGAATGGGAAACCAGGCAAACTTTAAAAAGAGAGGGGGAAACCCTTTTAGAAAGTAAATTGGAATTCTTTAGATTACACACCAGTTTGAAGGAAAAGGAAACAATTGAAATCGCTATAACTCTTCTATCTTTTAAATAGTAGTGGGTCAAATTTGTAGTTAGAGCGTCTGCTTCTGAGGGTCTTATTTCAAAGGAAAAAGGTTGTGGAAGGAACATTTTAAACTGAGCAATAACTTTGATGTAAACATAAAAAGCACAGGGGGGAAAAGCCTGCAACCTTTCATGATCTCCAGATCACTCAATCTGCCCATGTTGTTAAAAAATGCAATGAAGAGGGACACAAAAGACACAAAATTTGACCATATCACCTGGCTTACTCTAAAGTGTTTGAATAGACTTGCTTTGTCCTGCCAAGTTTATCAAAAGCCTTTAATTTTAGTTTAAGAACTGTGTATAGAACACAGATATCATCTCAGGCCAGTGCAAATTCTAAAAATAAAAAAGTGGTTAAGTGTGCACATGTATGAAAGATAAATTTAACAATTATCTTGATGGCAAAAGCTGTTCAACAGTGGAATATACTGTCAGACTATGGTGGTTCCTCTTTTTCACGGGTTTTTAAAAGAGAGGATGGATGGCCATCTGTCAGAAGTGCTTTGATTGTGTATTCTGGCATGGCAGATGTTGGAATGGATAGATCTTGCAGTCTCTTCCAACTGCATGGACCTCAATTGTGTCCTATTTAACATACAGCATTTATTTCTCTTCCTTTTGGCTTTATCCTGAAAAATGTATAGTAGCTTTAAAATACATGTTTTTAAACCATGAATTCTAAGGCTACTGAGAACCCCAGCTAAGTAACTATTTGTATGTGATTGTAAACAACATTGTGAGATTGATTTACAAATGCTTGAGGTTTTTATGCCAATCACAACATGGAATTATGTTCCACTGTCTCTATGGATCAGTGCATAAGAAAACTCAAAAATCAATTTTAAATGACCCATGAATTTTCTCCTCCACTAAAGCTCACTTGAAAAGTAAATTGAAACTGTAAATATACTGCAAGAGTCTCATTAACATCTCTTTGTCATTTGTTTTTATCTGTTGAGGGCTAAAATTGGTTGACTCTTAAGTATTCCTAATTGATCTCATTTTCATTAGTAGTCTGTATAAATAAATCCAATGCAATGATCAATGACTACATCCGTGTTTACCAAGTATGACCATGTATCAAACTTCTATAATCTCAGATGAGATAGAGAAATATTCTATATTGATTCTGAACCATTATGTTATTTAATGTTTCAAACTGAATTTGGAAGGGATTAAGAAATTAATTATATTGTCTTACAGGTGAGGAAATTCTCCTTACCTGTTGCATCTCACTTCTCAGAGTTAAATAGATTTGGGAATGCGTGAGGAGGAATGTCTCTATTTTATACTTTCCCACTCTCTGATCAACGAATTAATTCTGCCATATGTTTTATTGCCCATCTGATACCAGGCTGCCATACTGCTATCAGATTCTTTTTGCTCCATAGCTGTTTTCAAAAACATTCCCTAAAGCTCCTTCTAAAATAATATAAAATGGCATCTTGAAACAGGGAGGGATAATTCTATCAGTTCTGTTTTTGCATGTGGTTATTGTGCCTATCTTACTTTCTTTTTCCTTTGCTGACTGGCTGCTCATCTTGAACAGCACGGAGCAGGTCTGTAAACAAAAGACATTTTCTTGCTTGGAATAGCTGTACCTAACTACTGAATTTTGCCAGTGTATAATTTTAGGGTTTTTTTAAAGGGGGGGTATAAGAATTTGCCAACATTTGCAGATTTCTTTATCATAGGATGCAAAGGACTCTGTAAAACAGACATGCAATGTATTACTGTGAGTTTTGCGGGCTGTATGACCATGTTCCAGAAGCATTCACTCCTGGAACATGGTCATACAGCCCGCAAAACTCACAGAAACCCAGTGATTCCAGCCATGAAAGCCTTCAACAAAGACATTGTTTTATTTGCATAATTTACAGTATTATGTTTCTATTGTATTTGCAATGAATTTAATGGAACTAGGGTACCCTGCTAACCAATATAACCAGATCTCTTGATTAGTCCAGTGCTGGGGTAAGAGGTGTAAAGGTTTCTTTCTAGTCTGACATGTTCCTAACAGGTACGTTGCATTGATGAGCAGCTGTCTGAAATATGTAAGTGCTTGGTTCATCCATAAGTTCCAGTTGGTCCTGACAAGCAGATCGTCCTTTGGCCAAAAACTGAATAAAAATAATGTCTATGTGTTAGAAGCCATTTCCCTTGTCTTTTATATATCCATCCGTGTCGTCCTGTGATACGCTGTAAGCAATCAACTCCTGTTGGCCACCTGCTGATTTATTGTGTCTGATGGATTCTTTTGTCATTCACATAGCAATTCCTCTTGTTTTGTTAAATTCCAGTTTGGCTGTTTCACCTTATTGCTATACTATGGCTTGGTTGTCTTGCCTTACCATTATAAATTGACATTAGGCAGGGCTGATTTGAGGTGAATCAGATGTGGGCTACCCTACTGCCCAGTGGGGAGATCTCATGAGGAATTCTGCCATCTTCACATTCAAAATATGGGTCAATTCCTAGTGAACTGTATACATCTTAGTGGTCCAATATGTATGGTCTGGGCCATAGTTGATTATTAAGTCTGTGTGATCAATGAAAAAAAACGTTTCAATCTCTGGCATTACTTCGCGAACAAAGATTTTTAGGAAGGACTCATCTCGTGCTTTTTACAAGCGCATTGATGACTAAAAAGGTCAATCCGAGAAAGGCAAGTCCGGTTGCAGAAAGCACAGCAGAAAGTCTCCTTGGGTGATGTTGTTTCCAAGTTGCAGTTCTTTCTTCGAGACCCGTTTGGCATGTCTTCTTGAAAGAGGCCGCAGCATTGTGGATAATGCGTCTCCATGCCTCCCGATGTGAGGCCAGGGTGGACCATCTTTGGTGATCAATCTGGCCAAGCCTGAGATGTTGTTTCAGGGAGTCCTTATATCTCTTGCACTGATCCGTGGCGAGTTCACCATAAAGTAGTATCTATACTCATTAGTAAATTAGGGTGAGGATAATTAATTGTTTCTAAAGTGTTTATAACATATTGTAAGGGGTTTCTATAGTAATTATAGTGATACAATGACGTTTTTTTAAAAAGAAAATAGTTATGTAATTGTGCAAGGGGGAAGTTTCCAGGGCTGCTTTCCCCCTCATTTTTAGAACAATTGGAATGAAACTTGCCACAATGGTAGAACACATTTACCACTGTTCTGCCTCGCACCAAGTTTCACATATACACTGAGTTTGTGGAATTTTAAAACGTTTTTATGAACAATTAAAAAACGACAAGAGATATCCTATTTAATTCCTCTGTTCAATGATACATCATAACCAGGGCAACATTCTCCCCAAGTATTAGAAAGATTTGCACATCCACTGATTTTTAGAGATTTTAGAAAAATTTAACCAACATAAACTTAACACTACTGTCACAGGAAGACCCCAGGTGCGATCCAACCCAACCCCCTTCTGCTAGACAGGAAATGTACAGTCAAAGCCTGTCCATCCACCTTTGAAATAATAATACTACTATTAATAAGAAGAAACTTACTAGGTAAACTTTGGAGTTACTGCCTCTCAACTTTGCCTACCTCACAGGGTTGGTTCAACTTCCAACAATCCCCCTTTTTCTTGAAATCCCTTTAAAGAATGAACATAGGGTCAAATTTCACCAAAATGTTCAGGGAGGAGGAGACAGCAGTAGCACAAAGTGCTAAGATGAATTCTGGGAAATGTAGTTTGGGAAGGCGAGGAGCTCTGTGGCAAAGAATTCAAAAGGCCCCACTCTTAACTACATTTCCCAGAATTCTGCTCACTTCCTGTGTTAAATCTACAATGTGAGTGTGGTCTCTGCCTGTTTCTCTCTGGGCTGGTCATGTGCTGGAGGGGCTTCTTCCTTGCTTGACCGACCAGCCAAGCATCCCTGCCTCCTGCCCACCTGCCACAGCCCCCCTCACCAGCTCCTTTGGGGAAAGAGTTGGGCTCTGCCCTCTGTTCCAGCCTCACCATCCTCTTCAGGGCTCTTTGGGGGAACCAAACAAAGCCCTTTTGGAGGACAAGCAGCCACTGTGACTGAGCCCTGGATCATTTACATTACTTACACAACTCTTTTGAAAGTCTGTGTTTCTTAATATTGAGTCATGTGTATGAATCTTATGAAATAGAGTTGATAATTAAGGCACAAACAAAATTTTGCACAACCTTATTGATTATATAACCCATTGGTGTATGTTAGGAAAGTAGTTGGGCTGACCAGTTCCAGACCTGTATACCATCCCATGTCAAGTATGTGCATGTTGTAGATGTGGCCTGCTTTAACTATCTCTGAACCTTTTGGTGTTGTGGGTTTAGGTCAAAGTAGAAGTTAAAGGGAATGTGCATTCCCTTCATTGTAAGACCTATGGTTAATCTGTTTTCCCTTCCACTACAACTGCTTTGAGTCTCTTTTGTAGAGAGAGAAAGTGGGGTATAAGTAAACATAATAACAATAACAAGTTCTTCAGAGATAAAAATTAAATCACTGTTTACCTGCCAGTGACCAATCACTAAACAAGGCATGCTAAATGCAAGATACACACACGAGGGAAATCTCATGCTATCACAAATAGCCATTTCACACTACTTGGACAAGAATAACTGCTACACAAACAAACAACGCTAATGACAAAAATATCAGACATGTGGGTCAAAAGTGTCAAATATATACATTGATTATGCTTATAGATGCTCCTGGAGTATGAGTCTATTGGATTTAATACTTTTTCTATACTTCTCTTGTGTTTTAAAACCAGAAAGGATCAGAAACTATAACTGAATGTCAAAGTACTTGCCTCATATCCAGAAGGTTAAAACTTGGATTCTTAATGCCTCTGGTTATAAAAAAACAAACAGAAAATGATGTCAGTCAGAATGAACTATGAAACAAATAATTTGAACAGGTATGAGAAAATATGTCACGGAGCCATGTTATGTATATTTCTATAATTTATTTTTAGATGCAGTCTTGTAAATAAAGTTGTGAAGAGGCATTGTTCTGGAAGGGTGGGAAGAATAAAATCTGTAACTGACTGATCTTGTCCCAGATATGCACCCACTGAAATTTGGACTAATGGTACTCCATCTTTTTCCTACTCTCACGTTCATTCTGTCCCAGTTCCATGTAAATATTCTTTTCACCTCACCCCACACTTTTTAAACAGAGACACCTATAGATTTGCTTTGAAACATATTTTATGCATTTGTCTTCACATTAATAGATACATGAATGGAAATTTGATGAAAATATACATATGTAGAATGTAGAAATATTTTCTGCGTGTACTTCAAAGACATCTTTTAAATGCATTGCAAGCCTGGAAATGTGCAATATATATCAGTAAATTATGTAAGGTTTTTTTGTTTTCTCTGGGAGGTGTTGACTGGCTAAATCCAATAAAAAGTTACTTGATGAAACCAATTTTTCACACCTGCATAATTAAGATCATCCTTGATTAAGCGTTTTAGTCTGTCATGAACATTTGTCTCAAGCGCACAAGAATTTGTGGGCTACAGATCATTGCCATTCTTCTCAGTACTTATGGATCTGTAAGAAAAATAGTCTTGTCCATTCCTACATGATTGGTAATAAACTAGGTTAAGAAGCCAAAATCCATAAACACAGCTGTGGACACAACCAACACATCTATATCCAGTTATTCAGCTGAAAGAATTGTGAATCCTGCTATTGGAGATAAATTGGAGATTTTATGCAATTCCAATCCATCTGTGCATGTTGAATTTGTCTGCTACCATGTGATAAGATTGTTTATCCAAGAATTTATAAAGGACTGGCCTGAAAAAGACAAACAGCCATAACATTACAAGCCAAAGAGGAGCGAGGGAAGCCTCATAGGACTAAACAGTCAACACAATAAACTTCAATCTAGCAAACACAAATACACCCCTGCTAATGAGATTTGGCTTCAGTGCCCATTGCATTGAATATATTCAGTATTACAGAACAAATCTCTTCTGCTATAACTCCATTTGCTTCACTGTTTATACATAAAGATTTCATAAGCTTCTATTCAATGAATCTTCAGCCATCTGAATAAAACCTGTCTTCTAGCTGGATGAAAATCTGCAGATCTGTCTAGTGAAAAAGCTCTTATTTCAACGAATTTCTAGCATGAAAGAAGATGACTAAATATTTATCCTTTTTGATGAAGAGGATGTTTCATAGTGGATTTTAGACATATTGCAAGAGTGACTGCCACGCATAATGGAAATTTGAGATCACACATGATCATATCTTCTGACAAGTGGCCTGATGTGTTTGAAGTACCTTTCTTAAAACAGGAGAAAGGGAGAGTACTCAGTCCATCAATATGACTAATTGAGGTACTTTAAGCCAGGCATTCTCAACCGGTGTGACGCGGCACACCAGTGTGCCGTGGGGCATCATCAGCTGTGCCATTGGAAAGCCTCTTCCCCCCTCCCCTCTTCCCCCTCCTCCTCAGGGCGCCACGTGCCAAGGGCGCATATGCCGCGGCCGCCAGGATCATGCACAGCAGCCAATCGAGGGGAAGGGAGTGGGGAGAAGAGAAGGAGGCCAGGGAGGGAGGCCATGCCTCTTTCCCCCGAGCATGCCTCTCCCCCCCCCCCCGCAGCAAGCGCGCACGTAGCTCCCTTTCCTCCTCCAATCAGGAGGAGGAAGGCAGCTGCGTGTGCGCGCCCCCTCTCCTTGCACCAGGCCTGGAGGCGCGAAAAGCCTCCCCTGAGCTTCCTTGCTGCCTTGCCAGCTGGCGAGAGCAAGAGAAGCAAGGAGCAGGACCGCAGCAAGAAGACGGGAGTGGGGGAGGGGTGTGGCCAGAGGCAGCTCCAATCACGGCTGCATGTACACAGAGCTCTTAGTAAGCCGGTGAAGAGGGGCTTTTCTCCCATCCCTTTCTTCCTTCCCTTTTTCCTTCCTTCCCTACTTCCCATCTTTCTTCCCTTCCCTTCTTTCCCTCCCCTCCTTCTCTTCTTCCTTCCTTCCTCTCTCCCTCCCTCCTTTCCCTTCCTTGCTTCCTAATCTCCTTTCTCCCCTCCTGCCTGCCTGCCTTGCCTTCCTTCCTTCCGTTCCCCCCTCCCTCCCTCTTTCCTTTTTTCCTTCCGTTCTTCCTTTTCCCCACTCCCTCTTTCCTTCCTTCCTTCCGTTCTTCCTTTTTTCTCCCTCCCTCCCTCCCTCCCTCCTTCCTTCCATCCATCCATCCCTTCTTCATCTCCTCCTTACTTCCTGTCTCACCCCTTTCCTTTCTGGCAGGAGCGCACGAACGGAGCAGGGCTGGCTTCCCTCCTTCCCTCCCTCTTCATCATTGTTGTTTTTTTATTTGCTGTTGCTTGTGGGGCTTCTGTGTGGGAAGTTTGCCCCAATTCTGTTGTTGTTGGGATTCAGAATGCTCTTTGATTGTAGGTGAACTATAAATCCCAGCAACTACAACTCCCTAACGTCAAGGTCTATTTCCCCCAAACTCCATCTGTGTTCACATTTGGGCATACTGAGTATTCATGCCAACTTTGATCCAGATCCATCATTGTTAGAGTCCACAGTGCTGTCTGGATATAGGTGAACTACAATTCCCAATTCTGCTTTGAACTGGATTATCTGAATCCACACTGCCAGACAATCCACTTCAGTGTGGATTTTATGCAGTTGTGTGGACACAGGGCCCTTCCACACAGCCATATAACCCAGAATATCAAGGCAGGTCATCCACATTATCTGCTTTGAACTGGATTATCTCAATCCACACGGCCAGATAATCCACTTCAAAATCCCACATTTTCCGCTTTAAAATTTCCCCCTCTAGAGCAGTGGTTCCCAACCTTTTTTTGGCCATGCCACACCTAAGCATCTCCAAAATCCTGACCTCCACCTCCACCCCATGACATATAATTCTTATTTTTCAAAAAGTAAAGTTGCATTGTTTTCAGCTGATATTTTAATTGTGTTTTCTTTTGTTTTAATTGTCTTTGGGCTTGTCCCTTGTAAGCCACCCCAAGTGCTAATGGGGAGATGGTTGGCGAGGTATAAAAATAAAGGTTGTTGTTATTATTATGAGTATTATTACAACATTATTTAAAAGAATAAATTCAGGGGCTTATTATACTCACATTTAGGGGAATGCAGTCTTAAAATATGTTAGATGGCTCACTGATATAATTGTCCTAATATTTTGCTTTTATGACTCTCTGAGTCAAAAAGGTTCCTGACACTTGGTATAGTGTTATTGCATTATCCTTACAACCTTTCTTATTGTCCTCTGTTGTTTGTTGTGAACCTTCCTGGTAAAGAAATATGTAATTTCTTTATGCTTGTGGATAAATAGTATTTCTTGTTGTTTCCTTGTAAGTGTACTTGTGGAGATTGTCTGGTTTGCTTACTCTGGAACATGCAATGCTCCAATTCCATCATTGGTGGGATTCAGAATGCTCTTTGATTGTAGGTGAACCAGAAATCCCAGAAACTGCAACTCCCAAAAGTCAAGGTCTATTTCCCCCCAAACTCCATCTGTGTTCATATTTGGGCATATGGAATATTCATGCCAAGTTTGGTCCAAATCCATTATTATTTGAGTCCACAGTGCTCTCTGGATATAGGTGAACTACAAATCCCAAACTCAAAGTCAATGCCCACCAAAACCTTCTAGTGTTTTTTGTTGGTCATGGGAGTCTTGTGTGCTACGTTTGGTTTAGTTCCATCATTGGTGGAGGACAGAATGCTCTTTGCGGGTGAACTACAACTCCCAAATGACAAAATCAATTTTTTGACTGATGGTCCCTCCTTGGGTTAGTATTAGTATGTTTTGTGGCCAAATTTGGCAGCAATTTGTCCAGTGGTTTTTGAGTCATGTTAATCCCACAAATGAACATATATATATATATATATATATATATATATATATATATATATATATATCGAGAGAGAGAGAGAGAGAGAGAGAGAGAGCACAACAGCGCAGGCAAAAAAGCAAACATCACAGGGAAGCATGTCTGTGTACGAGGGTGAACATTAGGAAAAACTTCCTGAGTGTGAGAGTTGTTCAGCAGTGGAACTCTCTGCCGCAGAATGTGTTTCCATCTGGCTGCTCTCTTTCCAGCCAGCTTCCCTGAGGACTGGGTACGTTTTCCATGAGGAAAGGGTGACTGCAATAAAAACTAAACACAGAGAAAGTCTGACAGCTGTTGAGCAAGACCTCCGTGTGTGTCTTTCTACCATTCCTGCCAAGATATCCATGTTGTGTTCATCGAAACAGGTCCAGGTTTCACACTGAGTGTATAAATACTGTGTTAGAGTGTCATTTTGTGTCATTTTGGTTGGTGGTGTGCCCCAGGATTTTGTAAATGTGAAAAGTGTGCCTCGGCTCAAAAAAGGTTGAGAAACACTGCTTTAAGCTACCAAGTGTCGAACTATTGAATCTTTAAAGCACATGTTACTTCTGTATGAAAACATCCATACTTTATTACTGTTGTGGTTAATGGGAAGACTAAACCTATGTTGGTCTCAGGTGAAAATTTCAAGAACATCTAACAATGATCTTACATGAATGGCACTGTTTTTGAATTTACTTCTCAGCAGAATTCAAAGGGGTGGGGTTTTCCCCCTAAAAAGCCCTAAGTGGCTTATATGCAGCATGTTTGAAAGACCACTTCCTCCCATATGAGCCTGTCCCCACATTGAAATCTTCAATGAAGGCCCTGTTGAATGTGCCAGTACTTCATAACTAATGAGCACAAGGAATAAGACTTTCTGAGTAGTAGCGTTATTGCAACTATGGAACTTACTGCCAAAAGACAGTAGGTTTGGTTTACCTGTTTTGGTGGGCAACTAAATTTCACTTGGCTTTTGGTATTTGAAACAACTCTGCCTGTCTTAAATGATTATTTCAACATATTCTAAGAACCATTGTGGCTGTTTTTTAAAAAGTTCTTAAAGACTATTTTTTTTAAAGAAATATATATATCTGCATTGTTGTAAATGTTTTATCTGTTGTGTATTGTTTTCAAGATCCTAGTGTGTCAGGAGGCAATATATAAATAAAATCAATGAATCACTCAATGATTTTACTAAAATGGTTTCTGCAGTTGAAACCTTTTACGTGAAACAACAGTAGACAATTATAATGGGACTGGTGGCAAAAACTTCCCACTTTCTGGCCTGTAATGGCTCGACTCCCCAAAGAAGATAGGATCCACACTCAGGACGCTCCCGGTAATGGTCAATCGTTTATTGAGAAGGACAACATGACTTTTGATGCCAAAGATGGCATCAGTGCAACAAACACACCTTATATACCAAACACACTCCCATACCCTGTCCATCAAACACAAAGTACCACCCCCTTGGCCCAGTATGATGCAACATGCTGCAAGCTTGCACCAAGCCTAGTTGGTGTGGTGTGGCCCCAAGGACAGTTCTCAGCCCCACTCAGACATGTTTACATAACACCACCTGGAACATAATTGCTGTAAGGGCCAAAAGTCACAGCATACCAAGCTGGGATCTTTCGGCACATTACACTGGCCTAGACATATATGGAGATTTGCAAATGTGTGTACAACACACACATAGTCTGAAAATCACATTTTGGCCATCTCTGCTATAAAAAGCATACAATATTTTATTCCAGGAGTTCTAATTCAGTAAGGGATCTGTTCTGACTGAAATCAGGTAAAAAATAAAACTTCATTTGTAAAGGAAAAGCGCCATATTAACTAATTTACAGTACATAAAATGGATGTGGATTATATACAATAAGAGCAGACAAAAGCTTACAAATATCCTTCAGTGTTTCTTTAGTCTTTTTCATCACTCCTAAATGCTAATCCATGGGAGTTTCAAGGGTGGAAGTGAGCAGCTGCCATGGTCCCTGAAGGTGAAGGAGAGTGAAGACGAATGTCTGGTGGCTAGAGCTTGCCACCTCCAGTACTACTTACTGTATGCCATTTTGATAATAGTAATTCCATTATATGTTTCTTTGTTTGCTTGGGTTTTTGCTATTTGTGGATTTGGTCTTGGAACCAAATCCACAATGCTACTGAGGGTCCATTATAATGGCTAGAAATGATTTATTTATTATTATTTATTTATGTTATCTCTATCCTGCCTTTCTCAAACCTGAAGGTGACTCAAGGCGGCTTACAACCAGGCTGCAATTCAGTGCCTAACAATATACAATTAACAAAATTAAAAATACATTCAATAAAGCATATAAAACCAATGTCTTCATTGTTAGTCTCATTGTCCATAAATTGTCTGAGCTGTTCCAATGTTCACTTTCGTCTAATACTGTGTTTGACTGTTGCATTAGATTCTGAAGGGTTGTTCAAATAGCCATGGTTTCACATTTTTTCTGGGAAGGTCAAGAGGGAGGGGTGTGATCTAATATCCCTGGGGAGGGTGCTCTGGAGGGTCACCACTGAGAAGGCCCTGTCTCTCATCCCCGCCAGTCACACCTGCAAAGAGTTCAAGATTTGCAAGATATAGTTTGGCTCAGTCATTAAACAGAATTGAGATTGCAGTCAAGAAATCAGGACTTGGAAAGGCAGTTATGAAGTACTTAGACAGGTTTCTAAAGTATAAAAATATATAATTGAATACTAAATTTAATGCTATTTTATTTCCAGTTTGTATGTATGGTTGTGAAAGTTGGATGTAGCAGAAAGCTGACAGGAAGGAAATGAACTCATTTGAAATGTAGTACAGGGAAAGAGTTCTATGGATACTGTAGACTACTAAAAAGACAAGTATATGGGTCCTAGAACAAAGCATCTCTGAACTTTGTCTAGAATCCAAGATGACTAAACTGATACTGTCTTTGGCCATATCTTGAGAAGACCTGTCTCATTAGAAAATACAGATTTGAGCCCGCAAGATTGGAAGAGGGTGGGGGAGAACCATTTAAATGGCATCTTCCATTAGGTCAGGGGTTCCTAACTTTTGATCTTCCAGATGTTTTGATCTTTAGCTCCTGCAATTCCTAACAGCTATTAAGCTGGCTGGGATTTCTGGGAGTTGATGTTGAAAACAGCTGGATGACCAATAGTTGGGAACCATTGCATTAGGTAATAGGAAACATGTGCTTGAGGGACAGTATCAGTTAAAGAAGACTGAAACAAAGCTAATGATAGAGCCCTCATCAAAGAGTAAGTGTTGTGCTAGATGAACCACTACATTTGTCCATATTTCAACCATGGAGATACAAGATAAACTAAGAACCATTGTCAATATTCCTTTCTTTGTCAATGCCTACCCAGTTATCTTCTTCTGTCAGAGATGAGGCATCCAAATTATGGGAAGATTTGTTTCACCATGGAGCCTCATACCCATTAGAACATCTGAAATGGCTTAGCAGAAGAGTCTGATCAAGCAAACAGCTATGTTTCCCACCATATATTCAGAACACTGTCACTGTAAATTGATTTTGTGAATTGGTTTCAATTTAATAATAATAATAATAATACTTTAATATTTGTGAGTCGCCCTCCACCGGCGGTGCTCCGGGCGACTTACAACAGTTAAAACCCTAGGGTGAACAATGTACAACAGTTTAAAAACATGGAAATTTATCAGAATAAACAGCATATTCACCCATTATTGGGAAAGAATGCCTTTTAAATTCCATTACAAATGGTTCCTTCATTACCCAAACAATTAATGTAGGGATTAAAATGTATTAGAAGTTCATATTATCCACACATTAGTGTAATGAGGGCTGACTTCATTGTTTAGATTATTTCTTGTGGCATTTGCATTGCTAAATAGATTGCTAAATCTCATGTCAGCAACCTACTCACTAATTTTAGTAATCCAGATAGATATTTACAGTACAAGGCTTGTACTGTAAATGATTACCTGGAGAAGAACACTGTGGAACATGCTATAATGACATAGGGGATAAGTCTATACATTTTGATTGTAACATTATACCCAAAAACAGGACTTGCACAAAAATGAAGCAGATGGATTCACCAAAATAGGTTTTAGTTATGCTGGTTTTTTATTGTTGTTTTATGTTGCACAACTTTTTTTTGCATTGGAATTGCTTCTTTGACTTTATCTGTTGATACTTCTTTTCTTTATAAGAATTGTGTATGGTGCAGAAAAATATTATATCCATAAGGAAATGTGTGGATAATTGAATGTAACTCATATGATATTGATAGTAATAGTATTGATTATTGATGTTAAACTAAAAGGAACTAACAATATTTACTATGATATGGACTATTCAATTGGTCATAGTATCATTGATTCTGAATTAATTTTGAAACTGAACAAAAATGGAATAGCATTGGATTTAGGGGGCATTGCAACCAATATTTTCTACCAATTTTTCCAAGCTGTAGGGTGCTCTCGTGGAATGGACTGGTGATAAAGGTCAGAAAAATAATCTGTTTTTAATGGATACAGAAAGATGTTCTCTCAGTTTTGTCACTGCCTTTTAGTGATTTGTATGGGAAACTAAATGCCTGTTTTCAGTTCAACTAACATTCCTATCTAAAATCCTGTGTCCAAAATGGAAGGCTGTGTAGTAACATTTCACATTGGCAAAAGGTTAATTAGATATATGGAATATAAAGGTTTAATTAGATATATGGAATGACGACAATGTGATGGAAACTGATTTCAACATGACGCTGAGACTGCAATTGTATGTTTTTAATTGTTAAATTGTTGCTATATGGTTATTTTCTTTGGTTTGTTTGCTTGTGTTATATTGAGGGAAGAGACTGCCTTGTGTAAACCGTCCCGAGTTGCCTTCGTGCTGAGAGGGGCGGTATAGAAACGTGACAAATAAGTAAATAAAATCTAGCAACTATTGTTTGTTTATGGAAGTTAATTACAAGAGCAGAACCAAGACTTGAATGTTCAATATGAGATGAATAAATAGCCTTTTTACTGATCTATGTCAATTTCCAAGTCCTTGGAGTTATGATGTAAATAATATTCTCAAGTGCTGGGCCTATTCTGTATATATTTAAATGAATGGATTGACAGGGGGAAAATGTGGAAAAGCACATCCATGCAAAGTAGTTGAGAACAGCAGTTCTGAAAATTGGTCCTTAACATTTGAACTGGATCTAAAGCAGAATAATGAAAGACATTCCATGCAGTTTCCTTCACTTTAACCCAGGATGTTGCTGCAGTGAACAAATAGAAATATATAGCCTCTGCAATCAGTTCCTTCTCACTGTGCTGGTTTTGTTGCCATGATAATACTAATCCTTGATAAGAAATCGATTATCACTTCTAAGAATACCCAAAGTTCATTTAGCCCTGAACAGAACTGGTGTCATTAAAAACAATAACATAAAATAACACCCAAAAAACCCCCCAGTAACAATGATGGAGATGGTGCAAGAGGTCCTATGGGATTTGACGTTTTACAGCTGTGGCATGAAACTTAGTCCACTGTGAATGCTGCAGGTAAAACAGTAACCACAAATTTCCATAGTGCACAAATTTTATGCACAACAAGCTGTGTCTCTTTTGCACATGAAACTATATAATAAGCTTATAAAAGGCTTCAAAAGTTAGCATAAGTTTGTTATGACTGCATGACAGGAACAGCTGGAATTTTTTGAACTTAGGCAGAAGAATCTGTTCTCTTGTTTCAATAACAGAGTTCTAAAATGTCCTTCACTGTTTGACTGTCATTGCCTGCAGTGCACACAGTGGTTTGTGTTCAACACAGTATCTCGTTAGTTTAGGAGAAAGAAATTAGCATAATACAAAATTAACAAGGAACGTTAGCCTAAGATTAAAAACACAAAATGAAGGAAGGGGAAATTGACTTGATTAGAAGGGATGTAATAGCAGAGCCAAAGTTTTTGTTCCTTGGAACAAACAACTTCCCTTTTGATAAAGCTTAGAAGTGAAGTAGACTTCAAGCTTCTTTGGCATTATACCTTAGACTTCAAAAAAGGAGTGTTTGAGCAGAAAAAAAATGCAAAGAGAGGTGAGAAAGAGATTTTGATTGAATTAATACATTAGCAGTGGTTTGAACATAGACCATGTTTTTTGGCCCATTTTTTTTGTTCCTGTGCACCCTCAAGTTGTTTCTGACTTTGGATGATCCTTTTGATGAAGCTATCATATGACAATTCTCTCGGCAGCTTTTGTTGATCGAAGATTGGCTTTTGTCTTCCTCTGAGGGCAATAGTGTTACATGACATATGCTGCTCAGTGGGTTTTTATTACCAAACAGGGTTACAAACCCTGGTCTCCACAATTATAGTTCAATTCTCAAACTACTTCAACACAGCGGCTTTGATCCATGCATCTGATGAAGTGAACAGGAAATTTCTTTTTCTCAGTCTCAAAGGTGCTACCAGAGTTCTTTATAAGCCTTCTGATGAAGTTTACCTTCCTTAATAGGACTTGATATGTTTTCTTGTACGATTGCAAAAATTCCATCTAATATCCTACTAAATGTTAGAAGGTAAATTTAATCTTGCGGTCTGTAGATGGAAAACAAACTGAAAACTTCCATGGTGCTTTCCTGTTTTTGCAAATGCTGTGTTGGCTAAAGCTTCTCACTTTCCCATGCAAAACATTTTATTGCTAAAAGAAGAAAACTCAAGCCCATTGTAAAGTGAGCATAAAGGCTGAGTGAACCTTGAAAGGTAATATCATACCTCTGGCCTCACTAAGCAACTGCAAAGCTGATTGATAGGGTATACACCTGGCAAGAAGTGACAGCTCACAAAAAAACAATCAGGAGAACAGAACAGAACTCAATTCTGCCAAGAGAATGGGTTTGGATATGTATAACCTTTGTTACATCTTATTTGGATTGCTGTAGTACATTCTATATTGGTTTGCATTTCAGCAATGTTCAGAAATTTCAACAGATCCAAAGAGCTGCAACCAGATTGCTATTCAAAGTGGATCCATAAAAGTGATTTTTTTGGCTTTTTCAATACAATTAATGACATTTTTGAGATTATTATTGTTTATTTATTTATATGGCACTTTTTCTCTCCACAAGGAGACTCAAGGCTGCTTACATTAAACACATTTCAATACAATTTAAAATTTATAAAATTTACAAAATTATATATTAAAGGCATTAAAGATTTCACCGTTTAATTCTAAAATATTTATATTCAAAACTAAAAAAAACCACAGCACCCCTTGACTTGATTTTTAAAACGTTAGTAATTAAAAGCTTGCCTGAATAATGTTTTAGCCTGCTACCGGAAATACAGCAGGGGTGAAGCCATTTTGGCTTTCCTGAGCAGCCCCTGAGAAGGGCCTCTCTCTTTCCCATCAACCAAGTTTGTGATGAAGACGAGATTGAGAGAAAGACCTCTCCTGAAGATCTCAGGGCCCGGGCAGGTTCATAACAAGGAGATCAAATAAACCAAATAGCCTGTTCTAAGCCGTCTAGGCCTTTAAAGGAGTTGTCCACTCCCTGTAGCCAGTCCCAGATAGCAATCTGGCTGTAGCTCTTTGGACCAGTTGAAGTTTCCAACTGCTTTTCAAAGGCAGCCCCACAAAAAGTGCATTACAGTAATCCAAATGGGATGTAACTAAGGCATGTACCATGATGACCAAATCTGGCTTCTCAAGCAATGGGTGCAAAAGCTTTAATTTTGCAAAGGTCTTCCTGGCCGCTGCAGATACCTGGGCCTCCAGGTTTAATGATGAGTCCAGGAGGACCCCCAGACTGGGGACATGTGTCTTCTGGGGGAGTGTAACCCCATGCAGCACAGGCTGGATCCCTATTTCCTGGGGTTCAAACAGGATTTTCCCATAACCACCTTCTGGGTATGGTACTGTAAGGGAAGCATATGCACAAGTTAGCAAAAATAGCAGTGTAATATTCACAGTGTCAATAAACATACCCCTGATTCCTTTAAATTTACTGGATTGGAAAAGTGAGGGTCCCCCCCCCCTGCAATCTACATGATTGGCTCATTAAGAGGGAAACATGGTGGATAATCCATTTACAGAGCGAGTACCCTTTCGGGTTAAACGAGCCTCTCCCTATATCCGCCCTTATCACCTGAATCTATTCGGCAGCATTGTATATAAGTCTTACCTGCTATTGGTTAATCACCCTCGGGTCCACAGAAGATGTTACGTTGGATACCAACCATGTATTGGTACATCTGTATATTCCTCTGTACACTATGTTTTGTAGGAATGGGTTGTCACTACATGATGCGATTATTATGTTATTGTTACAGATTCGTGAATCCTTCTGTGTCACGCCTCCCATTTATCATTTGCCGCTTGAGAAAGCCCTTTTTCAGGGCGAAATGGATTGGGCCCATAGTCAGATTGTTGCGGCCCCCGCCAGGGGCGCTTTCCAGCCCACTGCTATCTACGCATCTGATTGGGTTGTCGGAAACCGAGTTACTGGGACCTTGCGCTGACTTTGGCTGGACTTACGGGAATTCATCCGCATTGACTTTGGGATTACCACCTCTTCCTTGAACTTTTTCCGCCCTGGTCTACGCATTCCCACCCGCTGAACTTTTTCCTACAACTCTTTGTCATTTACTGGTGATGTATAACCATCTATGGGCTCTGTATGGCGTCCTTCTAATGCGTGTTTATTGACACTGTGAATATTACACTGCTATTTTTGCTAACTTGTGCATATGCTTCCCTTGTGTGTTTGGTTGTATATTCCTACTACTGTATTGTGTGTTTAGTATGGTACTGTAAAACAGTGTCTTCCAGTCCCATCTCAAAGAGACAGCCCAGAAGGATACCATGGTTAATAGTATTGAAAGACACAGAGAGATCCAGGCAAATGAACAGGGACACACTCCCCCTGACCAGCTCTCTGCATCATCAAGGTGACCCAAACTGTTTCTGCTCCATAACCAAACCTGAAACAAGATTGAAATGGATCTAGATAATCAATTTCATTGAGGAATCCCTGGAGTTGGGAGGCCACCACATGCTCCTAGACCAGGGGTGGGCAATTACCAGCCTTCCAGGTGTTTTGGACTTAAACTCCCAGAAATCCTAGCCAGTTTACCAGCGGTTTTCTGGGAGTTGAAGTCCAAAACACCTGGAGGGCCGGTAATTGCCCACCCCTGTCCTAGACCTTGCTCAGAAAGGGAAGGTTAGACTCTGGCCAATAGCTGTCCATTATGAAGGCCTTTTTAAACAAAGATCTAACAACTGCCTCCTTTTAGGCAAGGTGGAATTTTGCTTTGTTCCAAAGAGGCATTGACCACCACCGTCATCCATTCTGCCAGTCCCCCTCTGGCCTGTTTGATTGGCTAGGAAGGGCAAGAATCTAGAATACATGTAGTAGCTCTCACCTCTCCAAGGATTCTATCCATATCCTCAGGCTGTACAATTGAAAAGTATCCCTCAACACTGGACAAGCAGGAGCCAGTGTTTCCTCCATTGAAACTGTATCAGTTGCAGCATCTTAATTTGAATGTCACTTTAAATGTCAGGAGATAATGCTTTTGGAACATGGCCATACAACCCAGAAAACACACAACAACCCAGCAATTCCAGACATGAAAGCCTTCAACAACAAATAAAACACTTGTTAAACCAAAAAAGTAACATTGTTCTCTGTTGTTGTGGTGTTTTAGCAATATCAGGTTTTCCCTTTGATTAGCACATTCAGGTCATCCCTTGGAGTCCCAGTGGACAATATTGCATCTAGACAATGGGACCAGTTTCCATAGAAATTATATAGGAATTTCCTTCCACACCAGACCTATTTCTATTCACTTACTTTATTTTTATTTTTTTATTTTTTGTATAGATTTTTATTTGGGTTTTTTGCAGGAAAGAATAGGGGAGGGGAGGTATTTACATAATTAGACATGTAATAAAACAGATCTAAAACATGCTCCTACCTAATAAGGGGGGTTGGGGTGGGGGAGGGGGGGGTGGGGGTGCGGATGAGGGTAGGGGTGTTGGTATGGGGAGGGGGATATCTACGACTTCCCAAGGGGGTTAGTCCGAGAGGATTGTTTCTGAATTTAGTAGTCGCTCTTATGTAGTGAAAAGTTGTTTCAAATGGCTCAGATTACAGTTCATTTAGATCTATTCTGATGTTGTTTCCTTCTTTTTGTAAGTATTTCCCGAAGTCCGTCCAGTTCGTTCCTCTTTTTCCGTTATTCATTCTTTGCCAAAGGGAGTCCATCTGTATTATGTCCATTACTTTCATAATCCATTCTTCCGCATTCGGCATTTCAGTTGACCTCCAATATCTGGCAAGTGTTATCCGTGCACACGTACTTAATATAAAGAACATTTTGTCTTGATTTGCGTCCAGACCCTCCCTCGTCATCCCTAGCAGGTATCCCTGCGGGCTCAGGTCCAAGTTAGTCTTCAATATCTTTTGCATTTCAATATGTATGTTTTCCCAGAATTTCTTCACTCTTTTGCAGTGCCACCATTGGTGCATGAAAGTTCCTACTTCTTTATTGCATTTCCAGCATCTGTTGGAAACCTGGTTATCAAATTTTGTTATTTTTGAGGGATACAGGTACCAGCGGTATTGCATCTTATACCAGTTTTCCACTATTTCTGTTGCTGGGCTGTACTTAAGTTTCTTTTGCCAAATTTCCTCCCATCTTTGGAGTAGGATGGAGTGCCCTAGGTCCTGCGCCCACTTTATTTGGCACTCCTTAATTTGTTCCTCCTCCATCTTCCATCTTAAGAGGGTTTTGTACAATATACTGATATTTTTCTTTGGTTTTTTGACTGTTGTTTCCCACAGGTGGTCTTCCGTGAAGCCTGTTTTTTTAATCAGTTTTGAATCTTTCATGCACCTGGTGGTACTGAAACCATGTCATCGCTGGGTACTCCTGCTTAATTTCCTCCAAAGTCTTTAGTTCCCTAATGCCTGTGTTAGTTTTTTTCAGTAATTGCCTATAGGTTAACCAATTTTTCCTTTCTGCTAATTCTTTTTTATGCCCGGCCTCTACCGGTGATGCCCATAACGGTATTTGTCTGAAGAATCTATCCTTATACTTCTCCCACGTTTTTATCAATGCTGAGCGTATAAAGTGTTGGCTGAAGTTTTTTTCGGTCTTTTTTTTATCATATATCAGGTAGGCGTGCCACCCCGCATGGAGGTTGTGACCCTCCAATGTTGCGATTCGAGATTCATGGGGGAAAGCCCAGTCTTTAATCGCAGCCAAATTGCACGCCTCATAGTAGCATCTGATGTCAGGTAGTCCCAGGCCTCCTCCTCTCCTCTCATCTGACATCTGCTTTTGGCTTATTCGTGCTTTTTTATTTTTCCAGATGAACCTTCTTATATCTGTATCCCATTTTTTAAATAGGAAATCGTTTCTGATGATTGGGACTGTCTGGAAGAGAAAGAGGAGTCTTGGGAGCACTGACATTTTTATTGTTGCTATTCTTCCTAGAAGGGAGATATCTTTGTGTTTCCATGTTTCTAGATCTTTTGCTATTTCCTTCCATAGCTGTTCATAGTTGTTTCTTAGTAGTTGTGTGTTATTTGGTGTTAAAGTGATTCCTAAGTATTTAACCTTGTTTACTATCTCGATGCCCGTTAACAGTTGTAGTTGGTTTTTTTCCTTTTTCCCCAGGTTTTTCGTTAGAAATTTTGTCTTTTCTGTGTTGAGTTTAAAACCAGCTCTTGCTCCGAACTCCTCTAATTTATTCAACCATTTTTCTATATCTTTTAGTGGGTCCTCAATTATGCATACCATATCATCGGCGTACACTCGTAGTTTAATATTCTCTTTTAAGATTTGTGTGCCTCTAAGTTCTTTATCGTTATTTATATCCCTCACTAACATTTCTATTACTAATATAAAAAGGAGTGGGGAGAGGGGGCATCCCTGTCTTACTCCGCGGTTTATTTGGAATGGTTTCTTACTTGCCTGCCCATTTATTATTGTGGTTGCTGCTTGTTTATGGTATAGCGTTGTCACTATTTTCTGAAAGGAAAATCCCATGTCTAACTCTTTTGTAAGGCACTTGATATATTCCCAGCTAATCTTATCAAATGCCTTTTCGGCATCAATGAATAGTAGCGCCGCTTTTTTCTCGTTATGGTTTTCATAGTATTCTATGATATCGATTAAGGCCCTGGTATTTTCTTTAAGCTGTCTTCCCGGAAGAAAACCTTTCTGGTCCAGTGATGTCCAGTCGTTCAGGAAGGTTTTCATTCTCTCAGCCATAATGGTGGTGAAAATCTTATAATCTACGTTGAGCAATGAAATCGGCCTATAGTTTTTTGGGTTTTCTTTTTCCCCTTTTTCTTTGTATATCAGGGTGATGTTAGCCATTTCCCACGTTGGTGGGATTCCCCTTCCATCTCTTACCCCATTAAATATTTCCAATAACCGGGGTGCTAGTTCTAACTTGTACGTTTTGTAGAATATGGCTGTGAAGCCATCTGGGCCTGGGGCTTTGTTGATTTTTTGTATATTAATGCTTTTGTCGATTTCCGCCATGGTGATAGGGTCGTTTAATAGCTTCCTTTGTTTCTCTGTGATTTTGGGAATTTTTAATTTGCAAATATATTCAACAATTGATTCTTTTGGCGTATTTTCTCTCTTATAGAGATCACGGTAGAATTTAGTGAATATCTCCGCTATTTTCCCCTCTTTAGTGACTATTCCCCCATTGCTCTTTATCTTAGTTATATGACTTTGTGCTTTTTTGTCTTTTATTTTTTTGGAGAGCCATCTACCTATTTTATTTGCGTTCTGGTAATGGTTGGCTTTTATATATTTTAGCTGTTTCTCCAGATTTTCGGTTTGGAGAAGTTGGAGCTGTTTTTTCAACATATTCACTTCTCTAAGAGCTTTTTTGTTACCTGGTTTCTTTTTAGCCATCTCTTCCTTTTTCTTTAGCTCTTCTATAATTTCTTCCTCTTTCTTTCTACGTTGTTTAGACTTTCTACTATTTAATTGGATTAGGTTTCCTCGTAGGACCGCCTTCATCGCCTCCCACTGATTTATTCTGCTAGTCTCTTCTCCCTGGTTTATCTCCCAGTATTCATTTAGTTGTGCTCTTATCAGGTTAATATCGCTTTCCTTTTTCAATAGGCTGTCCTTCAATCTCCATCTAAAGTCTTTTTTCCTGCCATTGATACTTAACTCCAGTGCATTGTGGTCCGAGAATAGGTTAGTTAATATCTCTATTCTATTCACTCTGGTTAACATTGTTTTCGATATCCAGGCCATGTCTATATGGGCCCAGGTCTTGTGTCTCGCCGAGAGGTGTGTGTAGTCCCTTTCCTCTCCCTTGTGGTACCGCCACGCATCTGCTAGGTTGAGATTTTCTAATTCTCGAAGGAATCCTTGGGGGAGTTGACTACTCTTATTTATTTTTCCCCTTTTTGTTTTTGTGTGTGTTTTGTCCATCTCAATGTTGGTTACTCCATTGAAATCCCCAATGATTATTAATTTGTCATATTGTTGGATCCTGATTTGTTTTTTTTAACTCTCTTATAAACCTAACTTTGGGGCCATTTGGACAGTAGACATTACATATCAATACCTTTAAGTCATTTATTTCAACAAGTATCCCCAAGTATCTTCCCTCCATGTCTTTAAAAGCAAGGTTAGATGACAAATTAGATTTAACATATGTGGCTACACCCCTCTTTTTCCCTTCCCCGACAGAAAAAAACACTTTCCCCAGCTTTGGTTGCTCCAATAATCTCACATGGCGACTGGATATATGTATTTCTTGTAGAGCTGTCACATCATAGTCTTTTCTCTTTAAGTACTCCACTGTTCGTTTCCTCTTAGAGGGGGAGTTCCACCCGTTGATGTTATTTGAAAAGATCCTGAGCGATGTCATCTTGTGATTCTGCCTCCATGGCGTCTTCTGGGTTTCTGTCCTTTATTTCTACTAATTGATAATTTTCGGGGGAGAACTTCCGGAGCCTTTTTAGATTTCTTTGTATCTGCAGGGCTGGGGGGTCGATCTCTTCCAGTGCGTTTTCCTCTTCCTCCTCCTCCTCATCTTCTATCTCTCCGTCCTCCCCATCTTTCTCTTTATTCCTTTCTTTCCAAGGTTTTCTGTCCTGATTTGATACATTTGATTCTCTTTGGTCTTGTCTCCCTGTCTGTTCATTTTCGAAGTAGTTATGGTAGAAGGCTCTTGCCTTGTTGACTGAGCTCAGCCAGTATTTTGTTTCTTTGAACGTTACGGTGAGTTCTTCCAATTTCTCCCACCTAAAACGGATCCTTTTCTTTTTCAGTACGTCTGTCAAGAAGCTATATTTCCTCCTTCTGCTCAATGTTTGGCGAGACACTTCCTTCATGAAGATCACTCTCTTGTCTTTAAAGAATACTGGCCTTTGCGCACTTTTTTGGAGGATGGTATCTCTCAGCCTTTTCTTGTGAATGTCACAATTATATCTTTTGGAGTATTATGTTTCTTTGCATACTCAGTTCTTAATCGGTACACTCTATCCACCTCTGTGCTCAGCATTGTTTCTTCCATTTCTATTAGTTCCCCAATGACTTTGATTATTGTTTGCCTGATGTCCTCTTCTTTAGACTCCACTAGGTTTCTAATTCTTAATTGTGATTCAAGTGCTTTGTTTTCCAGTAATTCTACCTGGTCTTGTAGTCTTTGGGTTGTGGCATCCACCTTTTCCATCCTGGTTTCCAGCTTTGCCTGCGATTTATACATTAGCTGGTTGTCTCTCTTCATCCTTTCCATGTCTTCTTTCAGCGCTTTAAAGTCTTCCTTCATTTCCTTCTTCATGCCTTTGATCTCCATTTGTAGCTCCTGGTGTTGTCTACTTTGCTGTTGTGCTAGGTTCTGAATCTCTTGGAGGAGAGTATCTCTGAATCCCAGATCCTCGGGGAGTGATTCTCTCCGTAATGGTCCTCTGGCCCCCTGGTTCCCTCTCGCCCTAGTGGTATGCATCTCTCAGTATGGGGCGAGCTAGCGATCAGCTAGTGATTAGATTAGCAGAGCCTTATTTTCCCACCTTGTTGTTCCGCCAGTGTAGCTGGTCGTATCAGTGTCTTACCTGCCTGGGCTATGGGAGTCTCCTCAGCAGGGAGTTTCCTTCTTGTTGAGTCCTGTGAGTCGCTCTTTTTCGAACTTCCCGCTTCTGGCTCTCCCAGTCCCAATATTTTTTTATTTTAAAAAGCCTGTTAATAAGCCCTATTTTAACTCAAGCTTTGATGTCTAACTTTCTGTTTCCTTCCACAATTCATTTTATAGCTATACTAGCCATCCCCTGCCACGCGTTGCTGTGGCCCAGTCTGTGTATATGTGCTTTGTGTGTGTGTGTGTGTGTGTATAATATATGTGTGTATATATTTATGTATATGTGTATACGTGTGTTTGCATGTATATATGTGGTTTTGTGCATGTGTCGTAATGGAATTTTTTTGGGGTTTTTCAGTGTTTTTATGAGTAATGGTCACTCGTTGGCCTGATACATGTATTGTGTCCAAATTTGGTGTCAATTCATCCAGTGGTTTTTGAGTTATATTAATCCCACAAACGAACATTACATTTTTAGTTATATATAAATTCTGCAAGACAGTAGATAAGTCTCTTTCTTAGTGCCTCTTGTGTTTCCTCCTCACATTCCAGAACAGTTGTTAGATCCCTTGGTATACATGAATAAGCACACTTTTCTGAAGGCAATTGCTAAAGGAAGCTTTTGAATGATTCACGTAACTTTGACCTCTTACCCTTTCCTGGAGTGAATATAAATTTCCTTGTTATATTTGAAAGGACATTTCGACAACGTTTTCTAGGACAGGCTGATTGCACTGTTGAGACCAGGGTTTTTTTTTACAACATACAAGATGGGGCTAACTCTGATAAATAAAAAAACCAGTCTGAAACTGCTACACATGACAACACTGAAAAAATCCCATATCATTTGGTGTTTGAGAAAAAAAACATGTGTCATACTTCCATTACATTAAATCCACACCCATTCACACACTTTGATTTACTTGATTGGTTGAACCCATCAGTGGGCAGACTTAGGAAAATGTAAGACTTACCACTTTATCACATTGAGAAATTTCCCAGTTGCAGAACACTTTAGCCTCTATTCAAACATGGAGAGGCATTGAGCTCATCACATAAGTGAAACTACTTCTGGCAGTCATGCATAGCCCTCCATGGTTGAAAAGAGGCAGAAGTGTCTCAAAAGGAAGGAACTCCAGCAATCAACATCATCACATTGAGAAATTCTCCCTTTATAGGACACTTCAACCTCTTTTCTATCATGGAGAGTCACAGAGCTCATCACATGTTCCAGAGTTGAAAAGAGGCAGAAATGTCCTGAAAGGAGAGACTTCTAAACATGAGCCAGCAATAATCTTCAGAGCCCCTACATCTTATTGTACTTTACTCACATCTTTACAACTGAAAAATAGGCGGGAACCATCAAAGTTTCCCATCCTGCTTCATTGCCCAACCATCAGCAGTCTCTTGTATCCTATGGGGTTTGATGCAGAACAATAGGATCCCATGGAAAGCATTGGTTTCAACCTGGAACACTGCCTCTTGTGTCCTCTGGGGTTTGATGCAGATCAATAAGATCCCATAGAAAACAATAGGTTTAACCTGGATTGCTGTCTCTTGTATCCTTTGGGGTTTGGGATAGAACAATTTTTCCATGGGAAGATGAGGTTTTATGCTGGTGTCAGTCTCCTTTAATGTAAGGGACTTTGGGTAGGGCAAGGGATCTCTTGTTTTTTGGATATTGTTGTTTTTCCTGGTTAAAAACAAAAAGTAGTATTGGCCTTGGGATGAATGTAGATAAATGTATTGCCAGCTCTAAGGTTTCCAAGTTTGAGTATGAGTGTGATGAGGAGCCAGAACAGGAAAAAGGACTGCTGACGACGTAAGAGGGGTGATTCTCTACTCTTAAAGGGACGGTCACCCATGCTTTTCCCTCTCAATGTGATGAGGTCACTACTTCAAAATAAACATGCTTAGGACTTTGTTACAGAATAGGGTTAGGATCCAACACTGCATTACTTCTTGTAGAACTCCATAATCAAGTAGAAATAGAAAAGGACATTCATCCCACCACCCCCTCCACAAAAAAATTGCTCAAGAAGACCCAATGACCAGAAAACTCTGTCTTGCAATGGTTTTTAGGCAGCTTTGACAAAACAGCCTGGACTATTGTAAGTATCACTAAATCTGGGTGCCATCCATACGTTTTGAGGAAATGTTTTGCTATTTAGTAATGGCAGATTCCACACAATCATTGCTTCTCATCACTTAAAAGTCAGGTTGACACTGGGAAGAGAGAACATAAAAACACATATTCTAATGAAGTATTAGGAATGGAACTGAAAGGCTTTTTCAGATATCTTTCATACAGATGTGAAATCTTCATTTTGTAAACAAGCCTTCTTGAAGAAGCAAAAGCAAAAGCAAAAAAAGAAAAGGAAAGATATGTAACAAACAAGAGGTGTTGTCCATGGCATTTAGACAATGAGGACCCTATCATGGTTTCATAATAAATTGTATTGCAATTTTAATGGTTTTATGCATAACAAAAATCTAAACTATTCTGTGAAAACTTGGTAATAGTATATAGCTTAGCTATTAATAATGAAAATGATTAAATTAAAGCCTTGTGTTTTAGGTTTTTCTTCATTCTAGGTTTTTCTCTGATACTACTAGAAAATGTCAAGATCCCTGATTTCTCAAAAGAGACTTGTTGGTTATAGAAGGAAGGAAGGAAGGAAGGAAGGAAGGAAGGAAGGAAGGAAGGAAGGAAGGAAGGATTTCACATATGACTTAATATTGCTCCTGAATTAAATTTACTTGCCTTGGCATTGACGATGAACTCTAGAAATAGTATATCTCAGCTTTTCAAAGAAATAAAACACTAACTATTCCTGATTTAGATCATGGTGGCCATAGCTAAAAATATCTATTACAATTTGATTACTTTTAAGGCTTTGACTCTTTTCAGCTGACATATTCATTCTTCCTTGATCTCCTTTTCTTAAGTCCAATGCCTTCCATCCTAGCATGTTTTCACAGATAATTCCATACTGGTCCCCTTGTTGTTTAACATCTACATGAAGCCGCTGGGGGAGATCATCCGGAGTTTTGAGTCAGATGTCATCTGTACACAGATGACGATCAGCTCTATCACTCCTTCCCACCTGTTACTAAGGAGGCTGTGCAGGTCCTGAACCAGTGCTTGGCTGCAGTGTTGGCCTGGTTGAGGGCAAACAGATTGAAACTTAATCCAGACAAGACAGGGGTACTCCTGGTCAGTCTAAAAGCCAAACAGGGAATAGGGTTACAGTCTGTGTTGGATGGGGTTATTCTCCCCCTGAAGACTCAGGTTTGCAGTTTGGGAGTAATCCTGGACTCACCGTTGAGCCTGGAACCCCAGGTCTCACAGGGGCCGGGAGAGCTTTTGCCCAATTAAAACTTGTGCACCAGCTGCGCCCATTCCTTGGGAAGTCTGACTTGGCCACGGTGGTCCATGCTCTGGTTACATCCCATTTAGACTACTGCAATGCTCTCTACTTGGGGCTGCCTTTGAAAATCTCTTGGAAGCTTCAATTAGTTCAACGGTCGACAGCCAGGTTACTTACAGGAGCGGTGTGTAGGGAGGGAACCACTCCTCTCCTACGTCAGCTTCACTGGTTGCTGATTAGCTTCTGGGCACAATTCAAATTGCTAGTGTTAACCTTTAAAGCCCTAAACGGCTCTGGCCCAGATTACCTGTCTGAACGCATCTCCTGCTATGAACCATCACACAACTTAAGATCTTCAGGAGAGGCCCTGCTCTCAATCCCGCCTCTCTCAAAAATGAGGTTAGTGGGAACGAGAGACAGGGCCTTCTCAGCAGTGGTCCCCTGTCTGTGGAACTCCCTCCCTAAGGACATCAGGTTAGCCACCTCCCTCCTGTCCTTTAGGAAACAATTAAAAATCTGGCTATGGGCCCAGGCATTTGATTAATGTTATGAGCAGTAGATGATGGCAGTTGGACCTGAATTTTGGTGATATGGCGATACTGGAATTATTGGATGAACCCTGGCTATAACGGCATGTTAATTGTGATAGTATTGATTTTATCAATGGTTTTATAATATTTTGTATTAATTGTTTTTATTGGGTGTATTTTATATGGCATCAGTGATGCATTTGTGAAGCCGCCCTGAGTCCCCTGTGGGAAAAGGGCAGGGTAGAAATAAAGTAAATAAAATAAAAAAAAATAATTTCCATTTTGAAACATATTAAAACTGTTTTTCCCTCTCAGAATTGGCAGGTATTGGGTTCCATTTGATAATCACACATTTCATATGCAGTAAATTTCAGATCATGTTGCTTCACTTGTCTCAGCACTCACATTGGAGTTTTGGCAAAAAAAAGAGTAGCAGCTTGCTTTCTACAAATGAGCTCAATTTAAGTGGTTGCATGAATATGTATGACTAAGTACATCATCAGCATGGGCTATTTAAATAAGAATTAACACAAGTAGTGTTCTCTTATGAGGTCATGGTATCCAATTATACGGCAATCTCTGCACTACTGCATTTGCTATTCATTCACATCTACATTCTGCTAAAATGCTGTATGGTTAGCACATAGATTAAGCTACCCTCCCTGTCAGATTATTAGCCATCTAGATAAAATAATGTTTAACTACTTGAGGATTTTACTTACTGAGGACTTCTTAGAACATTACTGCTAGCCGAAGGAAATCTGCTGATTGGAGGGTCAGTAGTTTGAAGCCACAAGTTGGGGTGAGCTCCCAGCTGTCAGCCCTACTTTCTGCCTACCTAACAGTTCAAAAGTATGTAATGTGAATAAATCAATAGGTACCACTTCCGTGGGGAGTTAAAAGGGTGCCCCATGCAGACTTGCCAGCAACAAGATTGGAGAAGTTTATGGACAACAGACTCCTTGGCATGAAAAAATGGAACAAGAGCACCTCCCTATGGCCAGAGTTGAGCATTGCCTCCAGATGCCGGAGATAGAAGGGAAAGGCTTTTACCTTTATCTGTGTATTGTGTGTCTTTGTTGAGTGTGTTAAAAAAGGCATTGAATGTTTGTCTCATATATATATATATATATATATATATATATATATATATATATAACTCCAGGGAGATAAAGAGGAATGTAAATAAAGTGTATTGTATTATTGTATTGAATTGCACAAATATAATCTGAGGTTAGAAGGAAAGGACTAATCTGCAGTAGTTGTAGGCTAGTATTCAAGAGATCCAGTCTAAACACCTAGAATCTCCATCTTGCAAAGACGTCTGGTTTGCCAGTGTATTTATTGTGTAGTAGTAGCATGTTGATGCCACCTGAACTGTCATGGCTCCATCCAATGGGATTTGTAGTTAATTCAGAAGTCCTCCGAATTAAAGAACTAAGGCTGTTTAGGACTGAACTTTGGGTATTATTGTGCTTGTAGTGCCTCTCAGTTGGTGCTCCCTTGTTGTGTGGGAGAGGCTTGCATATCCTAATGAAGTTGTGAGTTATGCTGGCGGCATATCTGACTGTATGAATGAAACGTAACTGATGGGTAACATAGGCGGAGCTCTTCTATTCTATAAAACAAATTTGAAAAAAGTGCAAAGAAACTACCAACTCTGGTTGCCAGCCAGTTAATACCTGAAACTTATAATAATAATAATAATAATACTTTATTACTTGTGAGTCGCCCTCCACCGAGGTGCTCCGGGCGACTTACATCATTTAAGAAACATAAATACATCTATTTGAAAGGGAAGGGGGAAAGGGGAAAGGGAAGAGGGGAAGGGAGGGAAAGAGTCCAGCGGCAAAACTGGTTACGGCCCAGTTCTGCCATCAAAGGATGGCAGACGAGGAGGCCCCACCAGAATCGCCAGTACTTGGGTACGGACAGGGGATGGCACCCGCAGAGGCTGGACGGTCGCCTGCATTGGGTGTCCAAGGTCGTCCGTGAGCTGTCCACACTAGCTGTCCTTTTGGTAAGGTTTACCGCTCGGGGCTCCAGCTGTTGGTAGCTGGGGCCCCAGAAGGTCCTGGATCGAAAGGTCCTCCCCGGGCTGGCCAACCTTGGTAGTGGGCGCCTCTTCTCCTTCTCCAGTAGGACCAGCGAGTCAGTGGGAGGTCTGAGCCTGGGGGCTCGACCCTTTTGGCGGGGGGCCGCTCTAGCCTCCCCGTCAGCTCGACGCTTCCGTGTCCGGCGGCGCCGCCTCCTCTTGCGAGGGCCGTGCTGCTTCCGGGCGGGGTCCTCCAAGGCGGGGCTTCGGGCGGCAACTGCTTCCGGAGTCGTCGTTGGGGGTGGAGTCCGCCAAGGGCGGGACTACCGGTCGGTAGCCACTTCCGGGTCCTGCTCCTTCCTCGAGGCCGAGCGCATGGTGCAGAGGAGCGTCTTCAAGGCCAGCCGCCATACTGGGCCGCTCCATCTCAAGCTGGCTCCCCCAGCTCCGCGCGACACGGCGTCGGCGGGCGTGGGCATTCCGGGGGAGTGCCAGGACCGCCGAGATGTCGAGCTCGTCCATCAGTGGGTCCAACAGTGTCGGCAGGTCTTCCATGTGCGACCGATGGTTGCGGGGTCCTCGCCACGACACTTCTACTGGAGGTAGGTGGAATTGTAAGCAGTTGGTTTGCGGGGACGTCGTGGCCCTCAGGGTTCAGGTTTGATGCCGTCAGTGGCCCCCTGGGTGGCTCCGCTGTCCTCCAGGCCGTATCGTCGGTGGCAGCTGGGCTCCCCTCGAGGCTGGGGATGGGTCTTTCTTGTTCCGGTCCTGTGCCCTCTGTGGGAAAGTCCCACGAGTGATCCCAGGCGAAGTCAGGGTCGTCAGGGGGTACTTGTTCGGGTTCCTGGGGGGAGGCAGCCTGCTCGGCGGGTCCGCCGGGTATGCCGTCTGGGAGCGGGACCTGCAGGAGCTGGGGGCAAGGCATGCCCACCCTCTCTAGCAGGCCACCAAATCTCGTCCGGAAATTCTCCATGTGGGTCGCGAGCTTATTGTATTCCGTGATAAGCTCTGCCATCGCGTTGGGGGCAAGCTGGTCAAGGGATGGTACCTGTGGTGCCGGCGAGCTACTTCTCGGGGTCTCACGGGTCTCGGGAGGAATCCGACCCAGTGCGGGCTTCATCTCCGCCCGGGGTTCCCGGCGGCGTCTCCTTCAAGGACCTTAGAAACTGTGCAGAGGCCGGTGTTATTGGCCGGACGTGCCATCGAACTTGCTGCTCCCGCTCCTGCTGCCCATCATGGTTCTCGGGTTGTATAGGCCTCAGGGAGCTCCTGCGGAGGGCTGAAGTTTTCCCCAGCCAAATCATGCTGTGGGGGGGTCTGTGGGTCGCCAAAAATCATCTCTTGGGACGAGCGATCCACCGTGGTTTCTCCCCATGGGGGTCCACAGGATCGGCGGGTCGTCTCCAGGGCACTGTCCGGAAAAATTGGCAGGCTGGGTTGGAGCTCACCCAAAGGGACCTCTACAACCGCCGCCATCTATTATGAGACCATTTCCATCACCATCCTGTTATGGATTCATTAGAAGTATTCCTGACCATTAAAAATACTCCTAACTGGGATAAAGAAAAATTCACAACTTAACTAAACCTTCTCAATAGCTTGCAGATACATATTTTTAAATATGATAAAATATGCCACTTAGCTTGTAGGTCATGTATATATGCATAAAAATGTTAAATTCCATATATGGTATGGGATTATCATTAAATGCTTTATATTGGGAAATAATAACTTCAAAATATGTTTGGTTTAATGTGAAGCAAAGGAGAACCTATTGCAGATTTCTTTTGCAACATTGCCTACTTCTGCAGCTTCCCTTCTTCTAAGGCTGAAAGACTTCCACTTGACTAAGGTCAACTAATTGATTTCCATAGCCAAGCAAGGATTGGTACCCTGGTCTCCTAGTGTACATGCCCAGCACTCAAATCTATAAACTACACTGGCTATAAATATCAGAGATCAATTATCTGGCTGTTTTAAGAACTCCCAAACTTAGAAAAGTATTCATGTTGAACCAGTATAATCTTATCTTCCACACTTTTGGAGGCAGAAACAAAGAGCAATGCCAAGAACACATGTGAAGTGAACTCAATATGGAAACTCCTGAGCACATTTTATACTTTTTCTTTTATCATTTTATGTGCACTTCTGGATAAACTGTATCTCATTTTTCTTCCTTTTGAACAAATTTGTCTGTAAGTGGCCAAATTCTGTATGGTCACTAGTGTTTGCTGTAGATCCTTGATAATTAGTTTAACAAACACAAATTTAACAAAAAATTATCATCAACAATAACAACATTTCATTTTGGTCCAAAGACCCTTATTGCACTGTAGGTGTACAAGGTATACAAGGTGTACAAGCAGGTACTGAGATTAGAAACATTTGGTTCATTGTACACGAAAATTGATAAAATTTACAACAGTTAAAAACTTCTTAAAGTACATGCTGGCTAAAAACATAGGTAAAAGACTACAAGAAGTGCTAGTGTGTTTCAGCCTGTGTCTAAAATTGGGAATAGTTTAATCCTGGCTCAGAAAAAAACTTGGCAACTCCAAAGGTCACATAGGAAAGGTTGTCACTAAGTAGAAACTTCACATTAAATTTCACTGGACTTGCTGGTAAGTTTCTTAGTAGGGGTTGATTATGTGTGCTCAGGCCTGTTCATAGAAACTGCATGACAGTAGAATGTGATAGATGCATTCTACTTCCTGTTTGTTACATGGGTAGAGTCTTTCATTATATGGGTACCTACAAATCTCCCGCACAGAAATTCTTGGCCTTTTGGCTAAGATCAAGTGTGTGATAATGAGTTATTAATTGACATATGTTATTAAAATATCATGATTCACTAGAGTATATTTAATCTTAGTGTGAATGTAACTTATTGTAGGTTTATATGTTGATCATTGATTATAATACCATGTTTCAGACTCGCCTACTAATAGTTTTTACAATTATTTTCCCCACATAGATAATTTCAGAACAGTAATGGATGTATTTTAATAGCACAAAACAAAGCAATGTTCTCTGAGAGATAGAAGTTTCTGAAAACATCCAATTAAGCTTTTAAAAAAGTCAGCTTTGATAGTGTTATCCTTGCAGCTTATTCCTTAAAAGGACTTTTTTCACACTATGTTGTGAGAAAGTGACACATATGAGCCACAGTGATGTTCTGTTGAAGTCAATGATGATGGGGGTTTCTTGCTTGCAGGTTGAAATGCATATGGGTTACACCCACAAACCATTTAAGTTGATATTCTAGAACCAGAATATCAGCCTATTTAAAAGTGTTCCTTATGCTGGAATGCAGAGCTTCCAAATGAGTTGCACCATTTATTTCAATTGAGGGGACAGATAAGAATGCCCAGATGAAAGCATATTTCACATATCCTCTACTTTCATGAAGTAAATAGAACTGCTGTTAAAATCAGCATGGAATTTCCATGCTATTATACAGTTAGATCAGAGTTATGACAGAGATTTGGAATACTGTGTTTGATCATGTTTGCTAATTATATGGATAAATATGATTGTTTTTAATCTTGCAATCCAACAAATCTAAAGGTACAAAGAAACCACCAAAACTGCCAGTTAATTTCATGAAGTTCTATTTAAAGAAACATCTCTGTGAGTCTTTCTCCCTGTCTCTCTCCACAAGTGTTACCATTTCCAATTAAACACTGTGAAATCTACTTTTTGCGCATGGTGTCATTGTTCGTTAGATAACTTCACAAGGTTTTAAGGTTGCTGTCTAATTTACTGATTAGAAACTATGAAGCATCTTTTCTTTTAAACGCTGAAAATTCTGATCTAATCTTTTACTCCCCTTTGTATTATTCATACGTTGAGGGAAATTGCATTTTGCTTTAGATATTCTTACTGGCAATTTTTTATGAAGAGCTCAGATCATCTATGATTTCCTCTCTTCTACTTTAGCCTAGATTTTATCATATTTTCTTATCACATAGCTCATAGTTTTACTGTGAGAAGAATACCATGTGCAAGCTTATGAAAATCTATCAAGTCCCTTCCCCAAATGCTCTGGCCATTGTTCCACATGCCAAAGCAAGTCTCGTTCATTTGTAATCTGATTCAACACATGGCACTTTTATCCCTGGTTTTAAAAGTCCAGACATATGAGACATTAGATCATCTTGCTTGCGTCATTAAACTCATCCCTTACTCAACAGAAATGTCTGAGTTGGGACATGATGGTAGAGACCACATGTATTCTCTGCTTAATGCCTGAAATATATGGGCATCAATTTGGTTGCTAGGTCAAACTGAAGTCGATCCATTAAGTCAATGAGATTTACATAAATATTGTCTTAAGTTCCGGTAATTTAGTTAATGGATCTATTCTAGGAGGGACTAGCAATAGGATTTAGGCCAGGGGTCAGCAAAGTGTCAATGAGCCCTTGCCAGTATAGCCACCCATGCGGAGTGCTGGCCATTCTAGTCCAACAACATTGGACGGATGTAAGATTATTGTCCACTTCTGTTTTAGACTATGAACTGGAAGATTAAGAGAATCATATAGCTGAGAAAGACCACAAGGGCCCTCCAGTCTAACTCCCTATGATCCAGGAAAACAAAATTAAATCCCTTCAAACAGATGGCCATCCAGCTTGGGCTTAAAATCCTCCAGGGTGGCAATTGTCATCCCTTTCCCCTTTTAGGAGATGGGGGTGACACTTCCCTTCTTCCAGTCTGTTCTCCAGGAATTGCCCGTGGTTCTGAAATTATTTCTGTTAGTTCTTTTAATATCCTTGGATTTAATTCACCTGGTCCTTCAGACTTGAATTCATTTAGTTTACTCAGACATTCATATACTGCCTCTTTACCTATTTTGTGCTGTATTTACCCTTACTGCATCATCTGCTCAATTATTCCCAAGTTGAGCATTGTTAACTTCTGGGAGAAGACTGAGACAAAAAAAGTTTCTCAGAGAAGTTTCTCTATTCCGTGTTTTGCCATTCCTGCACATAGCAACCCAATGTTTATTCTTCCTTTTCTTATGGACATAACCACCACCACTGCTCTTTAAATTATTTTTAGCCTCTCTAACAAGCCTGCGCTTTTCCCATTACTTGTACAGTACATATCCCTTTTAAATCTTAGTTCAGTTGAAAATTCCTTAGACATCCATTCTGGTTTATTTAGATACGCCCTATTTTTTCCTTCTCATTGGAACTGTTTGAAACTGTGCTTCCATTATCTCACTTTTCAGAAACCCCCATCTGCATGAACTCCTTTGTGTTTTAGTTGTCTTGATCGTGGAGTCACACTCAGTTTTTCCCAAAGTTTACTAAGTCAGCTTTCTTAAAGTCTAGAATGTGTGACTGACTATGCTCGACTTCCTCTTTCTGCTGTATAATAAACTGTAGAATAACATGGTCACTCCTGCCTCAGGAACCTGTCACTTCCATCCCATTTGCCACATCATTGCTCTTGATTAGGATCAGATGATTCCCTTGTTGCCTCTTCTATGTTCTAAACAATAAAATTGTCTGTGAGGCAATTGAGGGATGTATTAGACCTGATATTCTTGGCAGAGTTTGTCTTCCAAAAAATATCAGGATAGTTAAAATCTCCAATTATTACTACATCTTTCCTTTGTTCTAGGAAGTTTGGCTTGGAGGTCTGTAGTAGACCCTAACAAAATTCAAATAGCATCTCTTTTTTTGGAGGGGGGGGGGGTGCTGCTACTTTTTAAAATACATTTTATTTGTAGAAACTTCCTTAAAATCAGTAGACTACCCAAGCATTCTGAATTGTGAGGTTTTTGCAGTCATAAAGTGTCCTTTAAGTGTGGCCATTTTTGTCCCCATAGCCATACAAATGATGGAAAAGGAAACCTCGCCAGTTCCCCCATTGTTGCCAATTGGCCATATCTTCCCATAGCAAAAATAGAGCTTTTTGGCTGACAGATCACAAAATGGTATTTTCCCCATCCCGATTTCAAAAAATTCCTAGTAGATGGAAAGGGGGGCCAGCTAAAACTGGGATTGAGAACAGGACAGGTTTTATATAATTCACACAAATATATCCTGTTTCCTTTTTTGTAGTAAGAGTTCAAGTTCATCTTGCTTGTTTCCTATGTTTTATGCATTAATGGAGGGGTAACAAAGGCCATGGATCATTCCCACCCCACCCCAGCTGTTTATTTAAGTTTTGTTCTTCTAACTGTTCTGTTCTTGTAGCTTTTGCCTTGTTTTCTTTATAACAGTTCATGTGTTCTCTCCTAATACTCCTGCCTATTCCAATACTGTCTCCCTGTTCCAGATAAAAGTAAGGAAATGTTTACTTTTCCAGATTCATGTGTCTACAGTATATATTTTAATTTTTTTAAAAATCTAAATTATGTTTATCATTCAGCAGGAAACCATTGCAATTGGTTTTCACCTAGTTTTCATTTTACTATTTAAAAAGCTGCTATGCAATTTAAATTTTTACATCCTGCCAGCCAGTGTCAGCTATAACTGTGGAGGGCAGACAGACCATTAATCATATTTTGAGAAATGCAAAGAGAAATCTTATTATCATTTGGAAAAGGGTATAATCTGTTTTTAAATGCCACCACAAAAAGTGCACATAAAGGAGACTGAATCTTATTATTATTATTATTATTATTATTATTTGCCTTGCAAAAGAAAATGTCCTGACACATTCATGTTCCCCAATCACACATCATGCTTTGCTAGACATCACATAAATGCTGCATAGGATAAAAAGTGGTCTTAATGCTTATCTACATTATATTAAAAAGTTCCCATCTTTTCCAGGAAAAGGGTGAGAGAAAAAGGTCTTAATTAGGCTGGGAATCAAGATGCCATCATCTCATCCAGAAACAGTGGTTCTAAATCAGATATGCACTATCCAAGAGTATGGCTAGGCTGCCCCCCAATTGTGACCTGTTTCCAGTAGTAAACAATTAATACTTCACCACTCAAAAGATGTGGCCATAACAGAATGCAAATGAAATCCCCAGATAAATTAGTGACAGTACTTCTGAAGAGGACCACTTCAGGTCTGTTTATCTGTACTCAGCCAAGCTGACTCCACCTTCATTTCTAAACATAAAGCCAAATGGCAGGTTGCCTGGACAAGTTCTCATCAAGCTGACAGTCTCCATTGTCCATTAGCAGATAGTCTCCCGATTATTTTAAAAAATGTGACAGCAATAAAAGCATAGGGAAAGCTATCTGCTGGTAGGAAATTCATCAGTGCATTATGAATCTTTGTGCCTTCTGGACTTTTTGCAAGCTCTTTCTGTCTTCCACTCCTCCTGCCTGACAGTTCAGATACCCTAGGGTTGTAGTCATGGCAAAGTTCAAGAACGTAACAGCAGGGCGCATTTGAAAGGGGGAAAACTGTCAAACATTAGCAAATCTACCAAGAGGCAAATAATGAAAAGCCAGTGATTTCTTCAATCTTATCTCACTGGCACAGGGACTGCTGCTGTTTCCTGGATAGCACAGTAAAATGTTCCAAGTAGTTTGAATGTTGTTAGGTTAGTTGCCATCAGCATGATTTGCTAAATAGTAAGACAGAATTCTACCCTTCTAAAATATAAATGGGAATTTGCCAGGATACACCAGAGAGAAATGTATTACCTATTTTCTCCTTCTCCATCCTCTCTCTCTCTCTCTACTCTCTACAGAGAGAGAGAGAGAGACACACACAGAGAGAGAGAGAGAGAGAGAGAGAGAGAGAGTTGACCGTTACTTATTTTGCATTCATAGATTCAAGTATTTATGGCTTTAAAACATTTTCCTCCCTCCCCACTAAAAAAAAAATCCAAATAGCAAACCATAATTTTGCCATTTTTATAAAGGACAAAATGTTACTATACCACTGTGTATAATAAAACTTGAACTTCCAGATATTTTTGTACATATAGGAGGTCCTGGTACCATAGAAGATACAAAGAACCCACTGTACACACACCACAGATCCATAGGGTATTGGATATATATGCCATGGTACTAATAATGGGTGGCCTTGATTGGAAAAATGGACCTAACAATTAGGGTTGGCAGATTTTTCAAATACTATTATGAGATATTCTGCTCTCTTGACAAACTACTCCAAACTGTTGAAGATCCACATTCTCTTCTGGATGATAGTAATTTGTACCAGATTATCCCCATTCACCAGCCCTGGATATTACCTATATTTAAAACCAACATATTAGATCAGAAAGAATTGTAATTGTAATAGTATTCAAGCAGGTCCTTCCCTGAAACTGGCATCATGGATACTTAATGAATGACAGAAAGCTGTGTAGTTTCCACAACTATTGAGACCATTCTATTTTCTTAATCAGATGATCCTAATATATAATAAGAAATTATGCTGAACGTCATGTCACTTTCATAACCATATCTTTAGCACAGCAGTTTCAAGAGATTCCAAGTGACCAAACTGCTTAACCAGTTGCTGGTCTGAGTCTCTCTTCAGAGGTGAGAAGGCCAGGGTATAAAAGTTTTAAATAAATACATAAATAAATAAATAATCCACCATGCACGCAGACAAGACTAAAAACCACTCACCTAGACGGTGTACCATTCCATTTACACAGATATTTCAATAAGTTTAATTTAAGTAGACATCGGAAGAGGGCAAAAGTCGAGTAAACAAGTAGAATAATGTTGAACAATTTTGATACCATCAAAAGTAATAAGGAGTGTATTACCTTTCATAATGCCGTGGTAACCCATCAAGTTAGCACATGTTGCAGGTCTCTGACAAACTAAAAATAAACAAACAAAAATAAAGATGAATAAATCAAATGAGGTGTCAAAATGCTGGATATCTGGTATCTTTCCACATACAGTGAGCATGAAAAATATATCTGAAAATAGTTTGCTACAGTAGCATATCAATGGAAGGAAGAAATTACATTTTTCCTGTTTTTTCTGCTTCAACGTATTTTCTTCTCCTTGTCTTTTCCTTTCCATCTCTGACTCCTTTCCCTTGAGTCTCATGCAACTGATTTTCCCTTGGCCTATGTAATTCTTCTGATTACAGTGTTCTCCTTTGCCACTGACTCCCTTCCTTGACCCCAATATGCTACTACTTGAAGTGTGAAATTAACACAAATGGTGAGTATTCTTCAAATATGTCTAGCTCAATTTTGAGGTCCAAGAGCCTTGCAATGTCAATTAAGTACCTTGCAGTATTGCAGAGTACACAGCATGTACAGGATTCATCGCCTCACTTGACGTGAAAGCCACCAGTTGTCACTGGCTCATATTCTAATTGTACACCTAGTGCTTTAGCGAATAGAGTTTTAAATTTAATGGCCTTACATCACTTTCCTATTTCAATTACCATGTGCAGTTATTAGTAATTACTCTAGGGCAATGTCAATAGACACTACAACTTAGTTCATTTTTGTCTCTTTCCATGTTTTTAAAGATATTTATTTGAAAAAAACAAGAACCTTCCAAAAGAAGGAAGGTGGAGAGCAACTAGATGAACTTATCCTTTCACATATAGAATTGAAAATACAGAACGAAAAGAACCAAAGGAAGGGAGGGAAGGGGCAGCTATCTAAGGACCTCATCACAAAGGCCCATGTATTCGCCATGCATTGTGCTGAATCCATGGGGTCTCCGCTGGGGGTGTGGAGAATCTGTTGCTCCGTGCCCTGCATCATGTGTCTTATCTTGACCCCCATCCCGTGGTGGGAAGCATAGCCACCTGGCTTCTCCTCATTGTCCTGAAGGCAACACGAGAAATCTCTCGTGTTGTCATGGTGGTGGCAATGCCACTTGTCCTCTCTTTTCACAATGGAGTCTGGTGGGAAGTACACGTATAGGCTCCATCCTGAAAGGGGAGAGCAAGTGGCATATGATGGGGAAAGCAGCCTGTCTGATGAGATTGTATATTTTCTTTAGACAGACAATCGTACAGTCATACATTAGACAGACAGTCATACATCAAAGAAAATGAGAATCAGTTTTATTTCACAGATAAGGACAAAATCTGCAGTTATCTGAAACTACACCAAGGATAAACTAGGAAGAAAATGTCAATGGTAATTTATCCTTAGATCAACATGTCATACGTTACTGTCTTTTCAACCTTCCTCTTTCTTTTGAACCATTTTAATGCAAAAGCAGTATTAAATGAAATTTCTTGCATATGAATATTTTTTCTTGTTTTATCAAACTAGGTGCAACAATGGCCATTATCAAAATGCCAAAATAAATATTTTGCAGAGATATAGTTCATATTTGGAAATAAAATTCTAATCATCTATTTAAACATCTACTTCTTGATACAGAGTCAATATACAATCAACTTATTAAAACTATCTATTTTACTGCATGATACACTCAAGGAAGTATAAACAATGAACCAAATTCCTGCTAAGATTTCAGGATGTAATTTTCTGAATCTATATAAATGTATCTTGTGACTCAATTGCTGAGACATAATCAGCACTTTCTTATGTAAGTACCCTCATCAAATAAATTTAGAGAAAAGGTACACATTTTATGTTTATACAAGTTGGGCCAAAAGTCATGAAGGAGTCCTATATATGATGCTATGGAATTGGTCACCATTTACAAGATTTGATTTTTCTCACTCAATGTCAATCTATTTCCTATTGTATTGAAAATTAAAAACAAAAAAGTAATTATTAAATATTCAAGTGTATTTGTGAATTTAGTCTGACCCTGTATTTTTGCAATTGGTTATATGTTGTATTGAGAAAAGTTCTCAATTAAGCCAAATTTTGTTTAAGAAAATAACAGAAGGTAGATGCATAAATTTATAATTCCATTGTGTTTCTCAGTTCTTTCATGTTTCTTTATCATTACTGGATTGTGCCAAGTTTATTCACTGACCAGTTAAACTGGTAAATTTTAATTTGTATGTGTGTGTATCCATATTTTAAATATATTTTAACCTATTACTTCATCACAAAATTAATTTAAACTTGGTATTTTATATGTGGCTATATTACATTGCACATGGTGATTTAATAATCTTCTGTTTGGTCTTCATCAAATGTTGGCAGAACAAATGCCCCAAGCTTGTTTGAAAATGGCCTCATTGTTAGCAATTGGACCTTGGCTGTTTTCAGTTAACCCTGATGTTTTGAATGAGACATGGAGTCCAGTCCTAATGATACCTACTTGAAAGAATATCTTATTACACTTAATAAAACTGGATCACGTGGAAGTGTTCAGATTATATGCTTCTGCTGTTAACCTATGCTTATGTTTTTCAACTATGCTGTACTGAAATCATGGGATTTGTTTCTCAATAAACATGTTTAGGATTGCATGGCCAGCCACTAACTTTGCAAAAATGAGAACAATCTTGCTTCTTGGGATGTTACACTTGTGAACTCTTAATTTAAACATATTTGTTAGCAATGAATTTCTACTGAGTTCAAAAGGCATTGACATAGAAATTATTCGGATATTAGTGATAATGGGATTAAAAAGTACTTTAATTTGGCCAGAGAATGCCTAATGCAATTGAAGAGTCCACATAATGAGTACACCATGGAATATTTCACTGAGGTGTGATTTGTCTGAAAGTGCCAATGTATTTCCTAGATTGTTATACTTGCTAACAGTTTGGCTCTAGATGCACATTAATTTGTAACCTAAATCACTTTTGTTCATGTAGTCTGTCATGAGTCATGGGAAGACATAAGACCTCTGAAGGCTACATAAAGAATGAGGCAGACAGAGGAAAAAGAATGGGATAACACAAAAAGATTGTAACCTTGTGCATCACACTATAGAATCCATCAGATTGTTCATAATTATTTTAGTAAATCAATCAATAGCTTGTTATCATCTCTGGATATATTCTAGTCTCATAGATATATCACATTATTGTTAGTCTTGCTTTCCCAAGGCAATGTGCCAAAAGCATGAGCACTCTGACCTCTCTCTAATTTTAGTGGATTGGCTTCAATATTTCAAACTGCAGCTATATATTTATAGAAAAGTATCATGAAGAAGATCATGATATAAATTGCCTTTGTTACGCTAGCTTCACTGGATGCCAATCTGCTACCAAGCACAATTCATAGTGCTGGCTTTAGCCTATAAAGCCCTAAATGATTCTGGCCCAGCTTACCTGTCCAAATGTATCTCCTTCGATGATCCACCTTGGAGATTAAGATCTTCTGGGGAGGCCCTGCTCTCAATCCCACCTTTTTCACAAGCACACTGGTGGGGAGAAGAGACAGGGACTTCTCAATGGTGGCCTCTCCACTATGGAACTCTCTTCCTAGTGAAATTATAGCAGCCCCTCCCCCTGACATTCAGGAAGAAATTAAAAAGTGGTTATGTGACAATTCTCTTTGAAATATTAATTTAAAACAGTTAAAACACATTAAAAGCTATTAAACATTAAAACCTGGCACACTTGTTGCACTATCTCAACCAAGTGTGGAAATGCACTCTTGGCCATCACCAAAACTTGGGCCTCCAGGTTCAAGGAAATATTTAAGAGTACATCCAAGCGACAAACCTAAGATTCCAGGTATGTAACTCTGTCCAAAACAGATCTAATTCCTAGATTGTCTTCCAACCAACCTTGGATACATCTGTCTTATCTGCATTTTCACTTTGTTGCAAAACTCTTAACCAATTCAACCAGTTTTCCTGTGGGTGCTTTAATGAACCAGGAAGTGCAAGGTTACAATAAATAAATGACTCTTCTGGGATCTTTTCCATATTCTCAGATACAAACTGAGCTGTATTCAATAATTCAGGATACACAGAAACCAAGATTACATCCATTGGACCTGTATCGACTACATCATTCAAGTCAGAGTGGATACAAGCAATATAAATTACAAAGTATGCTGCTGATTCATTGCAGCAAGCTATTCAGTGATTTTGTTTTTGTGGTGATATGGAGCCCCTGGTGGCGCAGTGGGTTAAACCCCTGTGCCAGCAGGACTGAAGACCGACAGGTCGCAGGTGCAAATCCGGGGAGAGCAAACCACACATCTTAGAATAGGGGGGTGATCTTTTTCACCACCTTCTTCGGGGGTTTAACTATGCTTAATATTATGATGCAGGTTAACCATAAGAGCCAGCCATGTACAGCAAAAGACCTCCTGAATGGCCACAACATTCAAAGGAAACAACTCACCAAAAAGCTTCTGAATTACCCATCTGTATGCATCCCTGACAAATGTGACCAAACGAGCATATCCAACCTTACTTTGCCAACAATTAAACCAAACTATAGATGAAAAAAGCTCATTCATTAAACACAAATGAGGCAAAATTCTTACTCATCTCTACAACTGTCACTTTGTGCGTGGTCTTAGAAGGCAGAGATTCAGAAGAAAATGTGCCAGAGTGAAACAGAGCTGGCCTAAATATTTTTTTGATGCTGTGACTAACATAAAAAGAACAATTCCCATACCACATAGGAATAATTTCACCCTACTTGAGCAGATCATATAAGTTTGTGGATCTAATTAAATGGTAGAGTACTGTATTGTAAAGTGCTCATGTAAAAGAGAATAATTGGGGTTTTTTTTAGTATTCACAATAATTCATGGCAATTTGTATTAACAAATTAAGTCTTCAATGCAGTATTATTAATCATCATGATTTAGTTTGGTGGTCATACAAATGAAATATTGCATCCACACCCCTTATTTTCAGTGATTGGATAAGGAGATTAATTTCAGTTTACCATTGCCGGGGAATTGATTTATATATGTGTATAAACTCTCATGAAGGCATTGATGATGGTGTGTGGAATATTTGGTGGGAACCTGTTTTTAAAAAATCAGTTTGCCTTGAGCACTACTGTTCTTTTAAAAACACCAATCAATTTTTGTCTGTTTCCTACCCCTTGTAATGTGTTGGGCATGTGATCATGTGGCAGTAGAACAACAGAATGCATGAAATATGTGAACTCTGTCCCCACTGGGGGACTACCCCCCCCCCCCTTTATCGGCAATTTGTTTGTATAAGCCAGTGTTTTTCAACCTGCGGGTCAGGATTCCTTGGGGGGTAAGACAGGGGTGTCAGAGGGGTTGCCAAAGACAATCAGAAAACACAGTATTTTGTGGGAGTTGAAGTCCAAAACACCTGGAGGGCAAAAGTTTCCTATGCGTATTCTATTGTACGTGTGTAGGGTGTTGAGGAAAGTATGTACAAAAGATAGACAATATAAAAATGATAGATAGATAAATAGATGATAGACAGAGACAGACAGACAGATAGACAGATTGATTTCTAGGGGGGGAAATAATCCCAAATCTTACTCTTAGTATAAGAGAAAATTAGAACAACTCAATGAGTGAGGAATATAATGGGGATAAAGGAGTACAAAATTGCAAATACTACAGAAGTTAACAATTTCCAAAAATCAATACATTTCCAATACCATCTTTTAGTCTGTGCTGCCCTCTCTTTCTCCTTAGAGTCACATATAATCAAGGAAGATTTTTTTCTCTACAAAAGCATTCTTTCTTTCTCTTGCATTCTTGATGGAAGGCGATGACCTTTTAAGAACCCTCTATCTTTTTGTGTATGTGCCTATGCCACTAATGAGGAGAAGAATGCAACTCTGGAACCTTTCAAGTGCTAACCTATTGAGGTTAGTAATCCACAATGTTTAAACTGATGAAAGGGAGACAAAGGCTTGTGTTTGTTAGCTTTATCTTTTGTTTTGTAAGCTTTTAAACCTGATCTTTACTGTTGCTGGGCAAAATGATTCCGTTGTTCCTTATTATAGAAGCTAAGGAGTCTCCTGAAACAGCAAGCAAACTTTATTTTGTGAAAGATTTCTCCTTTCCATTTAGGTTAAGGTAGATCGGCTCTTTTAACTTTAAATACATTTAATATTACCTTTGGCCAATTTTTACTTTTTTCATTTTTTAAAACTTTTCTCTTAACCAGTTTGCCAATCTGCAAAGTTCCTGTACAATTTGTGCAAATTTCTCCTAAAATATCCATTTTACTATTTATTCTTGATAATATGTTAATTCTTTTGCAACTTGGGGGTTTCTCTATATTGACTAAAATGATTCTGACACATCACACCTGGGATTATTCACTTTCAATACTTTTTAGGCTTTAATCTATTTTTTAAAACCTCACCTTTTATCCCATATTTATAGAATATCTATTATTTTAGACATGTGTCCAGGCAGCAGGCTTTGTTTTGTATTTGAGTGGAGGAGTTAGTGGTTAGCAGAACTGGCTGGTGGGAAGTGAACATTTCCACTAAGAAATGGCTCTTTCCTGTGTTTCCTCTGTACTGATATTTGAATATCAGTATGTAAGCATTATCACATTTCTTCTTAAGAGAACATATGTTTATTACGAGCATACCTGATAGGAAAGCAATTGGAGTGTCCATGACCATGTATCCAAAAATAATACGAACAATTGGAAATGCTGAATACTAGAGGTGTACAAAGTGGCTGAAATCAGATTAGGACATCCGGATGTCCTCCACTTCATTTCATAGAGATTCAGAAGGGGTCATGTTTTGTTTTGTAATCTGAAGCTTTGAAGCTTCATAATTGTTTTGTTAAGATTTATTAGCAGCAATGGGGAAAATTTTGAGGCTTGTTTCTTTGTCATATTTATGGCTATCAGGATGAAAATTAAAAACACTTGTACACAACATTTCTGACTTTAAGTTTGCCAAGTTTCAGAACGTTTCAGCCATTCATTCATTTTAAGGAAATGTTTAAAAGCTTTACAGATTTTTTAAAAAAAAACTACAAGAGGTGTCCCCTTGAGCTTCTGCACAACAAGACAACATAAGCAGGGCATCAATCCTACAAAGTGTCAGAAAGATTAGCTCATCTACTGATTTTTTAGGAATTTTAAAATGTTTTTTTCAATTAAAACATTTTTTTTAAAGAAGAGGTATCCCCTCAAATTGTGACATAGTGAGACAACAGGAGCAAAGGAGCAAGTGTGCTAAGTTTCAGAACATTCAGTCTAACCACTGTTTTAAAAGATGTTTTAAAATTTAAGCACACATGATTAACCTAAACCACTTTCATATCAATGTGACTTATAAATAAAAAGCATGACTGTAAAGTGAAATGCTGGCCCTACCAGAGAAAATAGGCAGGTAAGTAGGATCTTGCAGGTCTGACTTGATGGGTTTGGGGGCAGCAGTACACACACCATACCTCATTATGTAATAATATAATATTTGTACAGTATGTTTGCGCACACTAGCTAACTGATTGTGTATGGCACAAGGAGTTTGCACACACACACACACACAAGCCAGAAATGCAGCAAGGAAAATAGGTAACTTAAATAGAGGAAGGTTATAGACCAGATATGAAGGGATAGAAAGTAACAGAATTATCAAAAAGCTAAGTTTAAGTTTTAGCAAACATACTGAGTGCACATCTTTCTATCAGTTCTAATAACTCTGCTGAGAGGAGGAGTCCAGCTTTGCAGAATGCTACATGATTGGCTAACAAGGGGGGGGGGGAAGGTAGCATGCAGCTGCTGTTGTCAATAACAGCAGCCCCCTTGCCCCCTCCCACCGTTGACAATAATGGAGTATGTTACATTTTTTTAAAACCCAGCTTGAAATGCTCAGAAATAACAAATCTTTACTAATCTCTCTGTAACAGTCCGAAAAACCTACAACAAATGTGTGGGACCAAATACAACTAGATATTATGGACATCATAAGAAGCAAAAAGACATGGTCAGACAAACAGAAGAAAATTAAAGAAATTTGGACTCCATTTAAAAGATGGTTACAGGTCGTTAAACCAGATGATGAAAGCTGGAAGAAAAAAATTGAAAGAATCGAAAGAAGGCTCATGTAACGGAGAAAAGGGGACTTCATTGTCAACAGGGAAGATGGAGGGGTGGGAGGGGGGAGGGAGAAGGGGATGAAAAAGGACAAAAGGCATGGTAATTGTGGTTATGTATAGTTGTTTATAATAAAAACCTTTAAAAAAAGAAAAGAAAGAAAAACCTACAACAACCATCTCTGAAAGGTTTTGGAGGCTTCTGTTTTGCTTCAGAGGGGTCCAGTTCTAATTAGTAATTCAGAAAACTGTATTAACAAATTATTAACAAATTATACACATCTCCGAATTATGAATTATGAATTGAATCTCTAAAGCTTTGCACAGCCATACTGTTTATAGCTCCATAATGGACTGTGAATCTCCATTTGTTCTCTCACCTTGCTATTGAGCCGCAATACACCCCCTTCCCAATATATAGATATAGTTCACAAAGAGACTCCAAGTAAATAATATGATATTTTCTTTTTTTATTAAAATCTTTTCTGAAGATCCAGAGTTAGAGGCTCTGGAATGTATTAGCGGTTCTGGAATGGATGTAGCAGCAGTTGTACCCAACAAGTTCTATCAAATCTAACCCTTTAATGAAATGTATCCATTTGATTATTTCTGTATAGTTGGTATCTTTTCTATACTATGTACTGTGTCAATTCCTTATATGAGGTGTATAAACTGTTTCTAACACATGTATCAAAATGTAACGTGAAGATAGCCACCTTTCCATGCGTCCTCCATTTGCATAACATCCTGGGAAAGGGGACCTGGGCTAAGACCTGTCCAGCTATTTCCCAAGCCAGATAACAATCAGGACCATTGTGTGTATGTATAGATAGATCATCCTCTTTATCAACAAAATACAGATGTTGGTCCATTTAACCTGAGGTTGAGAGTCTTCTACTCCCATGGAAGAGGGGGTTTAAGTAGCCCTTGACTGTCTAAACCCAACATTTTTATCTTTTGAGCTTTACACCTTTGTCTCATACAGAACAAGACACTTGAGTCAATCAGAGGCTTATCTGTATATCCACATCATGGAATTGATGTTTCATTGAGTATTGGAACCCTCTTGGTCATTGGATTTAAAAAATATTGTCAAGGCATTGGTGCATTACACTATAAACACAATAGATGTAGAATTGTTAAATACATAGTATATATTTTGTGAAACAGTAGACTGTTTTGCTTGTTTTTCCAGGACAAACTTAGGCAGGATTGATATGGACACATTCCTCCCTGTGTTAGGAAGAGCTTCTGAATGATCTGGTGCAAACCAAAAGCTTAGCAACCCCCCCCGCCCAAAAAACCCCCTTAATTCAGCTACAAAGAGACACAGGGTTAAACAGTTTCACAGTAAAAAAACCCAGAACTTAAC
>JARBWK010000009.1:85301524-85546461 GCA_030556195.1 Anolis apletophallus
GGAAGAGAAGGGAGGGGGGAGAAGCATCTGAGAGAGTGCAGAGAGAGAAAGGAGGAGAAGCGTGTGTGTGTGTGTGTAGTTGGCCCCTGCGGTGGGGCAGGACAGAGCAACGGGGAAGAGAAGGGAGGGGGGAGAAGCGTGGAGGACTACACTTTCCAGAATGCCTAGCACAGCAGCGTCACTTCCAGTTCCCCATAGAAATGCGGGAAAAGAGGAAGATGAATGAAGGCGGGAAGGAAATGAGGGGAGAGACAGGGAGAAGTGAGTAGTACAATAATTAAGAATTTATTACGATCATAAAGCAAATTGTTGGCCTCAAGGACCGTAAAAGAAAGTCTACTTCCTGGTTAGCTGCCGTGATGCATATAAACTAGAAAGTCCCATTACATACGAATCACTTACGATTTCTTTTAATTTTCATAACTTTTTTCTCATGCCTAGTAACTATGTTGCAGTGACATTGAAACCTTGTGCAGCCGTTTTCTTTGCAGTAGACAATGGCCCAACTACTCTTTCCATTCATTTTGTTCTTACTTGAAGGAAGAGGGATAATTCCCCAGAAATTTATAGTCCATTTTTTTCTTTTTCTAGCCATTAACCATCTATTCCTCTTTTTCATGTTCATAGAACATTGGATGTTGAGAACATTTTTATATTTCCCCCTTTTTCAGTACTGCATGGAGCACTGAGACCAATGGTGAGTTTCATGTTCACAACAATCTATTTTTCACCTGCTTTGATATCAGAAAGTACATCAGTTCTAACTTCCTATATTCATGCTGGTAATTTAAACAGATTTCAATGTATCCTAGAATAAATGATTTGCATTCAGCTGGTCCAAGATTCAATCTCTAGCATTTCCAGTTTAAAAGATCGGATGATTCACATTATGACATGGAAGACCTTTGCTTGAGACCTCAGGAAATTGCTGCTAGTCAAAATAATTGAAATGTACTTGGATGGCTAGACCTGGCATATGAGAACTTCCCACGTTCCTATCACTAACCCATTCATCAATCATGAATGCATGCCTAATGTATTGTTTGGATTTCATCCAAGTACTACATGTCCTCAAAATGCAGATTTCCCCTTTTTCCAATTTGGATCTACATGAAATAGACTAGAGCAGGCATGGGCAAACTTTGGCCTGCCAGGTGTTTTGGACCTCAACTCTCACAATTTCTAACAGCCTACTGGAGTTGAAGTCCAAAACACCCAGAGGACCAATGTTTGCCCATGCCTGGACTAGAACTTAGACAGTTACTATTATCATTTTACTACTAACACAGATTATGTTGGAAAGATATAATGTATGCAAAAAAGTTGAGTAGAGTATGTTAATGAGGGTTGCTGCTTGAAAATTCCTGTATAGTTTGACATTTGAAAAGCTTGGACTACACATTGGTAACACAATGGGGTCCCATGTGCTTTGCAAAATTATAATAGATATTTATCTGAATTAACCCTGCTGAACCTTTTAAAACATAATGGCCATCTATCTTTAACAGAAAAGACTTTAATTTGCTTTCCAGATAGGTGCCTCATGATAAAATTTACTGGGTTTTTCTTTTAAAATCCCACAACTGTTTGATTTAAACTGTAATTGCTAGCTTCAATTTCCATTGCAACATGGGATTTATTCTGCACAAAATTAACACACAGGAAAATTCTGTTTTCCATGCAAAATTACATGGAAACTTTCTTGCAGTAAAAAGTAGGAAGGAAGGAAGGCAGTAGGAAGACAATTGCTATAATACTCATTGCTTCCTTCAAGAATGTAGTTAATGAAAAATTGTATCCCTATCTTGCATCACAAATATCCATTCATTTTCCCACAGCTTTCCCAGACTTTTAAAAAAATGCCAGCACTATTGCCAACAGTTGCCAATTCTTAAGAATTGTTCCGAGTTACTTTAAACAGGTTCTATAATATTATTATATCAAATATTACGAAGAAAGGGCATTTCAAATGTGAACTGTTCATCTCCCATTAAGTTCATACAGTCCTATATACAACTTTTTGTGAGGTGACAAAGCAGTCCTGTGGGTGTCCTTGATGTGAAAAAAACTCCTTCCCCACAAAGGTTCTCTTTGTGTTTATGTATGTGCTGTCAAGTTGCTTCTAGTAAATTATTAATCACACAAAGTTGTGATTTAATTACAGGCATTTTCACTGCTACAAGATTGCAGGATTAAGTGAAAGCTCCAGTTCCTAAAGCCATTATTACACTCAACCAGAAAAAACTTAACTCTCACATCACAATATAGCAATGAGGTGTCAGTGAAAAAAAACAAATAGATTTCAGACAGAGAAAAAGACAACAGATGGGTAAAAGTTAATGGATACCTGGACACAAGAGAAGCAAATTTTATTGCTATAGTTTCCTGCACAATGGGATTATTATCCCCATGAAATGAAAAGACTGAATAATGTTTCAAATTTCAAACGTTACAATACTCATATAATTTCTGCTCTTTGTGGCTTTTTTCCTGGAGTGCTCCTGAAAACAATAGCAGATTACTTTTCTCCAACTGCACATCTTCTTCTCTGCAGTGCTCCTAGGAATGAATAGATGATAGCTTTCAAAGTTTGACACTGGCCAGAAAGATTAGCAGTAGTGTTGACATTGACAAATTAGATATATTAAACCTTTGCCACAGGGAGCCCACGATAGTGGATGAATCATCTTAAGGCAAGGCACCATTTATAAGTCTACTGGCAAGAAAAATACTGGCAACATATATATTACATTACTAGCCTCTTCCTATAGATGTCTCTGTGTAGTGATGGCAGAATGTGGAATGATTGGTCCTGGTATATCTTAAAAATATTCTCCACTTGGCACATATAGGGAAGTCTTATTATATTTCCTAGTAGCTTTCTTATCAAGAAAGCAAACCAAATCAGAATAGACATTCCTTATTTTATTATATCTTGTTCACACTATCCAATTTACAATATGTTGTAGTCATACAATCTTGTATCCTGTTAAACACTAACTTACCTCATGACTATATTAATTTGTTTGAATACTGGTGGTTTTATACTCCACTAGTGCATCTAGAGTAATGGGTTGAATTCAAAGAGGTTCTATGGCATTACTTCTTTCCTCCTTCCTCCTTTTCTTTCAAAATTATGAATAAAATGTATGTGTAATTTTTAAAAAGCACATGACAGTTAATAGATTTTCCAATACTACTTGTGGCTTATTTTATGTATGCACATACAAATACTTGATTGTGATGTTTAACTGAATCTACAAGAGAAGAAGCACAAGTGATTTAAACATCTTCTGTCCTTCGATTTAGGGACTTTATCACACCAACTTTAGTTCTCGTACCAGTAGTCTTGCTCAAGCTATCAAAAACACATTGAATTTCCAACTAATGCCTTCACATGTTCACTGCCAGCACACATGCTGATTTGTTGTGTCATCTGCACATCCCTGCTGAGTCCCTCCTTCCTTCTGGTTTTTGCCCTGACCAACATATGCATGGTAAGCCTTGCTTTCTGTCTTGTTGTTACTGTGAAATTGTGCAGTTTCATATAATCACAAGAGCAACATCCCAGCATTTTACTTATTGTAGCAGGATCCACTTGATATTCTGTTCTAATTGGCCTTGGAGCACTTTGCCTTCCTGTACATTAATGAGTTTTCCCCGTTAAGTAAAAGAGATTATCAAAGAACAAGTTGGGAACAATGCAACAATGGGTAAGACATGGTATCATGCCATAATCATCAACCAAATATACTACTAAAGTGCTGCAATTGGATTTAAGCAGTCATGTGATAAAGCTCAAAATCTGGAATGAGAAAAAAAATCATGTACATTAATCTGCTATGGGATGGTAGCATGATAAAAAAGACGAATCGGGTAAGAAGAATCAGGCCAACACAGCACATACCCTTTCAAAGTGAAAGTTATAACAGACCTGGTCATCCAAGATACTAGGATTAATTCCACAACTGAAGGGCTGAATAAGAATTCTTGATCTTTTTTAATTGCTCATGGAGGACTTTGTTTACCTGTCCTGACTTATCTCATTGTTTGCCTTCTCTGAGTAGTTTCTAAACCAGGATTAATCACTGCATTCTCATTTGTAAGACTGCAATGATGTGCTTCTATATTAATCTGTATGCTTTTCATTAAAAATATTGGTCCCCAAATTTGCATTTAAATAAGTATTTTCAAATGTTATTCCCTCTCAAAGCATGCATTTCTAAACACATTTCCCTCTCAAAACATAGTGTACACATTTTTTCAAATACATTTTTCATAGATCTTTTGTGAAACTTTCTAAAAGCATGAAAGCTGGCATACAATTACGTAACAATCTGTAAATGAATTTTAAGGATGCCAAATGTTATGTCACTTTGTATTGAGATTTGGAAAAAAACAAGTTAAATGCAAAAGTACGCCAAATCTCTCCTTTGAAAGTCATAACGGGCACATTTATTTATTTATTTATTTTCTACCTCTCCCTTCTCACCCTGAAAAGGACTCGGAGAAGCCTTGCAAACTACAGCAAAATTCAGTGCTGCATTGTGCACATAGCAATAACATACATATGAAATTATGTAACAGTAAAACATGTAAAACAGTAAAAACAGGTAAAACAATAAAAACAGGTTAAAAACAGTAAAACAAATTAAAATTACAAAGTGCTAAGTCATAATTTCAATCTTATTCGTTTTCTCATAGTCATTATCTGCTAGGATTCTGTGTTTAATGCAGATAACACAGAATAACATAGTGCCACTTGAAAAGAGCAGTAAAATATGACTTTCTACTCTTAGCCAGGAAAACAAGTTTGCCAGTCCTCTCCTGCAATGTTTTGGCAGTGTAGCTACACCTCTAGTTCAAGAACTTCTTCACAGTTCTTTCCAAAAACAAGAACATTAAATGGGTTTACCATTAGAGAAGGATTATAGAGTTTAAAGCATGAAGCTGCTGTCCCATGGGATTCCTATGGAGAGCACCAACTTTCTGGTTTAATTATCCTCTTTATCACATTGATGCTGATGTCAATTAACTGCAATGTTTTGGCAGTGTGAGGGCCTGTAGCCACACCTCTAGTGCAACTCCACCCTCTTGCTTTGCTGCTTCCCCATTTTTATTTTTTATTTTTAAAATACACTTCACAATTATGTGGGGTACAAATAAAAAGAATGCTGCTACAGAAGCACCTGGAATTATTTATTATTTGTCATTTATTTATTTGTCATGTTTCTATACCGCCCCTCTCAGCCCGAAGGTGACTCGGGACGGTTTACACAGGCAGTCTCTGCCCTCAATACAACACAGCAACAAGTCGAACCCTCCCCTGCACAAGATATATTGCAGCACGGTTACATAATCCAGGGCTACTGGCACTTTTATTGGGAATGTCTTTATTGTGGCAGACTGACAATGGTATTACACAGCATCAAGCAATAGAGACCATAATTAAAGTTGGCAGCCCTGCATTTATGCTGGTTTGCTCGATCTTTGCAATAAAGTCCTAAGTCTCAGTTTTCAACAATTGTCTATTCCCTTGGGTATACCCCTCTAACATGACAGCATGGGATTTCTCCTTATCAGATTTGATGCTAAATTTGAATTTTGGTGGCTATTGTATGTGTCTGTAATATGCTGTGCTTGTGTGTTCACCTACTAGTTCCTGGGTGTACTAATTAGAGACAGACTGCTAATAGGTTTAACAGAATGATAGTGAAAGAAACATTTTGAGTTCTGATTGCTTTTAGACGAATGCCAACTTGTTCATTGTCCAGTTTTACCATCACATTAAGTAAATTTGCACCCTCTCTGAACCCTTTTTGCAGGTTGAAGCCAAAGGATGATCCAAGAATCATATTGCTTATCAGCTTAGAGTCACTCCACCAGTCTTTACTGTTTATTGATCTCAAGGCTCACTAGGTCATGAAGTGACAACACAACAGAAAAAGTTGTCCTGGCAATCTTACAGAATGTAGACACTAAAGAACAAATCTCAACCTTGCCATTTAGCTTGATACCATAAAACGGGCAAAATATTACTCTGTGTGCCCTTTTACACAACATAAATATTATGACATGATTCTTTTTCAACTGCCACAGCTGGATCCTAAGGCATTTTAAGGTTTGTCATTTGGTGAGGCACCAGGGCTCTCTGGGTTAGAATTTAAAATACTCCTCCTGAAACTGCAAATCTCACAATTGTACTGAATGGAATCATGGCAGTAAAGGTGTAATTATAGTACTATAATAGAATTCCTGGATGTTACCAACTATCATTTATCTCATGAAGGGAATAGTAACCTCTGAGGTAAATTTCCAAGGCACATGATGGAGGCTTCATATGACATGTCTTCATTCAAGGGTGTGAGTAGCTATAAGGTAAGGACTCGTCCCTCCGCTATCAATGAGAGGGATAACATCTAAAAAAACATATTTGCTGTGAAAATATACACATTCCATAGGAAACCAAATGGAGTATGTTTTGACACATCAAAATATTAAAAGTGAAATTGTTTATAATGTAGTCTACAATCTTAATAACACAGTTATCCACACTACAGTGGAAAATAAATATAAAAATGCACATTTCAAATTGTTATTGCTATGTCATTCTCTCAATTCTCTTCTTCTTGACTTCACATCAAATTCATATTAAATAATTTTCATGACAAAATTCACCACTCTAACTATAATGAAAACAAATATTTTCATATATAGTGGGACTGAGGGCTTTAAAATTAAGTTAAATGAGGCAGATCTGAGACCTCTTTGCCTCATTTCCAGGTACAGCACAAAATGTGACCTTAAAAGGAAAGGAGTGGGATGGTATGGAAAACAATACCACAGCTTTAAAGTAAGTTCATAGGTCTCAAGGTAAGAGAAATCATGACCAAAGAAAATCTACCACACCTTTCTGAATATAGGGAAAAGAAATTATTTAGGTCATTCACTGTTCTTTTCTTCATAGGATTTCCTCATGTTCCTTTTTTCCACAGGCTTTTTATTTATTGTGTCATGAGCAGACCAAACAGTTGTACTGTTTTTTTATTTTAAAAATCCCCCCACACACAAAGTTTGCAAACTTGGCATTCTATTATTTATTTATTTATTTATTTATTTATTTATTAGATGTTCTTTGGCCAGTACCCTCCCATTCCCACGGGGCTGGACACTACCTCATGTGCAAGGAAGTATTACATGTAACTTGTGCAGAGCTACAGTCTTCTGGCACTTAAAAACTTGCAAATTTATTATAGCATATTATTTCATGGAGTCCACTTCATAAGATGCTTCAAGGATTATCCTTAGGTACATAGCTCCCAAAACAATTAGGGATGGAATTATTGACAGAGAGATTACAGAGAAATGAAATGTTTCAAAAAGGGTATGCAGTGTCCATTGAATTACTGCTTAAATTAGAGTTGTGTGGGGAATGTGACTCATGTAGGGTTAGATGACTTTGTTTTATTCCATATTTACATGAATATTTACAGAGCAGAAGCAACATACTCTTTTAACTCTCCTGTAGACACTTGGATACTGTTCTAAACTGAAACTGCCTCCAGTTCCAGGACTCCCCCAAGACTTCATTTGGTATGGAACACTGACACACATCACCTCTGTAGGATAAGATTTATTTGAGGTAAATCAAAACAGAAGTGATGACATCCAGGTTCAAGAGCCAATCTAAGCAACAAGGTTGAGTAGACAAGTCCAAAACTGAAATCTGGGAGCAGTCCAATATTCCAAGAGTGCACAAATGTCCAAGATCTTGACATGGATACTGAAGTTGTAGCCAGTAATCAGGTAACACACTGCAGTCCCTTAAATGTTACTTGCACAGGTGGTCTCTGTTGCCAGCCCTCTTCTCAGCAAGCCTTGCTCATATTTACAGCTGAGACCTTTCTCTCCTGAGTTCCACAGAGGCAGGAACATTTAACTCTTCCTCAGCCTGCTAAACCAAAACCTCGTGTGTTTGGCTAACAGGCTGAGTAATGATACTTTCTGGCAGTGGCTGAGAGAGTTGCTATTCCTGGCTAGGCTCTTAACTCTACAGCTGAACCATTACTTAGCAAACCCTCATCCATATTATCCATGACAGATACAGAAAAACAGAAGGCTCATTTGTGGTTGGGTTGGTGGGAGGGAGGGGCTTGGATGAACCGGGAACATGTGATATGGCATAGAACAAAGGCATATGAGTATTTTGCTGACCATGATTGACTTGTGTTCTTTTCTCAATGGACTGAAAGAATCGGAACAACTTCTGGTCCACACCACCTCCACAATCCAATCTACCAGGGGCCACATTGTTTGTTGTTGAAACATCACTCCAACTAAAAGAAACATTTCCACAGTCAGGCAAATCTCTTGTTTTGTTCCTGTGCACATGCCTTTTTAAAGGCAGAAATCCTTGTTTTAGTGGGAGGCAGTGCCATATTTCCACCAAAGCTTGCTGATGTGGTTTAACATGTATAAAAAGCTAACAACATAGCAATTGATTATTTACATCACTATAGCATGCCACACATTCAGTATAGGTTACCCAATCATGAACTAGAGCAAACCTTGGCTAGTTCGACCGTGCTTTGAATCCAGAGGACAAAGTATAAAAACTACTAGCATCCAGCTATGCTAATGGAAAATGACACATCTATCAAGCAAACATAAATAATAGAGAGGTGCCATTTAGAAATACAAATGACCTGTCCCCCGTTACACCTCTTTCTTTTCAGCTCCAGTTACTATGTGACAGAGATGATGACTGAAACCTTGGAAAGGAGGATGTGTGAGCACACATTTCAGATTCTGCTTATCATCCCAAGACCCAACGGAATACCTCAAGAAAGTTTATATTCTCAGTTGCACATCTAGTTTGTAGCAAGAGATCCCTAGAAATTAAATTTTAATGAAAAGGCAATGATAATATTAGCATAAACTAGACTATGACACAGCATGGCAGATGAAAAGCAAACACCTCTTCTCAAGAGATATGTATTTTCACAGTATCTGCTCAAAAATGACTAATTTATAACCATTGTCATATGCTTTTCATCTTTTCATGTTTTATGTCCATTCTGCTATAATGGCAGAAACATAGTTAGGATTAAGGCATTCTGTACAACATAGGATTGACTTTTGAAATAAGCATGATATGATTGTATCCTTCTTACATAGATCTTCTTTTTCAGTCTTTCATTATCTCAATAACAGCAGCCATTTTCCATCTACTCAAGAATCTCATTTTCTTTTTAACTGCCATGACTCTGTAGAATGGAATTTGGTGGGACTGTGCCATTTTTGTGTTCTATCGTACTAGAACAGAAAATTATTCAGTAAACCATAAACTGCAGGGTTATTAGGAAGGACCAATGACTGAAAACATGGTACCAAACTGCAACAACTGTATTATAATGTTAACAATTTGTGTGTAAGCTGACACACCAGCATCATCCATCATGATGGATATCTTGTAGGCTTGTGCATTTCAGGAGAATCTCGATCTGTTTCTGCTGGACAGATAACGGAAGCCCCCATAACCATTTTTAAGTGCCTCCTGTAAGCATGTACAATGCCGAATGGAAATTTTCATTCTGCATCTGAAAAAACTGATATATTTCAGCCCATTGGTGGCAAGGGGGTACTTATGAGACTGCCTTTTCTCCTGGGAGCCTTCTCTTCCTTCCCTTCAAGGGAGCCTGGGTGTCCACAACAGAGTTAAGAAAGCACCCTAACCAGCCCATTTGGGGGGGGGGGCTTCCCACAGGCTCACCTTCTATATCCTTTATCAAGACCAGGATTTTAATAAGCATCAGAGTTAATATACCACTCTTTCTGGATTCTTTACATTCTGTTTGTAGAGGAGACAGGGTTTAATGCTTCTTAAAGCTGTTTCTAGTACTCTAGAGGAGAGGCTAGAGAAGACGGCATATATATACGCTATCGTACTGATGGTAGCTTGTTCAACTTAAGCCGTCTGAGGGCTCGCACTAAGACTCTAAACTATCTAGTCCGTGAGCTACTTTTTGCTGACGATGCTGCCCTTGTCGCCCATTCAGAAGCAGCCCTGCAGCGCCTCACATCCTGCTTTGCAACAGCTGCAGAGCTGTTTGGGCTGGAAGTCAGCCTGAAGAAAACAGAAGTCCTCTACCAGCCCGCACCACAGGAAGAACACCACCATCCTCACGTCAGCATAGGCACATCTGTGCTTAAGTCCGTTCAGCAGTTCACCTACCTGGGAAGCATCATCTCTTCAGACGCCAAGATTGACAAAGAGATAGATCACAGATTATCAAAGGCATATAGTGCATTCGGAAGGCTTCACAAAAGAGTCTGGAGCAACAAGCACCTGAGACAAAGCACCAAAATCAGTGTGTACAGAGCTATCATACTGTCCATTCTCCTCTATGGGTCTGAAACATGGGTCACCTATCGCCAACACCTACGACTCCTCGAGCGCTTTCATCAGCGCTGTCTTCGCACAATCCTAAATATACACTGGACCGACTATGTGACGAATGTTGCTGTCCTTGAGCAAGCAGGGATCACCAGCATTGAGGCCATGCTATTGAGAACACAGCTGCGCTGGGCAGGACACGTCTCTAGGATGGAGGACCACCGCCTCCCAAAGATACTACTCTACGGTGAACTCGCCACGGGTCAGCGCAAGAGAGCGCCCCCCAAAAGAGATATAAGGACTCCTGAAACAACATCTCAGGCTTGGCCAGATTGATCACCAACAATGGTCCACCCTGGCCTCACATCGGGAGGCATGGAGAAGCACTATCCACAATGCTGCGGCCTCTTTCGAGAAGACACGCCGAATGGGTCTCGAAGAGAAACGACAACGCAGAAAGAACCGCAACTTGGAAAAAACATCACCCAAGGAGACTTTCTGCTGCGCTTTCTGCAACCGAACTTGCCTATCTCAGATTGGCCTTTTTAGTCATCAACGCGCTTGTAAAAAGCGTGGGATGAGTCCTTCCTGAATCTTCGTTCGCGAAGTAATGCCGAGAGAGAGAGGAGAGGCTGGTACGTATGTTTTCTCTCAACACCAAAACCTTTTAGGGAGGACCAGGAAAGAAAGAGCAATGACCTGTAGCTTAGTGGAGCTATCCTCCTTGGACTACTTTTTAAATCCTCTGTTTTCTCTACTGCCTTCCCTCAATCTCCTTTCTGCTTGCTGGTTTTGCTTCCTTATAGCTGTTTTTACTTTTTACTCTAGAGGAGCGGTAGGCTTTTCTCTTTTTTTGCTGGGATTACTATTAATAATTATCTTTTTAGAAGTATTTTCCGAAGGAGAGGAAGAAAAGGAGAAAAAGCTAAAAGGGTGATTTTCCAAGCCCCTAAGCACATGCACACACACTCTACCCACCATTCTTCATGTCCTCAACTCCCAGTCAGTCCCATTAACTAAATAAAAGAATCAGGTAAATAAAGGAAAATTTAAAAGATTCAACTGTGACGCTGAATAGGGGAGGAAGAGACGAGATCGGCTCCTGCTTGCTTTCGTGTCAGGTAGGTTTTCGTACCAAGAGGATCCTTACCATTTTGAGCACCCGTAACAAACAGATAAGCTGAATGGCTGAAGGGACTGGCTAAAAACAGATCCATGCACATGTATAATATCTTGTAGCTCAAAACACTTGTGGTGTGTTCTGCCTTTACATATAAGTATTATTTTAGGCTAGCAGAGTGGTGTTGCGGTTCACCATAGGTTGGAAGCATCTTGCAGCAACAAAAAATATTTTAGGCTCCCCTTATGTATACTGTGTATGAGGAGATGCAACACTAAAACTCTAATGAATTAAATTTTTCTTTCTCCACAATGTGACAATAAGATATCATTCACTACCTATATCGCAACAATACATCATTGTTGCAATTTCTATATAATTGTCAGTCAATATTTTATCTCACAAAAATTTTATTATAATCATCATCATCATCATCTTTATTTATATACCACTCTATCTCCCCAAGGGGACTCAGAGCGGTTTCCAAGTAACATCACAATACATACAGAATAAACAACATAACCATCTGATTAACAAAACAATTTAAGCATAAAAATTGTCGCCATAACACATATATATTCAAAGTAATCCTGCCTGTTCAAGGCAATTTAAAAGGCCGGGCCGAGATCAGTGCAAGCTCAAAAATTCTAGTATTTACACTACTGATCTAGAAACAAAGCAACCTTGACAATAAGGTGGACATTCATTTTCTTTAAACTTAAATTGTATTGCTCCATAGCAGCAGCAGCAACAACAACCATGGGCCTCTGGCAGGAGGAAGCAATTATTTCCACCCAATTGCTGTCCAACAATTTTGGGATCACGCTTGGGAGTATATATCTGTCTCCATATTTTGAACACTCCATTCCTTTCATAGTTAGCAAGACTTTTGTGTAGGCTTCAAATGAAAAGAAAATAGTATGCTAATATATTCTATAACAGAGACTTCTGGACAGAGTTTTGGGGCTCTAGAGGCTATAACTGGCGATGAAGCTGTCAGAAATTTCTACACTTTCTGCATTCCCTCAAGGATATATGATGTCTCCAGTAAAATCAAAAACACATTGCTGCTATTAAACCTTGTTAAGAGTACAAAGAATTCACAGGTATACTTTTCCCTGTAGCAGTTAGTATGAAATTATATACCTGTATATTTAAAATATTTATTAAGTTTAGCAAGTCCTACTGCCAGTGTAGATTCAGAAGATTTGCATTTATTTCTTTAAATGTTATAAAAACCCATGCCCTGTCTTTGATTAAAATATCTAAAAACTGTTTACAAAATGTATAGAAAGTAATGCTTTTTTCAAAAGAAAAACAAAAACAAAGATTAAAGTTGAAAAATATGCATGGGTATTTAAAGATATAGCATTCGTTTATTAAAAATAGCATTGCAAGCATGTCAAAGCATTCCAAAACAGAATGTTTTTGACCTAAAACTAGTACAAAGAACAGCAACTGAGCAGAGGGAGTCCCATATTGTTACTGCCATCACAGATAAAAACCTGTCATCTTAAAGAAGAAAATCAAATTCATGACAGGTCAAAATTAGCACAAAGAATACTTGTATATACTTTCAAAAATTTACCACAATGCATAATTCTAGAGCTGTCTCCCATGCAAAAAATGAAGTTGAGTATTCCTTATTTGGAATTCCCAAATCTGAAATGCACCAAAACCCAAAATTCTCCACATCGGTGGTTGCAATAGTGACACCTTTGCTTTCTGATGGTACACAAGCAATTTATGTGTAACAGTATCAGACATATTTTATAAAATTACCTTCAGAATATATGTATAATAATAATATAAATGAATTTTGTATTTACTTGGGTTGTATCTGCATATTTCATTGTGTATGCCCATGTAAATATAGGGTACCCCAAAATCCAAATAAATAAATAAAAATCTAAAATACTTCTGTTCCAAGCATTTCAGATAAGAAATACTCAACCTCATACATCTCCAGTCTGCATATATTCACAAGTTAACCTTTGGCCCTCCAGTACCAGCAAGTGCCTGGTTGGTTCTGCCCCAAGCTAGCGAGTTAACATCTTTTTGCATTTTTGTAGGGCTGCTGCAGCCTCAGAGCTGCTCCCTGAAAGTTAATCAGCAACAGAGTTTTTGCTTCACAGCAGCTAGTTTGCAGGGCCTATAGAGGTGCCTGTCATAAATAGTATTGTTTGGTCCCCGCCCTCTCTCCCAGGGAAGGGGGACCTCCATTTTAGCTTAGTTAACCTTCTCCTGGAAGTCTCAAGAGATAGATGTGCTTGCATGTTCAGTCAGGTTAGGCTGTGACCTGCCATTGCAAGTACTACGACGCTAGCCACAGCATCGCCTTCGACTGAGTTTAAAGGAAAGATCCACTCTTTCATATAGAAGCTCAGAAGCCAGGGTAGAGAGTATCTCTGGATCTACTACAGAAGGAAGCTTGGAGGTGTTTTTTTTACAACTCATTGTTCCAGCAACCAAGAGAGAGGCCAGGAAAGCAATATTGTAAGTTACCTGTTTTGTGGAACCAAGCCTAAGCAAGGCTTTGTAACAATAAAGACGTTGTTTTACCATTTCCTCTGGAGTGGTCTTGGTTACTGGGATCCCTAAGCTTTGTGAGGAAGGCACTCACGGTTCCCCAGGCCTAAGGAAGAAGCACACCCCAATTTCAATGCATAGCGCCTGGGCATGACGACACAAGCTGTAACTTTTAGCCTCCCTAGCCAACATGACTAAATTTTATACATTTCTAAATGTAATGCCATATATTCAGATAGGGTCTATACAGATAGTCTGCCATATCATGTCTTCCCATAATTTCTTTCTATGTATGATATTAGTTTGTATAAGACTTGGAAGACTGTATTTTAAGATCCCTGATATGAATAAGTGATCCCTGCTCATAAGATTTTGTGCAGTCTGTTGAATGCCAATACAATAATGGTTGAAACATATATCACAATCAAATTAGTGATAAGTCTGAGATGCCTTAGAAGAGGTATGTTATATGAAGCATAGGAGAGATGAAAATGTTCCCCAGGATTCAGTACTGGCGCATACCACTCTTTTGCATATCAATAAATGAATGTCAGGAAATAGAATAAAGACACTTTGATTCACTGAATACAGAAATGACTACTGGAACAAAAAAGATCTTTTTGGAATAAAAAATAAATTATATGCATATGGTAATTAAGTATGCATAGTATGTAAGCATAGCAATATAGGTTACATAGTCCTTATCTGAAATACTTGGTAACATAAGTGTTTTGGATTTTGGATCTTTTTTGGGAGAAGGCAGATTTTGGAATACCTGTACAGTGGAACCTCTGCTTACAAGTGTTCCTACTAACAAGCTTTTCAACTTACAAGCCTTCACTCATCCTGGGTTTCATTTTTACATATGATCAGGGTTTAATATACAGGCTAGTGCCAGGAACACTCGTGGCAGAGTGAGCGCTCCTGCAGAGTACAGGGCTTAGAGGGCCTCTTGCCTGCGTGCTTCCTGCCTTGTGGTCTTGTTTTCTTTGCGAGATCTCTGCCTACTCTCCTCTTGTCTGCCTTGAGAGATTGCTGAGGAGATTGCCGTCTACTTTGAGGAACTTTGGGTTACAGGTACTGTACTGTAGTTGAATTTGTGTGGTTTGTATTCTGGCTTCATGGAGAGGGGTATAGAGGAATGAGTACAGTATGATGAAAATGATGCCTCTGCCACTTCGCTTTGTGCCACAAATGTTGTTCCTTGCCACACCTTTGTGCTTCTACCATTTTAAAATTTATCTGTTTTGTTTACTGTTGCATGTAAATGTTCTGGTTTTTACCTTCCTCTCTCACACTGGCCAGCACATATTTTGTTGCGTCAAATGTACTTCGTTGCCACAGTGGCTGGATGGAACCAAACAAGTTTATTTGTTTACATTCTCTTTTATTATATGCCATTATTTTGATACATTGTTATTTTAAAGTACATTTTCTTATTTAAAATCACATAACCAAAACATTGGGGGGAGGGGTGTATCCAGGGCACTGGAATGAATTAATAGCACTTCAATGCATTTCAATGGATTATCTTGCTTTGCATTATCTCACTTAAGAGTGTTTTGATTTAAGATCTTGGTAATGGAACGAAATAAACTATTAAGCCAATGTATCACTGTATTTGCATATACATACATAATAAGATATCTTAGAGATGGGACCAAAGTCTAAAAACAAAACCCATTTATAAATATTTTAAAAAAATTATGTGCATAAAATAAAATTTGTGTATGTTGAACCTCTTTTTCACATCTAGGAGCCTTTTGTGAATATTTAGGCTACATCTACATTATGACTGCAGTTTGACTTATTGCTATGGACTCATAGGAACTGAGGTTTGGCAAGGCAAAAGCACTGGTAGAGAAGGCTAAAGACTGTGTAAAAATACAGCTTCTGTGCTTCCATATCATTGAGTCATGGCAGTAAAAGTCATGTCAAACCGCATTCACTCAATAGATCCACCATTAGTTTGAGGAAAAAATGCATTATGTATGAAACACAACAGTTTATGGGAGAGAGGAAGAATGTTATACCTGTAAAAATGTGTTTTAAAATAAATTATACTTACACAAGTTCCATTATTTGTGTCCTGAACAGCTCACTACATGCCGTGGTTCAGACACCTTAAAGGAGCCAAGCCCAGTAAAAAACAGTAAAAGTTTATTCACAAGTCACAGGCTTCCAAAAGCTGTTCAAAACTGTCTAAAGGTACTGAAAAGCTGAGCAAATGAACTCAGACAAACAAAAACACAACCAGCCAGGTGAAAAGAGTCACACAAAGGAAAAGCGGATTAAACCGCCGGAAAACCCGCATTACATAAAAAAATTCAGCAGGCACAGGGAAATGAGAAGCAGCACGTTGTCAGCCAATCAATCATCGTCAAACTGGGAGAGAGGCAAGCAGTACGAAGTAATCAAAGCAGTCCTGGGTCAAGCCGAAAAGAGATTCCAGTGAAGTAACAAAGTCAAATCAGTCTGAAGTCAAAACAGGAAGGCAGCCAAATCTAGCACACAGGGATTTAAGGTGGTGCGGCCAATGAGTATACAAGATGCAGAACCCACCAAATACAATACCAGCATCCAGAAAGAGAGTCCAAGGTCCAGAAATCCATGTCCAATGATCAGTCCAGCAGCAATTCAGCAACAAAGGGCAGAGCTTGGAGGCCAAGTACAACTCCGTGCCAGCTGCAAAGAATGGTTATTTGCAAGCCCCCTTTATTCAAAGCTCTTCCTCATAACTTAATTGTACCGGCACCCCATTATCATTCCTCTCAGCTGCCAGCACTTCTTCATGTGCTGCCCTTTGCCTCTCACACCAAGCCATACATCTTCTGCAATGACTTAGTTCACCCCAGCAAGAACCCCGATTTTCATCACTCCAGTGAATCCCACAAATGAATCACTACTTGTAGGTTCTTCACAAACATCCCGTATTTGTTGTACCTTAGTCCAATCCATGTTGCTAGACACCTCTTCAGAGCTCTGTGAGTCCCCAACCCCATCTCCCACAGACTGCTCCTCATCACCACACCCATCATCCTCTGAAAACCCTAAAATGTTTCATCCTCTGAAGACTCATTAAGTATTTGCCTGATTCTCTTCCTTTCTTGCACCTCATCTGATTCTTGCTCACAAGTAGATCGTTTAGTACTTCTGCCTACAGTCTCTTCTCTCTCAGCTTCAGGCTCAACTACAACACTACAAACTCTTGTAGTCTCACCCAGAAAAACCCAAACTCTGGAAATCTGCTGTTTTCATGTGCACAGATGAAATATGTGAAGATTTACATCTTTGAGATAAAAGGATTGTGTTAACTGATTCTACCCCTTTATGCCCATTTAGCATAATGTTTAAAACTATAATCTCCAAAAACCCTACAAATGGTGTGATGTCAAGCAGCCTGCTTGTGTAAGATTTCTAGTCCTGTAGACACAGATACAAACTATATCAACTAGAGAAATTGTGGTTTCTAACTGATTGAAATTTCCTGAACTGATTTTGCACTTTTCCAAGTGATGTTGGTTCTTAGTTCAAAATATGCTATAAAACTTGTTTAAAATGCAAAGTTTGGCTGAAGGTTCACTGCTGCTGTGCATTTTAGGAGAAAACAAATTTAGAAATGTATCAGCCAAGAAAAGTTTGCTTAAAATAAGTATTAAATATTACTCATATACAAATGTGTGTGTTTTCTTTTTTAAAAAATACAGATTTCAAACAGATATGTGATAGAATTAATCTATGGTGCAAAAATAGCCTCAGGAGAGCTTTTTTTGCAACACCATTCTCAAAATTCCTTAGTGGCCATGCTGGCTGCAAATGTGGGTTGAGAAGCTAAACTCCAAAATAGGAACTTTTCCAACCAGATATACTGTTATATTAGTTGTGCAAGTAAATATTAGGTAGTGGGACAGAGAAACCAAATATCTTGGGCATTACTTCATTTAAGTGTTGACCAAAAACCTTTCAGAGCTCTAGGTTTTTGAAAAATGGGTTCTTGAAGGTAGAAAGATTGATAATCTCAATCTGTATAATACACATACAGGCAGTCCCCAAGTTATGACAAGATAGGTTCTGTAGGTTTCTGTCAGAGTTTTTTAAACATTCCATCATTTCTAAAGTGACAATAAGTAATTATACGGATCAGGACCACCTAGCAGCAAGCATTAAGGATTTAATCCCCTGGGTAGCATTGAGTAATTTACAGCCAGGACGGGGTAGCTGAAAGAGTAATAAAAAAGCACAAGCTTCTCTGTTAGACTTCTTGTTGTCGGAGTGTTGAGTTGTTGGAGATGGAGATTCAAAGTTTGAAGGATTAATGAAGAAGACCAGAGAGAAGCTAATATTATGAAGAAAGTATGAGTGTGAAGTGTTGGAAAGAAGGGCTAGAGAAGAGTCAAGAACATTTTGTAGATATATGTAAATAAATACTGCTGCTGTATAAAGAAAGATACAAGTTGTGTTTGTCTGCTACTTAACGGGAGGGGGGTGCTTCTGCTGAATAAGGGGTTGGTTTGCTGCTGAACAAAGAACTCCAACGATTTGCTGTGACAGTTTCTTTTTTAAGTTTACTATGTATGTAGCATCCTTGTAGCATTTGTTTTGCTATCTGTGCCCCTGTTCAGAAGATATCATCTCACTTTCTGTTCCTGTAATAATAGGATTTTGAAATTTTGGTTGGTTATGGAAACAAGGATTAGTGATAAAGCTTCAGTGGAAACGTCATTTTCTCATGATAAGTTTTAGAGGAATGAATTTCCCTTCTGAGGGGTAGATTTATCTCACTTCCTATCCCCTCACCCTCATTAACTATGAGTCATTTATAAATCAGATGTTTGTAACCCAGGGACTGCCTGTATATCAGTGTGGAAGGCAGTTTTGCACCCTCACATATAGCTGTATTTAAATCATCTATATCTTTCTTTTATGGCAGTAATAGAGAAATCTGTTCTACTGCATTCAGAATTAGGGATCAGAACAGATGGCAAAAAACTTCATTTAAACAAATATGGGCTTTAAAATATAACCATATTGTCTGCATTATCCCATTGAACAGATGTTTATAAAAGTATAAAAGCTGTATATGTTTTAAAGAAACACATTAGCATATGCATGTTTGCGACATCACAAAATTTCTCTACTTTTCTCTCAAACCTATTTATGCACATTGAATGGATGAATCCCAAGGACAGTGCTTATGAGCATTTAGGATGTCTTGTCAATACTTTAAGATATAAAACAGCTACAAATTGGAGGAAACTATTTAAGACTTTGCCTGTGCACACTGAAAGCTCCAATAACAAGCCATTCATTTTCACTAATTGTTGATAATGTAAGGAAGAACTGAAAGTGTAGATGCTGCAGATTTAAGGCAATGTGTGCTTCAAAGAGAATTGAAAAAATAACAACCAGCACCTTAGAGATAGGCAATGGGTCCACCAATGCAATTCCATTGCTTCTTATTTACAAACAATAATGTATGCAGAGCAGTAGCTGCAAACCACTAAATGAATTCCCATGTAACCTCAACATCATTGACAGCTATGAGTTCTTCAGATATATAGGAGACAATAACTGAGAAATAATTGGAATATTATAGTTTGGGAACAGTGTTCTTTATGTTGACATATTATTATAAACACTAATTGCTGCATACACAGGGGCATTTGACTCTAATGACTGGTGTAAAATGAATTGAAGCAGGGAAGTCTATTCCTGAAACTACATGTGACTGAAAGAATATAGCACAAAGCTAGAATATGTGGACCAGTATACATGGGTCCCATCAATAATAAAATTATGATACTATGATCACCAAGGGCTAACAGGATGATTTTTAATAGGACAATGGGTTTGCTTTCCCCCTAATACTGTGATTTTTAATATAAATAATGAAATTATCTCGGGTATTTATCTGACTAGTTTTTGTCTAGTATGAACTGGTACATGATATTTATTTCCTTATATTGATCTATTTTTCAAGAATAACTACAACATAAAAGCACAAGGAAAGGTGTAATCATACATACACCAAAATCTGCAATGTTGTGGAACTAACGGGCTCAATTTGATTGTGTGGCTTGTAAGTTGTGAAATCCTGTTATAGAAAACCCCTCTTTAGAATGGCATAACATGTAACACAAATGTTACATATTTAACTCATCAAAACTGATTAGCCCAAGCTCTCATGTTTTCCCCTCTTCTCTTTTCATATTCTAGAATAAATCTTATACTCTCACATTCCCTCCCCTTCCCACCCATCCAATTATTTCCCAATTCACTGGTGAGTAGATGGCAATAATTAAATCTGTTTCTTTGGTAAATGAAAATAGGGTAGGGAAATGGAGCCATCTCTCTATTGGCTAGAATTAATTAAGTACCTAAGTTTACAGAGATACACACATTTATCCAGGGAGATGAAATTGATTTCCTACTTGCACAAAAGACAAAGGATGGCCTGGAGAATGAATCTACTGATTGCATAGATTAGCTCATGTTGAAAGATTTATTGTTATATATTTAGGAGTGTTTTGGGGGGTCACAGATGTTAAGAAAAGGGCAGACTGAAATAAATCCTTGGGTTTTGCATACTTGAGAGTATTATACTCTAGATGACAAAAATAAACTTTCTGGGTAACTGATACCAACAGCATGCATAGCTACATTCTTCACATCCTAATTAATAGTTTTGTGAATTTCAAATTCCAAGGCTGAGACCAGAATATGCAACTTGCAGATCAAATATGTTTTTTGGCATTCAACTGCATACAGAATGTATGGCATTTTGTAGCCAGAATATATCAATCTCTAAAGTAATCAAAACAAAATTCTACAAAGCTAAATAGGCATTCAGATCATTCTGTCATTATTTCTGCTATTTTGTGTTCATTGTATAAAGGTATCAATAAAGGAAAATTTCATCTAACTGGAAAAAGAAATGGGTGTGAGAAAGAAGGCTTGTAGAATGCAAATTTGCTAAAGGGAAAAGATTTCTTTGCCTTGCTACAGAGAACAAATGGAAGACAGCAGGCTGAAAAACTAAGAACAGTTATATGAAACCCGAAGGTGTTTCTATTGAGAATGAGTGACTGAGCCAACCCAAAACAATGTGTTCCTTGAGATGAAAGACAAGATGGTGCCCCATTGTCCTTCCCACTTAAAGAAAATGACTAGTTTGCCCACTGAACGCTGACAGAAAAATATCATTCTCCATGACACCTGAGGGAAGCAAGCTATTTTTGGTTGAATAAGGGAAACGGCAGCTTTGTTCTTCAGCAGAGGACAATGACCCCTTCTTAGCAATTCTGCAACAAGGAGTGGCTCAAAAAATCACAGACGATCCATCAATGGATTATTTATTGTGAGCTCCACCTTTGTTTTACTGAGCTAAATCCCAGTCTTTCTGATTTTTGGCGGTGGGGGGAGGAGGTGTTTCTGACTTGGTTATAATAACCTACTTTCAACCTGTGTGAATGTTGTCAACATAACAGCCAAATCAGCACATGAATAATTGGTGAGACTATCTTCTTGGGGAAATGGTGTAACAGTTGTTCTTGTACTAGCTCATAACCTCTGGAATCAATCATGACAGAAAATATATAATACAATGTCCAAAATAGATGTGACCTATTTCCAGTTGGCAAGTGCCAAACATGTTATTAGATAGCCTCCATTGGACCAGGAGTTCTGAAGAAGGAGAAGAAAATGGAAATGGGTGTATTCAAGCCCAGGTTCAAGAATTCCAAGTCAAAGTCAAGGCTCACAATGAATCAACAAATAAAGTAGTTCAGAATACAAGAAACAGAAGATGATCTACAACCTCATCATAAAGCACTGGTGAAGCATCCCACTTTGCCAGGCTTCTGGGGAGGAAAGAGACAGCAGTAGGAAGAAGCTGTCACCCTGCGTGCAGTTTCCTCTCTGTGAAGCTTTCCCCATTACATGCCTCTTATGTTGCCAGGAAGCACCTGGTGACACTTTCGCCCTGGTTGGGGGTGGGGCTTCCACAGGAAGTTATCTTGCATTGTTTGGTGGGCAGCAAGCCCATCAGTCCTACAAATGGGGTGGAAGCATCCTAGGATGCTAAAATTACCTCTTCTTATAAAGGGGTTAGTTGATCAGGTCCTGTCAGATAATAAATCAAGCACAGGTAACCCAGAGATTATGTTTGTTATCAAGCCAATGTAAAATAACTGCCAAATGAAAGCTAACTACTAGGGCTGTTATCAAATTTCAGATACGCCCAAATTTCGGAAGTTTTTTGGATATTTCTGACTTTTTAAGCAATTTCGAGAGCAGCCCTCCCAACAGGAATTCCAAATTCCAGATGTCATTTCTGAACTTTCTTGCTGATTGCTCATTGGCTGATGGCTAACAGCTGACTCCCTTCTGCTGATTTTTTTGCCCATTTTTGAAAGTGGACACAATTTTTTAAGACTTCAGAAGACTTCCGAATTTTGTAAATACTTCCGAATCAATTCTGAAATTTATTAGATTTTTTTCGGAAGTCTAAATAATCCAAAACACAATCTATGACTAGATCCGAAATGAGTTTTGAACTGCCCTACTAACTACACCAGGAATCTGTATGTTACCTTCAGCAATCTTTACCACAGAAGTCAGTATTCTTGTACAGTCACACATGCTCTAGATCAAGTGAATTCTGTCAGGTGTCTGTCACACAAGAAGGCCTTATATCCAAGAGAAGGCATCTGCTATAATATCTTAGTTCTTGAAGACAGCTGGTACTTAGTTCTTCTAGATAGCTGCTGCTATTACCTGGGTCTTGGGGAGAATAGCTCTACATTTGATTCTGAAGTTAACCATCCTGGGAACATAGGCTCTGCCTCAATCTCCTGTGATTTAAGAAGAGGTCTTCCAGCTGCCTGCTCTGGTTTTTCACTTGGTGAGGAATTTGTCAATTTGTCCAACATATAGAATTGCTTGCATTCCAATAAAGAGTACCTCTTCTGAGGTGAGCTTTTCTGGATATTACTGCTGAAACTCACAGAGCAACTTGGGCATGAACAAGGCCCTTGGAGATGTACTTCAGATGGTCTTGGGGCATGCAGAAGGGAGTAGATTGGTCACTTCATCATCCTTCTCCTCAACCTTTGTTACTGATGGAGCAGACTGCTCTCAGTCGGGGTGGAGTGCTGCTAGTGAAATCAGCAAGAACAAGTAAAAGGCATGGTGGACATAGAGACCAGCAATAGCTGATAGGGTTGGTCTTAGCCAAGAAAGGAAAAGAATCAAGAAACTAGGCATCAAGCCAGATAGATGCTCCGCAAAATTATTTGCATTGAGTCATATTTATTTTATTTACTCCACAGTCATTTTTCACAACACCCACAAATTTACTCAAAAATTTACTCACTCCAGTCAGGTATACTCCATTTCCGAGCCTCTATTTTTGTTTTGAAAAATAATTTCAATAGACAACAGTCAACTTGGGGAGCCAAATAAAACATCAAACACTTGTTCTGTAATACTGGTTCCCTAAAGAAATGGTGAACAGAATAAAAATACTTTTCTAAGTTTTATCAAAATCTTTTTTAAAAAATCTTAGTAGTGAAAGAGAGCATTCCGGCAGAGTAGCTGAAGAGATGTTGACATCTGTGCAGTAACTATTAATTGGAAGGGTTAGACATAGTGGCAAGATAACTATGTCATTTTAAAATGCTGCAGTCTGTCAGTCTTATTTCACAAACTTATAGCAAAACAAGCAGTTACACTGTTTAGCTGATAGTATAATTCATCATATAAATCAATCTTTTTGATTAGGGCACATATGTGCTCCAGTCTTTGTTTGTAAATTTTGTTACACAACAGTATTTGGGTCACAATATCACAGAAGGCCTGCTGGTTTTAGTCATATTCTTGTATTTGTTGATAAAGTTATTGCCAATCTATGGATTCTGTAAACTTTTTCTGATGGTTATTTTCAGGTTTCTTTTGGAAATTCTACATAAAAATATTTAGCAGTAACCCACAACTTTCTACACTAGAGTAAGTAAATAAATACATGAGCAAAGCACCCACATAGCTCTTTGAAGAGTCTATGAACTCTGAAGTCTACACATTGGACCAAGTATGCAGTATACCTTATATTTTGAAAAATAATTTGAAATAAAAATTTTCTTGAGATGCAATATTAAACCACATGGCTGTAAGTATAAACTGAAGCAAGTTCTGTCTTAGGATCAGTCTAGGCTCTAGAGTGATGATTTTTTTCACTCATCTGCTGAAAAATCCACAAGCTACCAAATATCAATTTATTTGTATATCTGAGTGCTTATCAGCTTTTGGAGATCTCCAATTAACCTGGTTGATCACTCAAGTGAAATTCAAATAACAACGTCTATCCATCCATCCCCTGCTTGAACTTTATAGAGCAAGAGTAAGAATAATGCAGTCTTCATGATCTCATTGGATAGCACCTCAGAGCAGTTCCTATCACTGAGTCTTCTGACCAGGTCTCATGGGACTTGCAGTCAAATGACATCTGGAGGACCACATTATTCTCGCCTCCGTGACATAACGTGTCTGGCTGGAAATCTTAATTCTCTTTACAGATTGTGCTCAAAAGATATATTCATGTTTACACAATTTACTGGCTGAATGTAGCCAATGGACTATCATGGACTGCATGTATCACCACTGTCATCATAACAGCAACAAAAGAGAGCAGAGTATTGTATAAATAGATTATAGGGAAAATCTTCATTGAATACATAAAAATGGTGTCTGGATTTAAATAAACGTTTTATAAGATTGTTCTGAAACAGTCCAACATAAAAAATGTCATTGGTTAGTTGCATTTAAAGTAGGCCAGGTGCATGTAAGATATTACAGTATTTAAAGATTTTCCTGAAAGGTGTGAATCTTATTGACAATGAGTAGGAGAGACAGGTCTTCATTCTTAAATGACAGCTGATAATTACAGATATTTCATGCCTACAGCAATTGTAGAATGATAAAATTTTCAAAGACTTGGAAGACAGTAGTCTAAAACCAACAGATCCCATCTGATGTTGGACAATAAGCAAGGTCAGCCCTGGTTAGTATTTGGATGGGAGACTGCCAATGAAAAACAGGCATTGTAGGCTATGTTTCAGAGGAAGGAACTGGTAAAACCATATCTGAGTTCCTTTCCCAGGAAGTCAATAGATGACAGCATATTCATTCACACACACAAACTTGTAGCTCTTTAAGCTAGCTGTGCACTGTATCAATTAAGACTTCAGGTGAAGAATATCATGCTTGAATGTTTGCTCAGATACTTTCTCTCACACATGTGCACATGCATCCACATATAGGAAAATTTGCTGTTACTAAAACCCAGGTGCAACAATGTTTTTCCCCCCCTTGCTGAGATATTTTTCAATAGAGAAATATTTTCTTAACATTATCTTTCTAGAGCTTGAAGAAAATTCCTTTTTAGAATTACAGCTCCAATCAATATTATTCCAATAAGTAACTTTTCAAGATTCAGATCTTTTGTCTGAAATAATTAAATTTGTTTTAATTTGCCCCAGATTTTCTTGTCTTATTTGCAGAGCATCCATTAATACTATTCATGTATACTGCCTCCCACATATCAAATTTGTATCCTCTGGAAAATTCATAAGGATGGATAATATCAGAGTTCCAAATCTAGCTATTACAAGAATTGAACAAATTTGCTGTGAAGAGGCATTTTTAATATCTCTCTGATGTAAACTTTCATTTCAGGTCACTCCGAGGAGGATTGGGCTTTAAGCCTGTCAAGCAATTTCATACCATTAGTGCTCTTTACATGTTTCCAAGAGCATCATAAATGGGAAATTATTAACATTCTGGGAATATGCCATTTAAAATACCATGCCTTCACATTATAAGGATTAAAACAGTTTTGTGGCAATTAGGCATTCCTTTATTCCAAATAGAAATTATGAACTAGAGATCTAAACTGCAGCACTCCACAACGTGATTATATAATTTCATACTCACTTACTGAATCTGCAATGATTTCTTTAGTCTGTTAATGGCTAGGAAGCAATAATCAGCTCCTTCATTTCAATGGAAATGCAGCCATAAAGGAGTTAGATTTTTTAAATTAAAAAATCATATAATTACAATTAATAATAATAATAATTTTATTTCTTACCCGTCTTTCCTTATGGTTTGCGTTAAGTTACAACACTGCAAAAAGCACATAATCATCTAAAACATTTTATAAAATACACATACTAAAACATATTTCTTCAAAATACTTATTAAAACACATGACGCAGGATTATAATTAGTGAGTAAAACTGGCTGAATAAATCTGCCAGAAACAATAGGTCTTTCAATGTGTTTAAAATTCTGACAGCTTGTGTTATTTTCTACTGTTGATGATTGGTCAGGTAGACTCAAAAAACTGATAACAATGTTCTAATTTTCTTCTGATCTATCATTGGAAGTAATTCATGGAGAAAGATTTCAAAAACCTTGTTATCAACAGTTTAGAGAGCCAATGACAAGGGATGGTCCATCCATTAGGTATGGAGAAACATTCAGGTGGTGAAGTTTTTAATTGGCATTCCTTTTCATACTACTCATATACCAGCCCTATGGTTTATTCTGTAATGCAGGCAGACTTTGGGTAGTAATGAAGATGGCAGTGTATTATCAACAACAGCTTGGACAACATTTGCCATTGGCTAACAATAATACATCTCTATATACTGATTATGACCTTTTAATTATTGAGTGAATAATCCAAAAATCCTTTATTCATACCATGTTCTAACACCTGTAGTAAGTAAATACCACGCACAAGTTGTTTATATATCATTGTCCATGTTCAGTTACACATTGGGGATTGATAGAAGAGTGGACCCTGTGCACATATGTGCCTTTGCATGTATGCAAAGATACTCATACTCATTTCCTCTGAAATATAGACCACAGCTCCTCGTACATTTTGGTGGTCCATCATACAACTAGTAAACAAGCCTCATCCTGCTTAGCTTCTAAGATAACAGTGATACTTATTTTTATAGAAAAAAGTAGAAAAGGAGGAGGAAAATGAATAGTTGATATAGTTAGAGATTAGACATATACATTAATGTAATGTAATCTGATCAATAATTAGATCTGTAAGAGTCATATTCCTGTATGTGTAAAGCAATGAACCTTCAACCATTAAATAATAGATGGCTGAAATATTGTCTCTCCAAACCTTGAAATGTAAGTATTTTTGGTACATATGTGTCTAGAAATATTTAAGAGTTTTACAAAATTAATATGCTGTAATACATTCATTCAGAAAGGAGTTGCCATTGTTCATGGTCACCTTATTTGTCATGGCAAGTGAGACTTCCCAGGATGATGAAACTTATGGCTATCTTAACATTCTCTTTAGGTTAGATCTGTGGATTGAATTCATTAATTGATGCTCAATTTGCAAGATCCATTAATGAGATATAGATTTTTGCTGTTAGAGGAAATAAATTGGGACACAGGACCTCATTAGACAGGGCTTGGGAAGTTTCCTATGATGCTTTCCCAAAAGTCCAGCAATGGATGGGCACACTGCCCATCCCACATCATCATTGAACTTCTGGCAGAAGCCCTGTCCACAACTGAAGTGGAAGTGTTGTATGACATTTCCCTTCGAACATGGGAGTCTGCCTGATTATTGGAGTCTGGCTCCAATGGAGCCAGCATGGATCCTTGCCATTCGGGCGACATTTCCCACATGTGATGGAAGAAGTATCGCCACAAGGCAGTGGTGTGTGGAGTGACGGATTTGCCCCACTGCCCTTCTGTTCAGTGATGAAGCCAAGGGGAAGTGGTCACTTCAACTGGGTCATATGATAAGGTCAACAGAGTCATGTTAGCATACATATGTATACAGCACTGTGAGAAAGTATTTTCTGTAATGTACTCCTACTTTTCTCTTTCCCATTTTGTCCTGAATGTCTATGCCAATGACTTTAAGGCTCTGTAGGACTGTTTGACCTGTCTGATTAGCCTGTGATGCAGAGCTTTTGCTAACTGGCCTGACTTGATGAGATATGTGTTTATTAAAAAGAGGCCTCTATACATCAGGAAGTTCCAACACTTAGACAAAAACCTTAGATATTTGTAGACCTATTAAAATACATTACCAAATAAGTTTAAACTGATATTTAAAGAAAGATACAACTTTTGTTCAACTCTCACAAAATTACAAAAACTCATGGTGAATGAATAATCAATTTACATTGTGAAACAGTAACATTTTGATACTATGTTTTAAACAGCAGGGGAAATAATCCTAATTAACAAATGTTATTCTCAGAAGTATAGTGGTACCATTAATGTTGATGCACAAAGTACTAAATGATACAGAAAGCTATTGATTGGTGGTATGTAAGTCAATGTGAGAAATCTTTATATTTACTAGAGCTATTTGTATTGCTCAGCAGCTACCTTACTTCATTAAGTGTTTGATTAAAATGTTGCATGGCAACCTTGTTCTTTACCAGAAAGAAAAGTGAGTTGATTAATTAATTTAAAACCAAGGAGAGAACATTGTAATGAAATCATAGTATCCCCTTCTCAGAGCTGTAGTAGAATTTATTTATTTATTTACCATATTTATATTCTGCCCTTCTCATCTCGAGGGGGACTCAGGGCAGCTTAATATTTGGTATCTATTAGGCATGAGAAAAAAGTTATGAAAATGAAATGATTCGGAAGAAATTCGTAAAAAATGCTACTTTTGAGTATTTCCGCATCTGGAACGCCAACCAGGAAGTGGACTTTCTTTATAGACCTTCGGGGGCCAGGATTTTCTTAAGTGTTGTTATTAGGTTGTAAGGGGGGCACCCTCCTTCTCTCTCACCACCCTAGATCTATGGAGCCCCCATTGGTAGTGGATTAAACCACTGAGCTGCTGAACTTGTTGACCAAAAGGTTGCCAGTCCAAATCTGGAGAGTGGGTTGAGCTCCCACTGTTAGCCTCAGCTTCTGCTAACGTAGCAGTTCAAAAACATGCAAATGTGAGTAGTTCAATAGGTACCACTCCAATGGGAAGGTAATGGCACTCCATGCCGTCATGCTGGCCACATGACCTTGGAGGTGTCTACCGACAATGCCAGCTCTTCTGCTTAGAAATGGAGATGAGCACCAACCCCCAGAGATCTGTAACCATTACACTTATGTGCCAGTTCTGTTACCAGTTTCAACAGTAAACATTCTTTGTTCTGTTTGAAAAGTCAAGCCTCAAAGTGTGCCTCATTCTACAAAGAAGTCTCAAAACTAGTTCCTGCATTTACAGGGGATGGTTTTGGTTCCAAACAAGCTGGTGATCACTAACTATCCTAAGCCCCAGGGTCTCCTCTCACCCGCAGCACGGAAAGGTCATCTTCTAAGGGTGTTAGAAACTGTGGAGTGTGATGTCATTAGTCCAGCTGAAATAACCCAGATAGAATACCTCTTTTATAACTACTCACATGCATAACATGCATAAATAAGCAAGTAACTAACAAACTGCCTTAAGGAAAAACCTATGGAGCTCGGGATGTCTATCTCCCGATACTTTACTAACAGATCCCACCCAACCCCACTATTCAAACAGGAACCCAAAAAACTTTCCATGGCTAACCAAATCCACTGCAAAGAAGCCAATCTCATACATCTAGGAGACACCCCTAAACCATTAAATCAGCTCCCCCCAGCAGAGAAGCTGGAATCAGAGCGCATCACTGAAACACCGTTCAGTGAGTTATACATAGGCGAGGAAGATAACCTGCTGGAAACATTCCAATGCCTCCTGCAACTAAGTCAAAGGGAAATAATAGACAGACTGACTCTGCTACAGGCAGAGCTTCTTAGTAGGACAACTAAGGGGGCTAAAATTCAACCCAAACCAGGACATTTTATAGGGGACCAAGTGGAGAGGGATGTACCTTACGGGAGGGCTAGAGCGGGCAACAAACAGAACCACTGAGCCACCCTAAGAGTGAATATTGACTATTTAGGAATGAAGTAAAAATGAAACACTTTCCACTCAGCCCACTATTCTGCAGCCTCTACCAGCCCCAAAAGTGAAAACCTTGCAAACAAAATCATCTAACCTCAACTGTCTATCCTGGAACATGGCAGGGTGGCAGACCAGAAGGAAGAAGGGGTTAGTAAATTATTGAGGAATTTTGATATGATTTCGCTACAAGAGACATGGAGTAAAGGACCTCTAGATTTTAATGGATACACTATAATTGACTCCCCAACTAAATTGGAAAAAGGTAGAGGGTGACCGAAAGAAGCCTGGCCATTTTGCTGTCTACAGCTGTTGGGGCTAAAATCAAACCTGTTGATAATTGCAGCCATATAGCTATGGCATGTCATATAGAATATGGACCTACAAAAATACTCCTTGTTAATGTATATATCCCTCCCAGCCGCAAGAGGGCAGTGTCAATCCGTACTTGGGAGGAACTGGAAGATTATATAGTAATGTTAGAATTACACTTTCCGAAATCGAACTTAATTGTTACCAGAGATTTTAATGCTCGCCTGGGTCCAGATAATCCAACCTTATTAGCCTCTAAGTTATGGCATCTGGAAGATATGAATGACCACTTAAACAAGACTGATAGGAAATCTAAGGATAACAAGATCAACTTTGCAGGAACATGCTTAGTGCAGATGACAACAAGACTAGCCTTAAACATAATAAATGGTGACCCTAAATTTGAGAATTGTGCCGAATTTACCTATATATCAGGAAGTGAAAGCGGTGTGATAGATTATGTGCTAGTAGCAAATCACACCTATAAATATATAGAGAACTTCACCTCAGTACCCAGAACAGAAAGTGACCATCTCCCAATCTCTTACACAGTAGCTCTTCCTAATGTTGAACGCTTAAGCCCGCAACACTATCTAGACAAATCCACTCTAGACATCAGACATAACAGACTTACATGGGGCACAAAAAAGCGATGCAGACTCCTAGCAACTTCAGACCCCATGCTACTGGAGGAGATGGGAAAAATCATAGCAAAAACAGAAAATGCAGAGGAAGCAGTATCAAAATACACACAACTTGCCAATGAATTAATTGTCTCTGGGATAAATTTAGAAGGCAGACGTAGGATCCATAACCAAGGAGAAGGGGTCACAGTCACACAGAAAGAATGCTCAAAGCTAAGAAAGAAGCTAAATCAAATATATCAATGTTATAGAGCAGAAAACTCCAGGAACCTCCCCAAAATGTACTATACTGTCAAAAGTCAATACAAAGCTATGTTAGTGAGAAACAAGAGGGAGAAAATAAACAGAAGATGGAATGCCCTGGTTGATGCTTCCCTAAATAACAACTCTAAGCAATTCTGGGCCCTGGTCACGGAAATGCTAGGATCTGGGAAAATATCTCCCAAATGCCATATACCAGCACAGGTGTGGAAAACATACTTCACTTTACTATATGGATCAAATGAAGAAACAGTCAGAAGGAAGGAGGAAGAAAATACAGTCATCTCCATTGGTATCGTAGACATACCACAATGCCCCCCCTGTGACCAGTAGGGAGATAAAAAGTCTGATCTCATCACTTAAAAATGGTAAAGCCCCAGGGCCAGATCAAATAGTCCCCGAATTTCTAAACAATAACATCTCATGGTGGATGGCTTTCCTGGCCCCTCTTTTCATACACATCAACCGCACAGTCTCCATTCCTCCTTCTTGGTCAAAATCTACTCTAATTCCAATATTTAAAAGAGGGGACAAAAACTACCCAGCGAATTACCGTCCCATCAGCTTACTCTTGGTGGTGGGCAAACTTTATGCTTGCCATCTATATAGCAGGCTCCTAGACTGGCTAGACTCAGAAAAAGTAATAGATGAGGAACAGACAGGTTTTAGAAAAGGAAGGTCTACTATAGACCACTGTATTGTGTTAAGCCACCTAGCAGAAAAATACCAAACTCCTCCATACAAAGGACTATTTACCGCTTTTATCGATCTAGAAGCTGCCTTTGATTCAATTCCAAGAAATTTGCTATGGCAAATTTACAGGGGAAAAACATCTCAGAACACCTCACAGCTAGTGTAAACCTGGAGGCCAGAGAGGGTTTTAAAAAGTACTTCAGGCCAGCAGAGTTAGAGCTTCGCTCATTTTAGATCCTGAAGAAGAATATAAAAACCCTTATATTGATAAGGTTGGTGGCAGCAATATAATAGAAGAAAGAGGAAGAAGAACTTTATGGGGTTTACTCCATTTAGTAATACGGTCCCCTAGATTTAGTGGCAAGCAGGTGGGAGATTCAAGTAAAGACCTGCCCTGCCACTGTGGTCAAATGTTCATACGTTATATTGGTGGCAGCTTTGATTGTAAAACATTCTACTGTTATACTTGAGGGTCAGTAAGGGGTATAAAAAGCAACCCCCTGATTAATCTCTTCGTTATATTGGTGGCAGTGGTTGGATTTCATAAAAAGGCCTGCCCTGCCATGGTGGGAAAACATCTTTTCATTATATTGGTGGCAGCGGTGGGATTTCACAAGGAAAGGCCTGCCCTGTCACGGTTGTAAAAACATCTTTCATTATAATTAGCAACACACAATAGTGGTCCATTTATCTATGGAACAAATCACTGGACAAACTTGACACCTTCATACATGTGCACAAATCTGCATGGAAAAGTTTTATACTTTATAATAATAATAATAATAATAATAATAATACTTTATTTATAACCCACATCTATCTCCCCGGACTCGGAGCAACTTACATGGGGCCGTGCCCGAACAACACATCATAAAATGTAACAGCATAGAAAAACAACAAACATAATAAAAACAATAAACACAATAAAATACTTCTGTGAAAAACACAACAATACAAGTAAATCTAAAAACAAAACCAACAGGGCGGGCCGCATGGACATATAGGGTATTTTAAAACTCGGGGGAGAACTGGAGTAGCGTTGGCCGCAAAGGGTCACATAGGAGAAAAAAGACTCACAGAAACAGGGGCATTTGGAGAGCTTAATCTCCGAAGGTCAGGTGGAAGAACCAGGTTTTCAGTTGTTTCCTGAAGGATTCCAATGAGGGAGCATTCCTGATCTCTCCCGGGAGGGAATTCCAAAGGCGAGGGGCCACAGAGGAGAAGGCTTTCTACCTGGTACTCACAAGCCGAGTCTGTGAGACTGGTAGGGGCGAAAGGAAGGTCTCCTTAGTAGTAGGTGGGAAGAAGTGACAGAGTTGGACGTCATCTGCGTACAGGTGAAGCCACACCCCAAAACCCTGGATGACCTTCATGTAGATGTTAAACAACATGGGGGACAGTATTGAGTCCTGAGAAACCCCACAAGACAATGGTTGTGGGGTTGAATAGGCGTCTCCCAATAACACCATCTAGGAGCAACCCTCTAGGAAGGACCGCTGCCACAGCAAAACAGTACCTCCAAGGCCTATTCCTGCGAGGCGTCCCAGAAGGATACTCTGGTCAGCGGTATCAAAAGCCGCTGAGAGGTCCAGCAGAACCAACAGGGACACATTCCCCCTGTCTAGCTCCCAGCATAGATCATCCACTAAGGTGACCAAGGCCATCTCGGTACCATGTCCCTGCCTAAAGCCCGACTGCTGGAACCAGATAATTCCTGAAGAATAAAAACGGAATGTAGGGAATTGAACTGGGTTGGATGCTTTTTAGTTGTATCAACTACATGTTCATGTCTTTTATGGCAATACAAAAACAGTTGTTTGTAGAAACTGGTTCAAATTTCTTTTACATAAAATTGTTATTTTCTTTCTTATGCTCTTGATTAATTCAGTGATAGTAAGCACTTGATTCTGACTCAGCCACAAAGTGATGATTCTGCAGCTTAGGTAGAAAGATACTTGATACCAAGATATTATTTGTTATGTGCCTGGAATTTGTGTTGGCTTTATATACCAGTATAAAACTTGAATGAACAAATGCTCAGAAAAAGATCAAACCACTAACGTATTTTGATTCTAAAGAAGCTTAAGCACACATCTGTACCCAATACTTGAGGTCATAAGGAGGGGGAGTATATAACCTCTAGAGTAAGTAATGAATTAAATTTAAACATCTCACTGTTTTGAAACAGCAGTCAGATCACAAGAACACCTTAGCAGGAAGAAACTGTTTGAGAGATAAAGCCCTGAGGGAGACATCACTATTGGCAGCTCCAAAAATATCTGGAACAAAGTAAAAAAATAATTTGAGAAGAAATAACATGTTGGTCGCTAAGGAGGGCATCCTGGTGTGAGCAATGAAATATGAGGCGGTGTAGAGGAATTGCACTGCAGAAAGCGCACAGCTGGTCTTTGTGAGCAGCCAAAAAGAAAGTATTAAAGGAATGGGGGAAGGGGACATTTACAACTTTTATTTCATTCTTTGCTCTGAGTTCTAACTTAGAAGAACTACCAGAAGTATTACCAATCTTATGAGTCAAAGCAGTAGCACTGTCCTCTCCACATACATATGTGAGTGTAATAGAAATCATCATACGACTCATAGGACCACCATTGGACAAAATAAGGGTCTTTTCAAGCAGGCAAAGAAAGCAACTCATGAGTGTGCTTAGAAACCTCACCCCAAATGCCAAAATAAATTAGGGCACTTCATGGGTACATAACAATTTTAGCAGGCAGGGGTTGTCTAACCCCTGCTTGCCAAAATTGTTATGTACCCATGAAGTCAATAATTCCAGTATCCAATAAAAACTTGGAGAGGTGTGAAATCGAGGGAAGATCCAGTTGTAAAGTGGAGTTCTAGATGAAGGTTGTGATAATGTTTTAAATAAAATAAATTATGATATGAATCAGGGAGTAAAAGTTACAGAAGTAAGGACTGTGAAAGACATTGTACTATGATGCCTTGAGACCAAGGTTTGAATCCTTCCTTGGTCATCCTCAGAGGAAAGGCATACTAAAATACAACAAAGGGGAGATTAAAACACAACTGAATCTTTATAGTTATAGATATTCAATTGTCAAACATTTAGCAGAAAATAAATTGGACAACTTGGAATTATAGCAATCAGATATAAGCTTGAGAGTATGAAAATACTTTCAGACCGAAAGCAAAAGAGACAACAGCATCTAGCACACCTCTCTAGAGACAACATTCTAAAATTGGAAGGCAAATACTCAGAAGGCTTACTGCCAGCATCTCATGTTTCAGATTGGGTAAGCAAGCATACTAACTGGGGGACACTCTACACTGGCCAAAATGCGAGTGGAATGAGCAATTAAAATGCCAATTCCACACACATTTCTCAGTGACACCTTTTTTGCTGGGGGAGGGTCAGATACCCACCTGTGCCAATTTGTTATCAGCACAGGTGAACATGGGGATAGTCCCACTCCACTCCTTGCTGCCTGTTTATCCCTTAAAAAGAGAGGGAAAGCCTCTGTACAGAACTACAAGGAGCTTGCCTTACTTCCTTATGTTTCCTTCCTCTCTTTAAGGTTCCATAATTACATTTTCAAGCCCCAGGAAGCTAAGGAAAGCCTCATACCTCTGTAAAGAGGCATTTTCTCTCTTTTAAGGGCTAATGGCGGGGAGGCTGGCACTGCCATCCCTCCTCCCCAGATTCCATGAGCCTGGGGAGGAGGGGCTGTGGGGCAAATGGCAATCTCAAGAAACATTGGAGAGAGCAGAATCCAGTTTTAAAGGATTGTACTTGTTATTCCAGTAGACACTGCTCGTGGTCAAGGCTAGACATGATCTGGGCCTCAAATAATTTACTAACCAAGATGAATAAGATCCAAATCGTGCCACAACAGTTCTCTGATCATAACCCACTTGAATTTCAATTAGGGCAGAAGAAAATAACACCAAAGAAGTGGATACTTAAGGACGACCTATTGAGGACGAAAGATCAAAGAGAAAGATGCAAGTCAGTTATCAATGATTACTTTGCTTTGAATGCCAACCAAGGCACCCACACCCAGATGGTGTGGGATGCCAGCAAAGCTGTTTTACGTGGATACTTTATCCAACAAAATATCATACAAAGAAAATGAAAAGCAAGGCCGAATCAGACCTTCTTGGACAGATTAAAAAAACAGAATCAAAATTAAAAGCGAACCCTCTAGACAAAGATTGTAAATGCCAGTTAAAGGTACTTGCGAAACAAAAAGAGAAAATGGAGGCAGATAGAATTGAAAATAACCTAAAATTCCTTTCAAAATGCTAATAAACCTGGGAAATGGCTGGCAGCTAAGATTAGGAAAAAAACAGGTAAACTATGTCACTCAGATAATCGAAAAAGGGAAAACCTATAATTTGGATGCACAAATAAAAGACAGGTTTCAGAAATACTACAAAATGTTATATGCCAAAGATAAAATTGAAATAGAACAGGTCCAAAACTATATCTGCGATCTACACCTCGATAAGATCTCAGAGGAACAAAGAGGAATACTCAACCAACGTATAACTAGAGAGGAATTGAGATTAGCAATCAAAAATTTGAAAATGAACAAGGCCCCAGGCCCGGATGGGTTTACGGCCCTCTATTATAAACTTTTTGAAGACCAGATTGCGCCATACTTATTAGAAACAATGAATGAGAGTATAGACACTAAAAAATTACCTGGTACCTGGTCAGAAGCAAGTGTAAGGCCACTGGAACTCCCAAGAAAACACGCTTGCTCCTCGATGAAGTACAACAGTTTTATTCACAGGATCCAATACATTTAAAGCCAAGAATACAGCCCATCACCAACACCCGGGTTTTATACCCTTCAACACGCATACAGTATAAACATCCCCGCATTCCCATGGGAACTTGCTGTTTGTTCCCTCTCATGACCACAGCTGCCGTATCTATGTTATGACTATGCCGGAGTCCGGATCCCATGGGCTAAACCCAAGGCTGTGGGCATCGGCTTCCGACATGATGTCCTCCTCCGCCTCCTGTGGGGAAAATGCGGGAGAATCAGGCCCCCAGATCCAAAGTCCCATGATACCTTTTAAGCAGACTACAATGAAAGGTGGGGTGCACCTTCCCTAACTCTTTAGGTAGTGCTAGTTTGCAGGTGACAGGGTTTATTTTATGACTGACCCTAAATGGGCCCAAGAACTTCGGCCCCAACTTCCTGGAAGGTATATTCAACTTGATGTTCTGAGAGGATAGCCATACTAGATCCCCCGCCTCAAACTCCTCACCCTCCTGACGTTTGCGGTCTCCGAAATGTTTGTATGCCCTCTGCGCCTTTTGCAGCGCCCCCGTCACCTTCTTCCAATCTGCTTGAGCCTTAAGGGTCCAACTCTCCCCTCGCTCCTGACCCTCTTCCTCCCATTCGGGAAGTCTAGGTAGCGGGGCCACTTCCTGCCCGTAGAGCACGGAGAATGGGGTCTTCCCCGTGGAGGTATGTACGGAGCCATTGTAGGCCACTTCTGCAAATGGAAGTAAGTCTGCCCAATTGTTTTGTTGACTATTGGTGTATACCCGAAGGTAATGACCCAGCGTTTTCTGAGCTCTCCACTGCGCCATTGCAACTGGGATGATAAGCAGACGTTAAACAGCGCTCCGCCCCCAATGCACCCACAAACCGTTCCCAAAACCTTGCGGTGAATTGTACCCCCCCTGTCACTTAGAATTCTTTCAGGGCAACCATGCAATCTATAGATATGTTTGATGTATAACTCCGCTAGCTTTTCTGCAGACGGTAGCTTCTGTAAGGGGATGAAGTGAGCCTGTTTGGAAAACACATCTAGTACCGTCCAGATATATCTATACCCCCTACTAGGCGGCAGCTCTCCTACAAAATCCGTACTGACATGTGTCCATGGCCTCTGTGGTTCCGCTACCACCTGGATGAAGCCCCTCGGCTTGCACGGGGGTACCTTGTTCATCGCACATGCTTCACAGGCCTGTACATGTCGTTTCGCATCTCCCCGTAAGCTCGGCCACCAGTATCTAAGACGGAGTAACCAGATCGTTTTCTCAGTTCCCCAATGCCCAGCGCTCTTGTAATCATGACACCTCTCTAGTATCTTGCGCCGTAGCGCTGTCGGGACATATAATTTGGAATGTATGAACCAAAACCCGTTTTGAAGTTTGCCCATAGCCTTGTGCTGCTGTAGCCACGCGTCGGATGGGTAACTCTGCTTTAGTTCCTCCTCCCAGTCCCATTTGCCAGGTAGTGCCAGGGGCTCTTCCCCTTTCACCTTATTCTTTTGTGCTCTAGTTTGTACCGCCAGGCCCCACTGTTTGCTCGAAAAAATACTCTCCTGCCCCGCCTCCGGGAGCCCCCCCTTCGCGGGCATGCGTGACAGCGCATCCGCCACTACATTGTCCTTCCCCTTGAAGAAATGGAGGGTAAAGTCAAATCGTGAGAAGTACTGGGCCCACCTAATCTGTTTGGGGAACAGCTTCTGGGGAGCTCTTAGATATAACAGGTTCCGATGATCGCTCCACACTTTGAACGGAACTACGGCTCCCTCCAAGAAGTGCCTCCATGTTTGGAGTGCGAATTTCACGGCAAACGCCTCCTTCTCCCATACTGGCCACTTCCTCTCTGTCCCATTGAACTTCCGGGAGATGTATGTGCAGGGCCTCAGCCTACCCTGTTCATCCTTCTGGAACAAGACCCCCCCCCCCGTACGCCCAGTCTGAAGCGTCACAGTGTACAATGAATTGTTTGTCCTGTGAATGCCTCCTTAAGGGAGTCAAACGCCCGCTGGCACTCTCCCGTCCACCTCAGCCTCGCCCCGGGGGACTTCACCTTCCTGGTTTCTCCTCTACCTCTGGTCTTAAGTAACTCCGTCAGGGGGAGGGAAAGGGATGCAAAATCCTTTATAAAGTTTTGGTAAAAGTTTGCAAATCCCAGGAACGATTGCAGCTGCTTCCTAGTCCCTGGCGCTTCCCACTTCTTCACGTCCTCCACCTTCTGCGGGTCCATGGAAATCCCCTCTCTGGAAATACGGTAACCCAGAAAGTCTATTTGCTCCCTGTGGAACTCGCATTTGCTGAGTTTCACAAACAGTTTTGCCTTCCTCAACCTTTGTAGCACTTCCCATACCATGAGTACATGTTCCTGTAAGTCCTGAGACACGATGACAATGTCATCTAAATACACATACACCCCTTTATACAAAAGGGGGTGTAACATCTCATTTATGAGTTGCATAAAAATTCCTGGCGAGCCGGACAAGCTGAAAGTCATCACGGTCCATTGATATAATCCCAATGCACAGGCGAACACCGTCTTCCATCGGTCGCTTAGTTTAACACGGACCATATGAAACGCGTCTATCAAGTCCAGTTTTGTAAACAGTCTGCCTTCCCCCAGCTTCCCAATCAAATCCTTAATCAGGGGAATTGGGTACTTGTTGGTGGTGCTTACAGCATTCAGGCCCCTGTAATCTGTACATAAACGTAACGCCCCATCCTTTTTCTTTCTAAACAACACGGGCGCAGCAATGGGGGACTCCGACGGTTCAATGAATCCCCTTTTGAGATTGGCATCAATGTGTTCCCTCAGCGCCTCCTGCTCGGTTCGGGACATGGGGTAAATCTTTGGCTTCGGGAGTGGCTCACCTTCCTTCAAATTAATCGCGCATTCGACATTGCGCTTGGGGGGAAATTGGCTTGCCCCTTCGGGGTTAAATACATCTGCAAAGTCCCAATATTCCCTTGGCACACTCTCCACCGCTTGCGCCACCTTCCCTGAGCCACCCCTTTTGGGCGCCTGGTCCCGCTCTACCCGTTCCGAGCCCCTCCGTAAAGATACCGTTTTGGCTTGCCAATCAATTTCCGGATTAGCTTGCTCTAGCCAAGGCATACCCAAAATCACCGGGTGGTCTGCTACCCCTGCAATCACAAAGTCCACTTTGCCTTCCCACTCTCCCATGCGAGCTTTAAGTTCTTTTGTGGAGAGTGAGAATGGCCCTCCCCCCGCTTTCGACCCATCCAGATGGGCGAAATCAAGCGGCTGGTCTAGAGTCTTAGTCTTACATCTTAAGTCTTTAGTCACCTCGGGGGAGATGATGTTGCGGGAACACCCACAGTCTACAAATGCCCGGTAGCTTGAGAACCCCCCTTTTCGTTCAAGGTCCAGGTTGCAAAAGAGGCCCCTCTTATCGGCACTCACCCCATCATCCTCGGGTAAAGGCAACCCCGGCAATTCACCTTCGGCTCTCCTGCCCCCCACAGCCTGGGGCTTCTTCGCCTCCGCACCCTTCCGCTGCCAGTACTTGGCCGCACGGTGCCCTTGCTTCCCGCAAATGAAGCAAGACCCTTTTATTTCTCTCTGCACTCCTCTCCCGATGCCTGGCTTCTCCCCCGCTGGTAGTGCCGGCTTCCGTGCTTCGGACCTTCCTTTTCCCGGCGCTGGTTGCGGCATCTTCCTCCTCCAGACTTGTGCCAGGATGGCCTCCACGTTCCCCGCCAACCGGATCCAGCCCTCCAGGGTACCCGGGTCATCGCGGTGCAGACTCCACTCCAGGATGTCGCATCGCAATCCATCCTTGAACAACTCTAGCAGGGTTGCCTCTGACCACTCCACCACTTTCCCGGCCAGCCCCTGGAACTCCTCCACATACTGGGACACGGATCGGGCTCCTTGCATCAGCGCCCTCAAAGCCTCTTTCGCTTTGACCCTTTCCAATGGGTCACGGAAGCGCCACTCCACTGCCCTCAGGAATGCTCCTACACTCCCCAGACATGGATCCCGCCGGTCGTGGCATTGGACGTACCAGTCAGCTGCACACCCTCTCATCTGAGCCCCGATGGTTCAGACCCGGCTTGCTTCACTCCGATACATGTGGCCATGATCGTACATGTGATTCCGGACCGTGCTCACGAAGAAAGCCACCGCCCCTGCCTCTCCCGAGAACTCCGCTTTAAGGTCTTCGCGGCGCTGGGGCGGCCACGCTGCGTTCATCCACCACGGGCCCGGCCCTTGATCCGGCAGGGAGGGGGGCCTCTCCCCGCATCTCCTGCTCCTGAGGCTCCTATTCCTGGAGTAGGCGCGCCCTGCCCAGCTCCCGGCGGTTGTGCCGGGATCGGCGACCTGCTTGCTGCTGCACGGCTTCGGGTCTCCAACTCCACCTCCCGCTCTGCCCTGGGCCCCGAGCCCAGACCTCCGGAAGATCCCCTCTTGGGCCTCGTCGCCCGATCGCCATGCTCACGGTCTCCACCGCCTTGTCTCCCGCCAAACCCCTCCGTTTGGCCGAGGTCCGGTACTGCCGACACAGCTCTGCCCGTCTAGCCTGGATCCTCCATCCAGCTGTAAATGCTGAAATCCCCCCCTGGGGGGACCCAAGATGACCGCAATCCTTCCTCTTGGATGGCACCCAGCTCCTGCCGGTCGATCACTCGGGACATAATTTGGAGCGTCGTTTCCATCGCTGCCAGTTTCTCCTCTAGGATTGCGACTCTGCTGGGGGAAGGGAACTCCAAACTCCCTTCCCCAAAAGAAGCCACCGCGGTGCTCCTCTTGTCCGCCGCCACGTCGGGCTTCTTAAACAAATCGGCAGACGCCCATGCTGCCGCCGCTTTGGATTCCTCTGGCGTGAGGTTCCAGCTCATGGAAGGGGCCGGCGCCTCTAAACCACCCACTGCTCCTTCCTCGTCCGCCGACATGAGCCTCACCGGTTCTTTTACCGGGGTGGCTCTAATTGATTCTTTGCTTCTTGTAAGGCCACTGGAACTCCCAAGAAAACACGCTTGCTCCTCGATGAAGTACAACAGTTTTATTCACAGGATCCAATACATTTAAAGCCAAGAATACAGCCCATCACCAACACCCGGGTTTTATATTCTTCAACACGCATACAGTATAAACATCCCCGCATTCCCATGGGAACTTGCTGTTTGTTCCCTCTCATGACCACAGCTGCCGTATCTATGTTATGACTATGCCGGAGTCCGGATCCCGCGGGCTAAACCCAAGGCCGTGGGCATCGGCTTCCGACAAGCAAGTATAATAATGATCCACAAAGAAGGGCTGAATAAGTCAGAAGTAAAGAACTATAGGCCTATCTCGCTCTTAAACCAGGATTATAAAATATATGCAATGATCCTCGCTGAGAGATTAAAGACCTTTCTGGGTGGGTGGATAAAACAGGACCAGAAGGGCTTTCTCCCAGGAAGATATCTCAAAGAGAACGTGAGAATAATGATTGACTCACTGGAGTATTACAGAGCAAATATCCAGAAGAAAGCTGCCCTGCTCTTTGTTGACGCAGAAAAGGCCTTCGATAGGGATAATTGGAGCTTCCTATCGCTACTAATAAAAGAACTAGATATGGGCCATCTCTTTACTAACGCAATCGAAGCTATATATACACAACAATCCGCCAACATAGTAATAAATGGGGCCCCTACAAAAAAAATTCAAATCCAGAGGGGAACTAGACAGGGCTGCCCTCTGTCGCCCCTCCTCTTTATACTAGCCCTAGAACCATTGTTAGAGAATATAAGAAGAGATAAAGAATTGAAAGGACTCACAATATTTAAAGAAAATTTAAAAATAAGAGCTTACGCAGACGATCTAGTCTGCTTCATGGAAGAACCGGGGGAGTCGCTGAGTTTATGGATTAGAAAACTGGAAGAGTTTGGTAGGGTGTCGGGATTCAAACTAAATAAAGACAAAACCAAAATGATAGTGAAGAATATGAACAAGAAGGAAACAGAAGATCTGGAAAAAATGGTAGGCATCTCCACAACAACAAAAATAAAATACCTAGGAATAGTCATTACACCGAAAAATCTAGACGTAGTCAAAAATAACTATGAGAGAGTATGGCAGGGAATCCAAAAAGACCTGGCCAAATAGAAATTTTGGAATCTTTCCCTATTGGGTAGAATTTCCCTAATAAAAATGAATGTCCTCCCCAAGCTCCTTTTCCTCTTTCAAAATATACCAGTGTTAGTAAATGCCAAATCGTTTGAAAAATGGGACAAAGAAATTAGAAAATTTTTATGGCTGGGTAGACGGCCCAGGATCAGCTGGAAGAATCTAATAGATGAGAAAGAGAGAGGCGGGCTTGGGGTGCCGGATTTGAGATGCTATTATGAGGCCTGCTCCTTGGAGTGGGTAATTGACTGGACCACGCTGAAGGATACCATGCTGCTAGCCCTTGAAGGTTTTGACCTGAGGGCTAGCTGGCATGGGTACCTTTGGTACAGTAGGGCGAAACTGGAAGGTAACTTTAATGCACACTGCTTTAGAAAACCCCTGCTGAGGATTTGGCAAAAACACAGAGAGAGGCTATTTGACAAAATTCCTAAATGGCTTTCGCCAATAGAGGTCTTCGGTAGGAGGCAATACAGGAAGAGCAGTTGGTTAAAATATGGTGAACTACTGAGGAGACAAGGAACCAATTTTGTGGTGAGAGATCTAGCAGAACTCAAGGAACTGGATGACACTTTGGATTGGTTTCAACATAGGCAAATTTTTGACATTTACCAGAAAGACAAAGCCCGGGGGATATGATGAGGCCAACCAATTCTGGGACGAGGTGACCTAGAAAAGCAAAGGTAGGATCTCGGCCCTATACAAAAGGCTCCTAGAATGGAGCACAGAGGAGGAGGTGGTGAAATTATGCATGGTCAGGTGGGCGCAAGACCTAGGACACGAAATTCCCCTGAGACAATGGGAAAGGCTTTGGAGGAAACACTATAAATACACATATGCCTATGACCTTAGGGAGAATGGCATCAAAATGTTTTACAGATGGCACCTGATGCCCGATAAGATTGCGAAGTATAATTCCGCCTATAATAATAAGTGCTGGAAATGTGGGGAAGTAGAGGGGAAATTTCTATATGTGGTGGGGATGTAAATTAGTGAGAAAAATTCTGGAAAAAGATATATAAGGTAATGAAAGTTGAGCTCAATATTGATTTCTCCTTTAAAGCAGAGTATATGCTGTTAGGTTTGTTGGATTTTACTTTAGACAGGAACAAAGAGAAACTATTTGTTTACTGTATTACTGCAGCGAGACTGGTGTTGGCAAAATGCTGGAAAGAAAAGACTCTGCCCAGGGAAGATGACTGGATATTTAGGTTACTGGATATAATCAATATGGATTGCCTGTCAAGAGCATTGTCGCAGGATATGGAGGCTACTGATTGGTCACCAATACTGGACTTTTTGAAGAAACATAGGAAGATGGACATTAACGAGAAACTATATTTGTGAACAAGTTCTGTCGGTCTTATCAAGAGGATTTACTTTGTACGATCATAGACACTTTCAAGCCAGGACCCAAACGTTGGTCCGGGAGGGTGGGAATGAGAGGGGGAAGTCAAGTGTGGATGGTCTGGATATGAATGTGGGATATGGGGGGGGGGGGTGTATGGCTCGAGGGTCAATGTTAGTGATGTTTTTTTTCCTGTTCGTCTTGTGTTCAAAAACTCTAATAAAAATCTATTTTAAAAAAAGAAAGAAAAGAAACATTTTCCACTGTCTCCATATTTGCAAAGGTCTGAATTTTCCAGTAAGATCCAAACCTTTGCAAGTATTTTAAAATCTGGAATAAGTCTGAATGATCAGGTTTATTCCAGGTTGAAATGGATTAACCTGCAGCATCATAAGAACATAGGAAGAGCCATGCTGAATCGGACCTCAGCCCATCTAGTCCAGCATTCTGTATCACACAGTGGCCCCTAGTTGTACACGGGGATCTCGAGCAGAAGGGAGGGCAAAACCCTAAGCTGCTTCCGACCCCCCACAACCAGTACCCAGGGATATCCTGCCTACCTCAACCAACTCCGAGGTGGCACTTGAATGTCCTTTTCAGTAACTACCGATACACTTGGTATCCATGAATCTGTCTAATCCTGCCTTGAAGCTGTCCAGGCTGACAGCTGTCACAACCTCCTCTGGAAGTGAGTTCCATAACCCAATGACCCTCTGGGTGAAGAAATATTTCCCTTTATTTGTCCTAACTTTCCTACCTTGGAGCTTTAGGGAGTGCCCCCTAGTCCTAGTGTTGTGTGACTTTACCTTTTTCTGTACCAGTTTCCCTTATATCTTTCTTAAGGTGCGGGAGACCAGAATTGTACACAGTACTCCAAATGTTTAGATTAAAATGCATTTGCCACTTTGTTGCCCATTCACTCAATTTCGAGAGATCTTTCTGGAGCTCTTTACAATCAGTTTCATTTTTAACTAACCTGAACAATTTAGTGTCGTCTGCAAACTTTGCTACCTCAGAATTCACTCCTACATCCAGATCATTAATGAATAAATTAAAAAGTAACGGACCCAAAACTGAACCTTGGGGTACGCCACTTCTCACCTCTTTCCACCCAGAGAAATGTCCGTTTATTACCACCCTTTGTTTCCTACAGTTTAGCCAGGTTCCAATCCAATTTGGACATCCCATGCTAATTAGTTTCCTATGCCGTGGCTGTGTACATGGGGCCTGGGAAAACCTCTTCTGATCATATTAAAGCAGAAGCAGGGCATTGCATAGATAGGGAGTCAGGAACACTTTGTTTGCAATGGAAACAATCATTCTTTTGCATTTTCAGACAGATTTAGGGCATTCAGAGTAATTTTGTAGTTACATCACATGCATGCATACACACACAGAGTCTAAACACCTGAGGTTTTATTTGGGGGTGTGTATAATGAAGTCTCTCTGAGCTTTGGGGCCTTTTGGATACAAAAATGGGATTAGGAATCAGATGTGGCTCAAAGACTACACTTTATCCACCTCTCCTTTACAAGATAGGTACATTTTGAAGATGCTCCATCAGATCCTTACATTGCAAACTATGTAGTGCTTTGTAAGGCAAAACCATAACTTGTAATCATCTCTGGAAATAAATATGAATCCATGAAGATGAACTATGCCAACAATCTACATTTTAGTAAATGCTATATATAAATCAGAGTTCTTTCAGTACTGGAAAAGCTAATGTAAAACATAAAACATGATACATAGAAAACTTTGAGAATTTTGGTTCCCTTTTGTTAGGTATTTTCACTATGTTAATCCCATGGGACACGCGGAAGCATGCGCCTGTAAACCAAGTAAGTATTTATGATAAAGTAAATGAAAATTTGAAATGAAATGTCCTGTCCTATCTACTAACACACTGGACATGGAAACTGGTCTAATGTTCTGTGATGCAAATTTAACATCTACACTACATCAAGGTCTTTCTCCTTAGTCATCTTCAAAAATTCATATTTCCCATTTAGCACAATAGTTTGGTGAAGTCTCCAGTCTGGGGGAACAAACTTAGGCACATCTAAAAGTGTATGGGAACCATATTTATGAAACAAGGACAGAACTAACTATTCTGAAACACTCAAAGCAATTAATTACTACGATTCAGGACTGTAAATGCATGCTTATTTTTAATTGCCTTTAAATTATTTAATTCGTGTCATACATTATTTATGAGGCATTACTAACTAGGAAGAAAAGCTTCGAGGGGAGAAAATCAAATGTCTAAAGAGCCTATGAAATCAATTTTATAAATACACAATATGTTTGTAGGCATAGACAACACAAGCTTAGTTCACATTACATTGTAATGATGTCGATTATTTGTGTGTAAATGTTGTGTGACATATGTTAAATGTATGTTGTTTTGTGTAGTTCGGGGAATATTCTATGGATTGTTGCTGTGGGTGAAACAGAAGGGAGGCTTGGCAGAAGCTTTGAAGAGCTGTCGCCATGGCAACCAGGGCTAGAGGCTTTTAGAATGTTCAAGGTTTGAATTTTACAGTTGATAAAGAGCGGTTGGAAGCCAACTGCCACAAGAGAGGGGGAGGAGTTCTGTTTTGAGTTAGTTGGTCCTGAGGACTGTAAGAGAACAGTTCAGTATTTTAGTTGGTCTTAAGGTCTGCAAGAGAGCAGTCCAGTTTATGGGTGTAGAGACCCTAGTTAAAGTTGGAAGAGTCCAGGGGTTTATAGAGGTTTAGTGGAAACCCTATAATATATCCCCATTGTGTTTTGTGTAACAGAATAAGTTTGTGCCTCTGAGGAAGTATAAAACCAACCAAGATTTTGTACCCATTTGTGTCATAATAAATTGTTTGCATCTTAAAAGAAAAACACCTCTCCTAATTCTTTTATTGGTGGTGGCCCTCAAGGTCAGTGGTCGGACAGATAAATGGTGGCAGCGTGGTCAAGTGGATACTGAGAAATTATAAATCTCTGCAGTTCAATGGTTAATAAAGGAGATAGTCTACCCTGCCATAAGACGGAAGTGGCTGAGGTAACTTCAAGGTCCCTTTGCATTGAGGGTCAGCAGTTTGGATATAGAAAGATTGTCCAGTCTGAGGCCGGTCAACAAGGGGTTGTCACATATTGGCGGCAGAGCGGTGGGATCGTATAAGAAAACTGATCCAGTGCGAAAGCAAGGCTACCAGAAGAATTTGTTTAATTTCTCAGTTTAGTGACCAAAGTCGTGTGGTAGTAGGAACTTTATTAATTTAGTTTAAAGTTCTGAGGTAAAAGTTCGGCAAAATGACCACCCGGAGACAAACGAGGGCTTTGGAAGAAACAGGGCAGCCTGAGGTTCTGCAGGAAGGAGAAGACTCTGAAATTTCAGAATCAGAGTCAAGTAAAATGTCTGGAGAATGCCGGTTTAGGCTTGAGGTGATGAAACTAGAGATGCAAAGAGAAAGAGAAGAAAAGGAAAGAGAGAGAAAGAAAAGAGAGAAAAGAAAGAGAAAGAAAAGAGAAAGAGAAACAAAGAGATGCAAAGAGAAGAGAAAGAAAAGGAGAGAAAGAGAAAGAAAGAAAAGGAGAGAGAGATGCAAAGAGAAAGAGAAGAGAGAGAGGAACGTAGAGAAATGGCCAGGTTGGAGTTAGAGAGAGAAAAGTTGAATGCCTCTCAGCGTGCCAGGCCAGTTCAAGAGGTGCAGGCAGAAGTTTCTATAGACCAACTCCTGAGGAAATTCCCGAAGTATATAAAAGGGGATAGTGTGGAGAAATTTTTGGTTTCTTTTGAAAGATGTTGTTATGATTTTGAAATTGAAGAGGAGAGATGGATGACATATTTACGGCCACAGATCTGCGGTCAGTTGCTGGAGATTTATAGCGATATGGCAGAACAGGACCACAAGGTTTACCAGAAGTTTAAACAACAGGTCCAACAGAAGCTTCAGTTGACGCCAGAACATTACAGAGTTAAGTTCAGGTCCTTGAAAAAGGAGAAAACCGAAAGTTTCTGTCAGCTAGCATCAAAGCAAAGCCAGTATTTTGATAGTTGGTTAAAAGGTGCTCAAATTACCAGTTTTCAGCAACTTAAGGATCTGATGATCCTGGAACAATTTTACCAAAATGTTCCCTCAGAGTATAAATGGTTGGTTCAGGAAAGGGGTCCTGGGACACCCAGTCAAGCAGCTCTTATGGTGGATAAGATGGTGACATTGAGAGAGGGAGTTTGTAGGGCTGAAGGCTACAAACCAGTGGAGAAACCTTCTTTTAAGAAACCATACAAAGTGTTGCCACAGTATCAAGAGGCTAAAAATGCTGCAGGAGAGTACGCTCGTTACAGAAGGCCTGAGGAGAAAAATTACCTCAGAGATGGCTCCCTCAGTAGTGGAAATCGTCCAAGCTTTGATATGGCTAAGAGAATGTGTTTTTCATGCGGCAAGTTCGGACATATGAAAGCACAATGTTATCTACATAGTAAGGAAAAATCTTCCTTATGTATAACTCCAATATTAGAAAAGAGTTCTGAGAAGGGGCTTGAGTCTAATAAAGGAAAGAGTTCTTCGAAACCAATGCAAATACATAATCCCTCAGAAAAACAATGCCTTTTTGTTATGTTGGACACAGATAGAGATGATTACTTTGAACCACTCCAAGTAGGTCAAAACGAAATATTAGGATGGAGGGACACCGGATCGGAGGTTTGTGTGATTCGCCCTGAACATGTGCCAGAGGCATTCAGAAAACCTGTGTCTCAGCTTAGACTAAAAGGAGTAGGGGCAGTGTTGTCCGACGTTGTGTCTTTGCCAATCCAATATAAAAATTGGAAAGGATTTTGGGATTTTGCAATATATGAGGACATTCCTTTTGATTGTTTGCTGGGGAATGATATTGTAAGGAAGATCAAGTATTTAACAAGAGATGATCAGTTAACTGAAGGTCCAGTTAAACAGCAAGATGTTTCTTGTTTACCAGTTGATATTATCCCTGAAGAAAATCCTGAGACAAGTTCAAATATAATAGAGTTAGTTAAAACAGGAGCAGGAGAAGGGGATATTGCTAATGAGCAAAAGGCAGATGAAACACTGAGATCTTTATTTACTGCGGCTCAGGATGAGACGAAAGTCTTATCAAAAGAAAATCCTTCGAGATTTGTAGTTAAAGGACGAGTGTTGTATAGAGAGACCATGTGTGTAAAGTCTCCAGGAGGAACTAGTTCTTGTACACAAATAGTTGTGCCCCAAGCTTATAGGGAACAACTTATGAATTTGGCACACGCAAAGCACACAAGGTGGCCATATGGGAATTCGGCGCACCACACAGCGCATCACCAGAAATTTCTTTTGGCCCAATATGTATCAGCACATTAAAGAGTTTTGTCAATCGTGTGATACATGTCAGCGTGTCGGAACAGGGAAAGACAAGACCAAGGTTCCCTTAATTCCTATGCCACTAATTGGAGAACCATTTTATCGTGTGGGGATCGATATTGTGGGACCCTTACCAAAGGCAAGCCGTAGAGGACGTCGATATATCCTTACTTTGATGGACTATGCCACAAGATACCCAGAAGCAGTGGCGTTGACTAATATTGATACAACCACAGTGGCAAACGCCTTGTTGTCTATATGGGGAAGAACAGGATATCCCAAAGAACTGGTTTCAGATTTGGGAACCCAGTTTACGTCAAGATTGATGGAAAGACTGTTGGAGATGTGTGGAATTAAACATCTGACATCATCCGCTTACCATCCACAAACTAATGGTCTTGTGGAAAACCTAAATAAGACCTTAGTAAGAATGATCAAGGCGTACACTCAACAACATCCAGCCGATTGGGATGAGAAACTACAGCAACTCCTGTTTGCATGCAGAGAGACTCCACAAGGCAGTACAGGATACAGCCCTTTCGAGTTACTCTTTGGAAGGAAGGCGAGAGGTCCGCTTGATCTAGTGAGAGAGCACTGGGAGACTTCCTCGGTTGCAGAGCCAGTTCCAGTGAGTCGGTATCTACAGAATCTACGGGAGACGATGGAGATGGCAAGAGTTATCGCTCAAGACAACCTTGCAGCAGCACAGCAGAAACAGAAGACCTGGTATGATCAATCAGCCCGGGAGAATCCTTCGACGTTGGTGATAAAGTACTATATTTGATCCCGGAAAGAGTCAACAAACTTCAATTGAAATGGACAGGACCATGGACAGTTGTTAAGCGTGCCAGCAGAGTTAACTACTTGATACAAGAATTACAATCAGGACTGGAAAAACTGGTGCATGTTAACTTGCTTAAACCTTATGTTGAAAGATCAGTAGATGTATGTATAATAGTTAATGAAGGAGTAAATGGATCGTTTCATTTCTGGGAAGGGAATAGGAAGGCTGACAAGAGTGTGAGTCAGGTAAAGCTTGATGAAGCATTGACAGGCTTAACCAAGAAGGCATGTCCAAATGTCATAGTGTGGACACCACAATGTCAGGAGTCAATGGACAAGTTAAAACAGACCATAACATCACAGTCAGTGTTGAAAGCTCCGGATTTTGATCGTCCATTTATCTTAACTTGCGACGCATCAGAAACAGGTCTGGGAGCAGTTTTAAGTCAAGCTGACAAGGATGGGGAAAAGCATCCTGTAATGTTTTTAAGTAAAAAGCTGTTGCCGAGAGAAAGTAGTCTTTCTACCATCGAGAAAGAATGTCTCGCCATAGTGTGGTCGATTCAAAAACTGAGGCCATATCTGTGGGGCAGGAAGTTTGTTTTGCAGACGGATCATGCGCCATTAAAATGGCTGAGTAATGTTAAGGGTACTAATAACAAACTCTTAAGATGGAGTTTGCTCTTGCAAGACTACGATTTTAAGGTAGTGCATGTGAAAGGCAAATCAAATGTAGTAGCTGACTCTTTATCGAGAGTTACTTGAATTCAGGTTACAAAATGGATATGGTTTGTATATAGTTGTGTAAGTATAAATGTATATGTGAAATGTATAAGTTTATATAATGTCTTGCTAACGGCATTATTTTTAATTCACTCTGGACAGAGAGAATTAAAAATAATTTCGGGAGGAAGGAAGGTAATGTAATGATGTCGATTATTTGTGTGTAAATGTTGTGTGACATATGTTTAAATGTATGTTGTTTTGTGTAGTTCGGGGAATATTCTATGGATTGTTGCTGTGGGTGAAACAGAGGGGAGGCTTGGCAGAAGCTTTGAAGAGCTGTCGCCATGGCAACCAGGGCTAGAGGCTTTTAGAATGTTCAAGGTTTGAATTTTACAGTTGGTAAAGAGCGGTTGGAAGCCAACTGCCACAAGAGAGGGGAGGAGTTCTGTTTTGTGTTAGTTGGTCCTGAGGACTGTAAGAGAACAGTTCAGTATTTTAGTTGGTCTTAAGGTCTGCAAGAGAGCAGTCCAGTTTTATGGGTGTAGAGACCCTAGTTAAAGTTGGAAGAGTCCAGGGGTTTATAGAGGTTTAGTGGAAACCCTATAATATATCCCCATTGTGTTTTGTGTAACAGAATAAGTTTGTGCCTCTGAGGAAGTATAAAACCAACCAAGATTTTGTACCCATTTGTGTCATAATAAATTGTTTGCATCTTAAAAGAAAAACACCTCTCCTAATTCTTTTATTGGTGGTGGCCCTCAAGGTCAGTGGTCGGACAGATAAATGGTGGCAGCGTGGTCAAGTGGATACTGAGAAATTATAAATCTCTGCAGTTCAATGGTTAATAAAGGAGATAGTCTACCCTGCCATAAGACGGAAGTGGCTGAGGTAACTTCAAGGTCCCTTTGCATTGAGGGTCAGCAGTTTGGATATAGAAAGATTGTCCAGTCTGAGGCCGGTCAACAAGGGGTTGTCACACTGCAGCAATTTGATGCCTCAGTATATACATAATAAAAACAGTCAATAATTATAAATAGTTAAAAACATTAAAACAATACAATTAAAATCTACTAAGAATTACCACTATGGTAGCCATTATTAGCCGAAAACTGTGGTTGTATGCTCCATCAAACTTAGCCATAATCAATTTCCAAGCCATTTTCAACATTGTTATTGTCATTGTCTACTTAATTACCTAAAGGCCTGGTCCCACATCTACATTTTTAACTTTTTTCTAAAAGTGAGGAGGGATGAAGATGACCTAATTTCCCTGGGGAGTGAGTTCCACAGGTGGGGGGCCACCACCGAGAAGGCCCTGTCCCTCATCCCCACCAAGCATGTTTGAGACAGGGCTGAGAGCAGGGCCTCCCCAGAAGATCTTAAACTCTGAGGTGGGATGTAGAAGGAGATACATTCGGACAGATATGCTGGACCGGAACCATATAGGGTTTTATAGGTCAAAACCAGCACTTTGAATTATGCTCAGAATTGGATCAGCAGCCAATGGAGCTGACATAGCAGAGGGTGGTATGCTTCCTGTATGACGATCCAGTAAGTAATCTAGCTGCCGCCCGTTGGACTAATTGCAGTTTCTAAACAGTCTTCAAAGGCAACCCCATGTAGAGCGGTTTGCAGGTAATCTATTTGGGATGTGACAAGAGCGTGGACCACTGTGGCCAGATCAGACTTCCCAAGGTATGGGCGCAGCTGGTGCACAAGTTATAATTGTGCAAAAGCTCTCCCAGCCACCACCGAGACCTGGGGTTCCAGACTCAGCAATGAGTCCAGGATCCCTCCCAAGCTGCAAACCTGCATCTTCAGGGGGAGTGTAACCCCATCTGACACAGGCTGTAACCCTATGCCCTGTTTGGCCTTATGACAAGGGCTTAAGTCTGGGGAGTATGGTGGATGGTACAGCACTTCCCAGCCTCATCGATCGAGCAAATCAGCCACAGCTTGGGCTGCATGTGGCTGAGAATTATCATGCAAAATGATGGGGCATTCTGCAGAAAGTGTTGCCATTTTTTTCTCAAAGCTGGTCTGAGATGGTGTTCCAAAAATGAGCAGTAATATTGTGCATTGATGTAGCAACCCAGCCTCCATTCCAGCCTGGGGGGCCGGGGGGAGAGGTTTGAATGGCCGGGGGGGAGAGGTTCTCAAGAGAAGCTATGGGAACCAGCGGAGGAGGTGTTGATGGAAACTGAATGGGAGGATGCTTCTCACGAAGATAGCGAGCCAACGCTTAAACTTGTGTTGGTACTGTGGAGGATCTGGTCACTTTTCCCGTGAGTGCCCGCAGAAGCCAAAAGGCAAGGTGCCTCGGGCTTCCGCGGTGTGGGAGGAACCCCAGGAAGCTGAAGAGACCCTAAATGCGGCGGGGGAAGAGGTCGGCCGAGTTTAAGAGGGTTCGCTAACTCGGTCGCCAACCTTCCTCCAGAACCCCAGACTGGACAATTATTCCTGATCATGGTGGCTTTATGGTCGGCTGAGAAAGGGCCAATGAAGGTGCATGCCATGGTGGATTCGGGAGCCACAAATAACTTCCTTGACACAGACTATGCCAATTCCTTGGGATTACAATTACATGACTTACGGGAGGCCCGGTCGGTGCAAACCATCGATGGGAGACCATTGAAAGCGGGGTCGGTGCGGCACTACACCTCCCCCACCAAGATGTGGATGAGTGCACACAAAGAGGACATTTCTTTCTTAGTGACTAAGTTGTCGGATTTCCCCGTGATTCTTGGGGTGGTGTGGTTGACGCTACATGCTCCCCAGATCTCGTGGGCTCGGCGGGAGTTAAAGTCTTCTTCAGAACATTGCCAGAGTCACTGTATGATGGCACGCATGTGCCAAGCTCAAGAGCTGGAGCGGGTGGTCACGCTGCCCAAAAAGTATGCCGCTTTTTGGGATGTTTTCAGTGAGAAAGAGGCCGAGTGCCTGCCCCCCCCCCGGCCGTATGACTGCGCCATTGAATTGGAGGTCGGAGCACCCATCCCCCGCGAAAGACTCTATCCCCTCTCGGAGCCAGAGCAAAAAGCTCTCCGAGAGTTTTTGTACGAGAACCTGCACAAGGGATTCATCCGCCCTTCACAGTCCCCGGCCGGGGCACCGATCCTGGTCGTCAAGAAGAAATCCGGGGAGTTGCGGCTATGCAATGACTATCGAGAACTCAATAAGATCACCATTCGGAACCGCTACCCCCTGCCATTGATCCCTGAGCTGTTGGAAAGGATGCGAGGGGCCAAGGTCTACACTAAACTGGACCTGAGAGGTGCTTACAATTTGGTGCGGATCGTCAGGGAGATGAGTGGAAGACTGCGTTCCAGACCAAGTGGGGGAGTTTTGAATACCTCGTGATGGGATTTGGGTTGTGTAATGCTCCCGCCACATTCCAACACTTCATGAATGATATCTTCAGAGATCTGCTTGATCGTTATCTGGCAGTGTACTTGGACGATCTTTTGATTTTCTCGCCAGACCAGGCGGCCATGTGAGAGAGGTGCTGCAGCGGCTGAGAGACCCCGGCCTCTATGCCAAACTGGAGAAGTGCGTGTTTGAATTGACGGAAGTGGACTTTCTAGGCTACCGCATTTCCCCAAAAGGCATCACCATGGACGATACCAAGGTGCAGGCTGTGGTGGACTGGAAGGCACCTGCTAGCAAAAAGGACATTCAGCGCTTTCTGGGGTTTGCCAATTACTACAGAAAGTTCATCCCTGACTTCGCCAAGTGAGCGGATCCCATCACACAATGTTTGAGAGGAAAGGTGCCTTTCCGGTGGACATCGGAGGCAGATGCGGGATTCCGGAAGCTGAAACAGCTGTTCACCACGCAGCCGATTTTGCAGCATCCAGACCCCCGCACTCTGTTCATTGTGCAAGTGGACGCTTCAGATGTGGCGGTGGGAGCGGTCCTGTTGCAGCCCCAGGGGGCAGACTTGTTGCCCTGTGCATACTATTCCAGGCAATTGACAGCGCCCGAGAGGAACTACACGATCTGGGAAAAGGAGCTATTGGCCATCAAAGTGGCCTTCGAGGCTTGGAGACATTTGTTGGAGGGGTCCAAGTTTCCGGTGGAAGTCCACACGGATCACCGGAACTTGGAGCACTTGAAGAATCAGCGGAAATTGAACCAGAGGCAACAGAGGTGGTCCTTGTTCTTCGAGCGGTTCAACTTCCGGATTCACTATGTCACCCCCGCTCAGACCAAACAAGCCGATGCCTTGTCCCGGAAGCCAGAGTTCGCTCGGGGGGATGAGGGCTCCTCCGAGACTCGGCTGCTGAATACGGAGAACTTTGCTGCAACAGGTGGAACAGACGCTAGGCCTCCGGTGGTCAACCCTGATCCGGGAGGTAAGAAGACGACCCATAGGTACGTGATCAGAAGGCCAAGGGGGTGCAATTTCCTCTCCAAGTAAAAAATGATCTGTTGTACCGGCGGGATCGCACGTATGTTTCCCCAGGCCCCGAAAGGGAGGAGATCTTAAAACTATTCCATGACAGTCGGGCGGCAGGGCACTTTGGTCTGTTCAAAATGCTCCAGTTGGTGCTGCAAGACTTCTGGTGGCCGAAGGTGCGGAGAGACATTGAGACTTATGTAAACACCTGTCCGGTCTGCCAGAGGTCCAAGAGGCAAGGGGGAAAGCCGGTTGGTCTGCTACAACCGCTGCCCACTCCCTCCATGCCGTGGAAAATGATTTCAGCCGATTTCATTACGGATTGCCCAAGTCCAAGGGGTTCACATCGATTTTAGTCATTGTGGACTGTTTCACCAAGATGAGTCATTTTGTACCCTCTGTGGGAGTACCTACAGCCAAAGAAACTGCTGATATGTTTGTGCAACATGTATTTCGCCTCCATGGGATTCCCCAGAGTTTGGTGACGGATCGGAGCAGCCAGTTTACTTCCCAGTTCTGGCGTGCGGTCCAAAAGCTCTTGGGGATTGAAGCTCGGATGTCCACGGTACACCACCCCCAGACAGACGGGCAGACGGAGCGCGTGAACGCCACGTTGGAGCAATATCTGCGTTGCTACGTTAACTATCAGCAAAACAACTGGCCGTCATTGTTGTCTTTGGCAGAGTTTGCATACAACAATGCAACGCAAGAATCCACCAAAGAGACTCCTTTCTTTGCAAACTATGGCTACCACCCGCGGTTCTACCCCCTGGTGGATAAGTCAGGGGATGTGCATGCGGCAGAGGATTGGCTGCAAGAGCTAACAGCGGTGCAAGACATGCTCCGCACTCAATTAGACCAGGCCAAGGAAGACTACAAGCAGATGGCGGATCGACATCGCCAAGAAGGCCCGGACATACAGGTCGGGGATAAAGTTTGGTTGTCTACCAAGTATTTGCCCACACAGAGGCCCTGCCGCAAACTCGAAGCGAGATTTGTGGGGCCCTACAAGGTGGAGGCTCGTGTGGGCCCAGTGTGGGCCCAGTGGCGTTCAAACTGCAGTTGCCTGGAGACATGAAACTTCACCCCGTCTTTCACCGCTCCTTGTTGCGGCCGGCGAAAGGGGTGCGACCGGATGTGGTGCAGCCACGCCCCCTCCAGTGATGCGGAATGACGAGGAGGAGTTTGAAGTGCAGGACATTTTGGATGCATGCTGGAGTACCTGATTGACTGGAAAGGATTTGGGCCGGAAGAATGCTCGTGGACACTCGCACGGGATGTTCACGCCCCGGATATTGCAGCGCGTTTTCACCGCAAGTATCCGGACAAGCCCAAACCCCGGGGGCGGCCTCGGAGAGGCCCTAGGAGGGGGATAGTGTTGCAACCCAGCCTCCATTCCAGCCTGGGGGGCCGGGGGCCTCCCCGGTGGGTCCCAATTGCTTTAGACCCCATTGCCATAGATCCAGGTGGAGGAGATGAAGGGGCGGTTGGGCCCGCATCTCCCACAGGCAGTTTGCAGTGGGAAGACAGCTGGCCGAAGACTTATCCGGACTTGGATGAGACAGATTCAGATAACGAGTATGAACGGCTGGGGGGGAGAGGTTCTCAAGAGAAGCTATGGGAACCAGCGGAGGAGGTGTTGATGGAAACTGAATGGGAGGATGCTTCTCACGAAGATAGCGAGCCAGATGCAGCTAGGCCTGGGAGAAGTTTTGACCGGAGGAGCAGCATTGAAAGTCATAGAAAAGAATGGAGACGAAGCCTAGAGCGGCGTTGGTCTCACAAAGGAGGGGATTAAGTAGACAGTCCGTGCGAGTGGCTCATCAGTTGGACGGCCACTTCTGATCTGAAGGAAGTGTAGTGTCCCAGATCCCTGAAGCCAGTGTTGGCTTGCCTTGCCAAGAAGTTACCTTGGATCTTGTACTTTGCCTTGCCTTGACCTACGTAAACCTTGTTTTGTTTTGATTTGCTTTGTTTTTATGGACTTTGCTTTTGAGAGATTCCCTGCTTTTACTTGGACATTTTACTGCCAACCATTTTGGACTAATTGCTTTTTACTTGGACATTCTACTTTTTCACCTGTTCTTTATTATTCAATAAATAGTTAATTGATCATTGTCTCTCTGTGTGTGTTTAAGGGGCCGGGCCAGGACCCAGCATTGTGACAATTGATGGTCTGATGTGGAGGAACGGTATGCATTAGGATGATACCATCACAGTTGTACGCGAGAATCACCATACCTTTCATATTGCTGGGGTTCTGACAAAATTTCGAACTTCATGGTGACCAGTAATGATGCCATTCATTCGATTTGGTGTTTCAATTCTGGCTGGCCCAAGTCTTATCCAGAGTAATGATATGGCATAAGAAAGTTTCTCCTTTGCACTCTGGCACATTCAATCTTTATCAAACTCAATTGTTCTTGTTTTGAAAACATCGTGACAACACTTACTTTAGACCGCAAGCTAATACGGGACTCAGTTCTTCGGATCACTCTGCATGCACGTGACGTAGGAAGGGCGAGTCTTTGTGCTGAGAGGTAAGGTAGGTATGTAACTAATGTGCAGTATACACAACATTCTTTGGTTTTGTTGCATGGTGTTTTTACAGCAGTGTTGCTACTATTAAAGTTCCAACCCTCGTATATTAAACCTTTTTGAGAGGATGGTCAGTAAAACACTTTTTGAACTTTTTTTCTTTTGACTTTCAATACAGTAACGCCAACCTGCCATGTCTGGTTTTGGAATCTTTAAAATCACTCTTTGCTTTTATTTCTTTTATCTGGGATTTATTCCATTGCTATGACAAAATTTGACTCCAGCTAACTCATTTAGTATATGTGTTGATTCTTGTCTTACATTTCTAGCTGACAGACAACTTATCAAAACACATATAAACATTGCACCTACACAAATCTGTATTTAATTGACTCTTTTACTAGCATCGCCAGAAGCAAATGAATAGCAACATAATTCATAATCCTTAACAGTATCTTTGAAACTGGATAGGAATTTCATTTCACTTCTATTTTATATTAGAAGTTAAAAAAGAGGAAACTTTACACTAAGAAAAAAATGGGGGCAAAACAGGAACAGAAAATTTGTTCACTCGGAAAGAGCTTTGAATGTTTTAAGTATTAATTAAAATTCATGTGTATTAAGCCATGTTATGACCGATTCGGTTTGAGAACTTTTTTGTGACAGGATTCTCATTTTATGTGTGGCAGGTGGGTACATCAGCTATTCTTCATGCTGAGCTCAGCTGTGCATACTGAATTTGGTGGAGGTCCATTAAAGATATTTTTCTAATTTACTTTTGAGGAGTTTAACTAAATCCACACATTTCTTTATAAACTGTTCTTCTGGACACAAAAATTGCTTTTTTAAAAGTCATTTATACATGGGAGAAAGGGCATCTGAAGTGTTTATCATCTATAATCTCAATCTAGAACAAAGGTAATTAAACAAGATATATATTTACCAACTACTAAGGCCCCTTTCACACAGTTGTATAAAATCCACATTGAACTAGATTATATGGCAGTGTGGACTCAGATAATCCAGTTCAAAGCAGAGAAACATTTTGAACCACCTGTGCACTTGCTGGAATAAAAGTGTGTGTGAAAGAAGTCACTCTGATCTTTTTGTAAATATGGAAGAAGGGCAAGTTGCTGAAATCATTATATAACTTCAATTCATTTCTAACTTATAGAAATGTTAAGGTGACCTATGATTTATTTTTATTTTTAAAACATTTTCCTCTCTTTCAAAGTTCCATGGCATCAACGCTGTTGGAAGCTCAGAAGGACTCAGCATCAGCTCTACCATGAACAATATCATAACCAAACCCTTTAATAAATGTGCTAAAATGGTATTTTTATAACTTGTGTTGGTTCTGTATTGTATCAATTTCTAAATATATAAAACTGTATCAAATGTATCCTGAAGGCATCTGCTTCCCCAGTTCCCCCTATTTACAAAAGCTTCAGGGAACAGAGATCACTAAACAATTAAGAAAAATCTCTCCAGCAGTCTCTCAAGCCAGATAATATCAGACCATAAGAACATAAGAACATAGGAAGAGCCATGCTGAATCGGGCCTCAGCCCATCTAGTCCAGCATTCTGTGTCACACAGTGGCCCACTAGTTGTACACAGGGATCTCTAGCAGAAAGGAGGGCAAAACCCTCACCTGCTCCCGACCCCCCACAACCAGTACCCGGGGAAAATCCTGCCTGCCTCCATCAACACAGAGGTGGCACTTGGATGTCCATTTCAGTAACTACTGATTCCCTTGGTATCCATGAATCTGTCTAATCCTGCCTTGAAGCTGTCCAGGCTGACAGCTGTCACAACCTCCTCTGGAAGTGAGTTCCATAACCCAATGACCCTCTGGGTGAAGAAATATTTCCCTTTATTTGTCCTAACTTTCCTACCTTGGAGCTTTAGGGAGTGCCCCCTAGTCCTAGTATTGTGTGACAGAGAAAATATTTTTTCTTTATTCACCTTTTCTATCCCATGCATGATTTTATACACTTCGATCAAGTCACCTCTTAAACGCCGTCTTTCAAGGCTGAAAAGACCAAGGCGTTGCAACCTGATTTCATAAGGGAGCTGCTCCATCCCTTGAATCATTTTTGTTGCCCTTCTTTGTACCTTTTCCAGTTCCGTTATATCCTTCTTGAGGTGCGGTGACCAGAATTGTACACAGTACTCAGATGTGGCCTTACCATAGATTTGTAGAGAGGCAATACAACATTTGCCGACCTATTTTCGATTCCCTTCCTGATCATGCCAAGCAGAGACTTTGCTTTTTTTTGCCACTTTGTTGCCCATTCACTCAATTTCGAGAGATCTTTCTGGAGCTCTTTACAATCAGTTTCATTTTTAACTACCCTGAACAATTTAGTGTCGTCTGCAAACTTTGCTACCTCAGAATTCACTCCTACATCCAGATCATTAATGAATAAATTAAAAAGTAACGGACCCAAAACTGAACCTAGGGGTACGCCACTTCTCACCTCTTTCCACCCAGAGAAATGTCCGTTTATTACCACCCTTTGTTTCCTACAGTTTAGCCAGGTTCCAATCCAATTTGGACAAGACCTGTCCCCTGATTCCATGGCTGAAGAGCTTATTTAGGAGCCTTTGGTGAGGGACTTTGTCAAAAGCCTTTTGAAAGTCAAGGTAAACAATATCGACTGGGTCCCATTTATCTATGTCTTATTTACACCCTCAAAGAATTCTATCAAGTTAGTAAGACATGATTTGCCTTTGCAGAAACCATGTTGATTTTCCTTCAGCAATGCCTGTTCTTCTATGTGCTTAGTAATTTTTTTTTTTAATAATGGTTTCCATCACTTTGCCTGGAACTGAGGTTAGACTAACTGGCCTATAATTTCCTGGATCACCCCTGGATCCTTTCTTGAAGATCGGAGTTACATTTGCCTCCCTCCAGTCCTCGGGTACAGTGCCTGATCTTAGAGAAAGGTTATATATTTTGGCTAGAATTTCAGCAATTTCACACTTGAGTTCCTTAAGAACTCTGGGGTGGATGCCATCTGGCCCTGGTGATTTGTTGACATTTAGTTTAGTAAGGCATGTGAGAACATCTTCCTTGTTTATCTCTATCTGGTTTAATTCATTTAATTCCCTCCCTGAAAAAACTGACTCAGCTGCAGGCATATGTTGTCTGTCCTCCTGTGTGAAAACGGAGGCAAAGAAGTCGTTTAGCCGCTCAGCAATCTCCTTGTCTTCACTTATTGTATACACCCTTTGTATATGTATATATTAGGCTTGGTTGATTTAAAAAAATGGCTCAAAACTCATTTCGGATGTAGGGGGCACTGATGGTTCAATTCTAAAGCCACTTTTGAATTTTTCCAAAAAATGAAACTTTCCAAAACTTCTGAATAACTTCATTAATATGGACATGCATTGGTCCTTAATTTTAGACCAATCCTGATGAAACTTGATTCAGTGGTAGAACACATGGACCACTGTTAGCTCACCAAATTTCATAACCTTTGACTTATCCATGGATTTTTGGCAAATTTTCAAATTTTTTATAAACACATTTTAATAATAAAGAAAATATGTTCTTGGTTTGAAAGTTTCATTGGGTTAATTTTGTTCCTGGTTACTTCCTGTGTCATTGGGTGGTCTTTACTTTGAAAGTAGTTCTACTTCCTCTCCAGTGGCGCCCCTTGTCGTGGAAGAGAGGCTTGCGTACCCTAATGAAGTTGTGAGCTATGCTGGCGGTGACATAATAGTCACTGGTAGGACCTCCCATGCCAGACAGGTCACAACCGAAGGGTCTGACAAAGAGCATCAATGGGCAGGTAGCCTTTTGGCAACCATCCTAAGAGAAGGAAAACTCTAAATTCAAACCCGGGCAGATGGTGCTCATCTAACCCTGTAAGGTCAACCATCTAAGAGAAGGTAACTCTAATCAAACCTATGGCCTGAGGTCCTCGCTGCCACCTTCCAAGCTTGTTAGGCCCCGGCGGACGAACCTTTGGTTTAAAGGGTGAGGCCAGTTCTGTGCATGCTGCGCTCCACCAGAAAAATCCATTGCACAGGCTCGAAGGACACACCCAACTTCCGGGGAAAAAACCATGTTAGTCATCAACGCACTTGTAGAAAGTGTGGGATGAGTCCTTCCTGAATCTTCATTCGCAAAGAAAAGCCAAGAGAAGAGTTGTTCTACTCCAGAAATTTTGTGAGGTACAAACTGTTTTAAATTGGTGAAGTACAGAAATCATAGTACAGACCCCCATCAAGGGACATCTAGACTGACCCCCTTCTTCTGGGCAGAAAGGCACCATCCAAATTCTCCTGACGTCCATTCGCTTCCTGTACTAAGTTGGAGGAAACCCTCAAGACAAATCCATCTATTTCTTCCTTTTTGCACATGCAATCAATCATTTTATTTTATCATTACTTACTCACTATAAAGGGCTAGCTGGCTGGCTGTGGCCCAGTGCCTTGTTCATGGCAATCAGGCAAAAATAAAATGACTGGCTTTTAAAGAAGTTTGTGTTCTCTTGGCTTTGCAAAAATTGCTTATTGCTTTGCTGCCTTCTTAAGACACCTTTATAGATTCAATCAGTTTATTTTATATTTAGATGAAGACTACTACAGACAGCTATTTTTGAATCCTTCAGTCATTTTCTCTAATGAGCAGGTGTTCATTTGTAGGTCCATACAGGTACCAGGGATGCGGGTGATAGAGGTGGCCAATTTTGCAGCTCTAGACCTGGTGTCTCTGGGCACGCCTTGGTGATGGGAAGGAGGTGGTCCAAGGGAGTATAGCATCCACCAAGACAGCTACCTCTCTTATTATTCCATAAGTATGCAGCCATGAACTGGATTGGCTGACTCATCAATTGGGTTGGCTGATTCCTGGATTTGTGCCAACTCTCTCTGCAGCTGTAATTAACCAGAAGTTGTGGACATACATTTCTCACAATCTTAGTTCTATTTATATGGCATCAAATTCAAACTCATTCAGTATTTTGTTTCGTTATGTAATTATCCATTGGTGTTCAACATTTGTAATGTTCCTCATTTTGCCATTGCTCACCTTGTCTTCTGTGTCTACTGTAATGTTGCATGTGTCTTGTAGCCTTTTCTATGTGCATTCAATCTGCCTATTCAATGAAAAGGTTGTAGAACTCCATGAAAAAGTGTGGTATTTCCTATCATTACACTGATCTCTTTTAGGTTGCCTTCACTTCATTTGGGTTGCTGATCTCTTTTGGGTTGCCTTCACTTCATTAAATGTATTGTCTGCTAAGAATGCTCAAATTTTCCTCAAACATTTTCTTTACAAACAATTCAACACCAATTATGCATTGCAACACTTTTAGCTTAGACTAAATGCTTTAAATCTGTCCATTTCAAGTCAGAATGATCGTATGCGGCAAACCTGAATTTCAAGCTTATTTCATCCTTCATGGAGAACTGTTATAAAGAATGTAAAGACCCGATCGACAATAGATTGTCTTTGTGTCCTTCTGTGTCTTGAGACTAACAAATTGGAAATGATTGCTAGAATCAAGGCATGTAATTAGACAGCATAACATCTAATATACTCCTTTTGTCAGACTGCCAGAAAGAAAATTTCTGTAAATGACACATTACACCATAAAAACAACCACTTGCAACAGCCTGCTAATGATGATAAAGAACTCATGGAAAATCAAGCAATTAATCCACTGGAAGCTTTCCACAGAAGTCACTAATAAGGCACAGGAAATGTAAATACATGTATAATCAAACCTTTTGTGAATGTACTGCTTTGAATTGCTGCATTTTTGGGAATAAGGGCCCCTAAGCTATTTACAGTCTTTTATAGGATGTTGTAAAAAAGCATGTTTAAAAAAAAGATGTATTAGGCATACAAAAAATTGTTGTTACATTATGGAAAAATCTGAAAACATACATATGTTTTGTGTTCACATCTGTGCCTTCAAGTCACCTATCAACTTTTAACAACTATGTACTTTTTATATGTTTATTTTTAGACAATAAATAGCCAAACATTGTTTAGCCAGCTTCTTTCTTTAAAACACCTTGTTTTTGTCTCCTGTTCATCACTAACTAGGATTGACCCTGCTTAGTTTTGCAATATCAGATGGAACCTGTTGCCTTTAAGATACTAGTATTTCAGCTACTAGATAAGTCATTGGATTTTCAAACCATAAGGTATTACATTGGAGTTTTCCAATGCAATGCCAGTAATATATGTTGAAATTTAGAATGTAATATGAAATTACTGAGTAATTTAAACTGAAGCTATATTAAGAAGGACACTCTGTGAAATAAAGAACAGAAGGTCCTGGCATAGTAAGAGACATAATATTGGATCCATTAACACTGTAAATGTCCTTTGGAGGCTTGGCAGCTTATCCTTAGGCAAATATAATCATTGCTTAACATACCTCTTATATTACCCAAATCTGTGTATTGTGCTTTCACCCACTTTTTACAAAGCAGTCTTACTAAAATTGAAAGAACTACCAAAATATAGGTTTCTATCGTAATGCTGATATTGCTTTGCTTGTAGTTATTATTACTGTCAGCCCTCTACTGATTCTGCATCCATGGATTTAACCATGCACAGCCTGAAAATATCCCAATAACAAGAAAAAAATTCCAAAATCAAACTGTGATTTTGCAATTTTATGTAAGAGAACCCATTTTACAATTCCATTATATATAATGGGATTTAAACATCCACAGATTTGGGTATCCATTGAGGCTGCTCGTCCTTGAATCAAATTACTTTGAATGTATGCTAATGTTTCTACTATGAATTAATAGTCACTCTTCTACAATATATTTATTTATTTATTTGTTCAGGCTTCTATGCCGCCGACTCCCGGGGGCTCGCGGCGGCTCACAGGAGCCAAAAGGCAACAATAAAAACAGTGATAAAAACAGCAAAAGCAAATTAAAACAACAAAACAGGTAAAACAGCTAAGCTGTACAGCAGTAGCATACATAAAATGCACGGGCCTATTCTCCAAAAGCTTGCTTGAATAAGTGGGTTTTGCAAGCCCGTCTAAACGGGAGCAAGTCCCTCAGGACCCTATATGAGTCTAAGCTTGTTGAAAATGATTGAAGATGAGCCAGATACAAGGATAGGCATGAACTTCTGAGAGAGATGGAAATATACCTATTATACAAATGTATAATAAATAGTATTTATACATTTAAAAAGTATCTCACATACATAGTGCCATTTTGTTTCCTAATTAAAGATAAATAGTTTAACTATGGTAAATTGAAAGTAGATGGTTTCACAAACTATTTTTACACCAGAAAACAAAAAAAAGTCAAGAGAGCACAAAGAGAAAAAAGTGCCACAGTTGCCTATTTCATGATTTAGGGCTTTTGTGAAGGGGACCTATTGGAAGCAAAATATCTTGAGAAATGTGTAGATATGTGAGTGAGAAAGATAAAGACAAGTGGAGTAAGATTGCATTAGTCATTTAAAAGAGTACACCAGTGATAAAGTACAGCCAACAAAATCAATGGGACTCAATGTTGGAATGTGGGTAAGAGTTCCAATTCGTCTCTGGTGAGGACACAGCGGCCTGCAGGTCCCACACAAACACCCATCAATCATGGCAGCACTCCCCAGCTCAGCAGCCAAATAAGCAATAAACAGCTTTTATTGCAGTCGTAAAAGCATTTACACTATATACAGAGTAGCGGCTTGTGTAAGCTCATCAATCTTACAGCTCCGGTCAGTAAGTCCATTAAGTCCATTCTGTTCAGCAATCATTTCAGTAATGGCGATTAATACAAACCCTTATCATTAAAAACATTCCCAGTAAATTCCTAAGTGATGACACAATGTCTGTTTACATCAGAGGAAGCAGGAAACATTTGCAATGTCCTTTCTAGGAACTGTCCACTCCCTCTGCAGCCTTAACTCCATCTTTGCTAGATAGCTTTGCATACATACACACTGCTAGCTTTAAATGCACAATTTAATTTTTCCCATTACTCACACCATTCTGACACTCAAGTCATTCATAACTAATTCATGTCTTATTGATTTTACCAACTCTATATATGATTCAGTGTGAATCTATTTTTTATTTAATCCATGTTTTCAACACCTTTCAAAGTAAGAGTTTCCCCAAGGCAGACTACAACATTAAGCTGATGGAAATGTATTAGTCAAGTAATATTTAATCAAGCAATCAAAATTGTAACAATTTAAAATGGGAAGTATATATATGCTTGAGTTAAAATCAATTACACTGAAATATAATTTTAGAAAATTTACAATGAAAATAAAAATGTTCAGGTAAAAAGTGGTAATGGTGAAAGGAATGCATTCTAAAGATTCCCAATTTGAAAGTGACCTTAGATGATCCTACTATGCATCATTTGTGAAGAAATTGAATAGTGTAGGGCCCTCAACTGAGAAAACTCTACTTCTAGTGCTTGTTAGTGCCAGTCAATGAATCTGAAGATGATTCACAGGTTAAAAATATGTTTCTTTCTTTCAAAAAAGAGAAAGAAATCCATAGCCTCAAACTATTCAATGAGTTCAAGGTCAAAAATAAAAGTCTGATTGGAATCAACTGGAATCAACTACAAGTTCTACATCCATGGTGGAATGTAGTCTAACTGTCTAGCCATAAGGATTGCAGTAGACACATTCTGTACCAACTGAACTTTCTGAATTGTATTCAAAGCCATTCCACATAATGTGCATTTCTGTAATCCAGTCTGGAGACAACTAAGCCATTAATAATGAATTTCAGGGCTATTTTTCTTAGATGGAATTGCATCTGATGCACCAAACAAAAGTGATATGGGTAATAAATGGCTATTGTTCTCTAATATTTATACAAAAATTCCCAAGTGATAAACTTAGGTAGAGATCTACTTCCTCTGAATAACCAACACCAATATATTAATAAATTTCTTCACCCAAAGAACCTCTATCTTATTTAGATTAAGCTGCACTTTTGCCATCATTCATCATCATGTTCCTGATAAAGTAGAATTGTTGATTTTGCAGAAGAAACGCCAGGAGAAAGTGCCACTTAACATAGGCATAGAATAACGGAGTCAGCCTGTTAGTAGCAGCACGAGAATTAGCCACTGCGATTGGTCTAAAAAGGTACAGTTACCATTGGTCCGCAAAAGCAGAGCTGTGATTAGTTCAAAGAACACCATGTGCTTTAGATAAGAGACAGCCTTGATTGGCTTAGAGAATCGCCATGTGTGTTTGTTTACAAGTTAGTGATTGGTTTACGAAACGTCACATGGGCCAGCTAATGAATTTCCCACTTTGGCCGGCTCCTAGTGGGAACGCAATAGAAATGTATCGCTTTCAGGACAGCTTGTGCATGGAGAATGGCACAGACAATTGGGTGGAAATTAAAAACTGCGAAATGTTTGTCAGCCAGTAGAAGAGAAGTGACACAATGTTTTGATTGATTGGTTGATGTCAGATCAGCTCACAGATGTCTAGCCAGTGGAAATGCATGAGGGAGGTGGGACTAAGGATTGCCTCCATTGCAGTATAAGACCTGTTTACAGAGAGTGTGCTGTTCTTGCGACTTGTTTTGCTATAGAACAGACCCCTCAGCTGTTGTAACTGAAATAAACTGATTTCCTGAATCACAGCCAGATTGCCGCGTCGTCTTCGTCCATGCGCTCGCACGTATACGCTGCCTGAGTCAAAGGTATTGCACCGGAGTTCTGGGACTCCAAATTCTGCTACACTGACATATTTGGAAAACTCACCAATATTGAATAGTCATTTCCCTTTTATGATACCTAGTAGAAGGGATGAAAGCTGTAATCCTATGCCCATTTATGGCGCAAGATACTTTTAGTTCAACTGGATTTTAATCTGAGTAGATATGTAAAGAATTACATTGTAAATGCCTAACCTTTCTTGCTATAAAGTCAGAGCATTAAATGTTCCATTTAGCAAGGTTTGCATGCCTATTCTAACTGCTAGTTTAGGGACTTCCTGACTGTTTGCTTTACAATGCTTATTCTCTTCCAGCTTTACTCTAATAGGCAGACATTCCTTTTTTCTTTCTCTCATGAATTAAGCAATATTATTTGATTATGCCCAAGAAATGTAAATAATATTACATGCATATATTTTACAAAGTCTAAGCTTGCTCCATTTCTCTGCAAGAGAAATGCGGGGGTGACCATGAGATTGGTTGTTTAGCTTTTGCTTTGCCAGAGTGATTACTCTGCTAATACATTGCTACTTCTTATCCTTTGAAACACGATCCTTTGTTATAGTATGCTTTATTATATAAGTTTCATCTGCTTTAATTTAATAAATATAAGATATTTCCATTACTTTTCAATGTACCATAGTATATTTATTTTAGAACCTGGTTTAATGGAAGTAACACTTTCCAAATTGGACTCTTGCTTCTTGGTTTATATGCACAAAAAAATTCTAGAAGGAAAGATGAGATTGCTTTGACATTTTTAAGTACTGGATCTAAAACTGAACAAAAGTATTTTTGCATTCTGCAGCTAAAGCTGATAGATCTGCTAAATTACAATCCATAATTTAGTTAGATTTATCAAGTAATAATGAAGTCAATGAAATTGACCTCCATGTAGAAAGTGTTACCATTTTCAAAAGGCCACATCTATTCCCCTCTCAAATTTCTGTCAATATTGCACCTGAAAATTCAAGACATATTTCACAATGACACCCTCCACAAGGGCATATATTACATTCTGAGTTGAAGTAGTGTTTTTCTGAACATTTTAAGTAGACAGAAAGAAATATTTCTAGAAAATGAATAAGTGAACTGAGAGGAAACCCAGAAAATAATGAATTATCAAAAGTATAGATTTGTCACTACAGTAAGGGGTAATGCATGCTGCACACAAAATTACAAGAATGTACAATAGGGTAAAAACAGCTAGCTTCTTATTAATCTCAAATTTGCAGATTTATTAGAACTGTATAAATTTATTATATTCAATCCTTCTCATGACAACAGACACTAGACATAAAAATACACTTGAGAGTCAAGGCATGAGAGTTGCAAAGAAAAACAGAAGCTTTGTGAAATGGGAAAAACAGAAAGAAAAAAACATACATCATGCATTACTCATACAAAAATTCACAAATGCCGTGCCTTTAGGAAGGCTCAATTTACATGTTGAAAAATAAATTTGTCCCTATATCATTAGAGATCAGTAAAATGGAAGAATATTTTGAAATATAATTCATTCCATTTCACATGCTATGCCATGATGGCAGTTTGGATCAAACCTGGATAGATGAAATGCTGGACATAATTCTCCGCCAAGTTCATTCTCAAAAAAAGGAATTTTAAGTTCTGTTTTCAGCAAGTAATGGAAGTCCTTACACAACTTTTGTGATTCAGGGATAACCCAAATGGGTCACTTTCAAATGATTAGTTCTGCCTTATTCCAATCTCTATATTTGATTCCTACAGCTCCATTCCATTTCATAAGCTTCTATCATATTTTCCTTCCAGACTACCTTCTCTGAACACTCTTCTAACATGTAACTCTATGAACCATCCATTCATAATTGGCTTTTAATGTTGTTTAGCTAATCCCTACAACCTTTTCATAATTTCTTCAGACAAGTCCACACTCTCATCATCACCTCCTTGCATCTCTGGAAACAATTTTCACTTCCTGTTCATTGTTGAGGGTGAAAATGTAAAAAACAACAACTATAAATGAGAAAACATCAGTAGGTGTTTCTGTACAGAGCAACAAAGATGCTGCACGAAATACACCAATTTGACACCAAGGCATAGAGACCAGGAGGTTGTGGGATCCTGATGGTTTGCACCAAAAATGTTGTGCATAAGAATGGCCAGAAGGCAACCACTGATGGCTCTGCAAGCTCCTTGTTCCTTTATTTGTTTTCCTTCTGCTGCTTTTAACCTGACCTGCTGCAGAGAGGCAGGTCTTGTGACTTTCTAGCAGGAAATTGCCTTAAGGAAGCCTCAAGGAAGCTACACTATATATTCACATTGACTGGGGAATAAAGCTACTATTCTGCTGTGCTGTCACAGCAGGAAAAGAAAGAAAGAAAAAGAAATTCACATTGTTCACATGTACATTATTATTATTATTATTTAAAAAGCAAACATATAATGTGGAATTATAAATCCAAGCATTCATCCTTGCTCCTACATTTTGTATTTGACATCTGCATTTTATCTCCCTGCCTAAAATAATGTAAGAAACTTTCCTTTTTTCTTCCATATAAACAAGAGAGATGTGCATAGTCTTGTTCAATTAAAGCAATATCTTTACTTGCTGCAGTTGTTTTTTGTTTCTTTATTTTTAAAATTTACTGCACAATACATTTAATCCTTTTCATATATCACTTTGTGTAAAGGTCTACATGTCAACGAGATTTATCTTGCAATACACATTTAGACCACAGGAATTCTTTTGATTAATCATGCTGTTAATTACACTGAATGTACAGCTGCAAATTCCCTGGAATTATTTTCTCAAGGATAATCACTAAATATACAATGTTTACAGATAACATTTATTAAATAATGTCTTGATTTAAGATTATGAATATTTTTGCTACGCAAATGGAGTTGAGAATCTACAGTCTTGACACGCTGTAGCTATTCTCACTGAGCCAAGAACTCTGTGGCTGTGGTTGTTCATGGTGTTCTCCTAACTTTCTGGTTGTGTCAAAATGTGGCATCAAAGATATGGGGCAGAAAACCTCTTTGATCTCTAGAGGAAGTAGAGGGGGCTTTTCCAATTTAAAACAGGAACTTGATGTCTGGTCAGCTTGGAATGGCAATAGGCTGCACATGGGACACATCTCTTTGAGCTACTTAGGACAAAAGAGTAAAGCTTAAAAACCATTGAAAATAACTTCTAAATGGCACTGATAAGCAGGTAAAACTTAATATATACTCACATACAAGTCTAAAACTTTTAGTCAAAAATCAGCCAGAAAACATAGGTCAAGGAACCATACACTTCTCTGAGAAGAGTGGTGGAAAAGTGTGAACTTAATCTGTCCAGGAAGAAACTAAAAGAAGCACTATCTCCTTTACCCTCTGTGCTGTGGTGTTGCTATTTGAATGCCTGGCTAGGGAAATGGCAGTAGTGACCAGAGGTTGCTGAACCCTGGGGCAACATAGAAGCTTTCTACCCTCTGTGGAATGAGCCTCAACTTATCCACAGATCAAAATCCATGATTTTGGGCCCAAAACCTGTCATGAGGTTAACTTATAAATAAGTATATGTAGTAAAATCGCTTTCGTATTAGAAGGAAATTTGCAAAATATTGGAAGATAAATTTCAAGCATAGCACTGTAAAATACATATTTCACTCCTAAAATTAGTTAATTTGAGGAAATTCATGAATGTAAGTTTTCCATTCAACTCCTTTCTTTATGTCTGGGTGAGAAGCTCCTCCAGAACAATATGGTAGGGTATGGGTAGAGATGCACAGAGATGGAAAACTTCCCCTATCCAGGTAATTTTTTATGGCTATCAAGCCAGATGGATGGACTTTCTTTCATCCTACATAGCAGCCTCTGAGTCTTATATCACAGGGTTGAAATCAGCCCATTAACTATTCACAAAGGGAAAAGGAGTAGAGAGAATGAAGGTAAATATTTGCATAAACTTCTTTAAGAATCCATTCATATCGATCCATTCATTTGCTTAATGCTTATCCATTCTCATGAAGACAAATAAAATAAACCCAACTTATTTATGTATACAGTGCTGTGTGATGCTGTTATTTATTTATTTAGTATTGTGCTATGCTGTTTTAAGATTTGTATGTTTTTAATGAATTTCAATGTTTTCAATTTTTTATGTTTTAAATGTGTTTATATTTATATTTATATGAAAGATAAATATGTTGTTAACCACCTTGAATTGGACTATTGTGGTAAAAGTAGGGTATAACTCAAATTACTATTGTTGTATTTATTTATTTTATTTAAAGCATTTATATTCTGCTTATCTCACCCTGGAGGGGACTCAGAGCAGAGCACAACTTACAAACTGCAAACATTAAATGCCGGGACATAAATAAATTATATGCATGCATAAAACATTAAAAGCATTTATCTCAATATTATAATCCTCTGCTTAAATTATTATTATCAGCAGCAGCATTGCTATATTATTATCATTAGTATTGTTATATTATTATTATTTTACTGACACAAAAACACAGTATGTCACAGCAGATGAGATCTATATGCTGGATTTTGTATCAAAAAATCACAAGTCGAACACAATGTTTATTGTTTCCAAATGTTGTCTGAGATCTTTTGGCATGGCACTCATTGTGCCAATGACCACTGGGACTACCTGTACTGGTTTATGCCAGAGCATTTGCAGTTCGATTTTGAGGTCTTGATAATGGCTGAGCTTTTCCTGTTGTTTTTCTTCAATGCGGCTGTCACCAGGTATGTCACAATCGTGATGTCTGGTGTATTGTGTTCCAAAACTTAGTCAGTCTGGATTCAAAAGTCCCACAGTATTTTTGCCTGTTCATTTTCCACAACCTTAGTGGGTTTATTATCCCACCAATTCTTTACTGCTGGCAGGTGGTACTTGTGACATAACTTCCAGTAAATCATTTGGGCCACAGAGTTGTGTCTTTGTTTGTAGTCCGTCTGAGCGATTTTGTTGCAACAGCTGAGGATATGGTCCATGGTTTCATCAGCTTTCTTGCACAGTCTGCATTTTGGGTCATCAGCTATCCCCCCCCCCCCCCGATGGGTGCCACCTTGTCGTGGTGGGGGACTTAACTGCTCCAAGGGTGCTGAAAGCTGTGCTGGCGGTAGTGTAACTACCAGCAGGTTCAACCAAGCTGAGGAGTGGAACTAAGAGCACCTAACCCATTAGCATTATGGAGAAACAAACCAAAATGAAGTCTATACTGGCTCGGTCGTTGCCAAAGATAAAAAGGACCACGGTGGATGCTCCGGATTCTGGACATCCATTGGCAAGTGAGCTACATAATCAAAATACAAATGAACAATCACAGAAGCGGCAGAAATATACAATGCTAGAAAACCGCACAATAATAATAATTAATATTATTATTATTTGAGGGCAAAATAGTAAAAGTTTCACTGAACTCAGTTGGGCTTCATTTTGGGGGGTGGGGCAGGGGAGACATCTTTGTATTTTATGAATTAATTTATCTGAAAATCCAAGCAACTCCCATGAAGAAATACAAGAAGAGACAGCATACAAAAGTTATTTGCTCTTTAAACCAATATTCAGTATTACCTGAAATGTTAGACTTTATTATTTTTCTATTAGAAGGAATAATATTTCTATTATATAAAGGAATGTACATTGCTGTTTTGTTAAGAGTCAGAAATTACTGTACTCCTGATTTATTTTCACTTTAATTATGTCACAGAACATGTATTATGTTGGAAGTTTTATTATGTTCTTGGAAGAGAATAACCATTTATTTTTACTTGAACTATTATGGAGGAAAAAACCAACAGTTTACTTATTAATATAATATCAGTCCCTTCATTTTCACTTTATTTCTGCCGCCCCCAACCATCAATTGGTTATCTGTTACTGTCGTGATCCAGACCACCTTAAGAAGCCAGGCATTCTCATCCAACTCTTGCTCACGCGTAGACCATTTTGTGTTTCTAACTACAGACTCCTCTCTCTCAGGCTCAACTACAACAGTTATCTTCACTTTAACAAAACAAACAAAATGGGAAAATGCCAGCAACAAAAGTCTTATACAGTCCTAAGTGGTATAAGTGGAAGAAAAAGCTACTTATCATAAATCCTGCTGTATTCCTGAGCTCAAGTGATAACCTTAAACAAAGCAATAAGAAATTCTATGGGGAAACGAATGAAGAGCCCAGTGGATTATGTACCTATCAGACATTTGTTACAAATATACATTTCCAGGAATTGAGTTCACCATATGGCAGCATTCAGGGTATCAAAACATCAACAGAAAAGAGAGTGAATGAAATATTCAATGATTTTTCTCAATAAGAAAGGTAATAAAAAAACTATTGCTGGCAGCCAACCATTTGAAAAAGGTAATATGGCTGTTCGCAAGCTGAGCAATGTATTTATTTTATCCCATCATTGAGCAAAGTTTCCTGCCATTGAGTAACTGAAATTAATTACTCAATGTCAACATATCTGCAAATCCCCGCCACCGCCCACACATCCCATTTACTTTTACATGGAGTGAGCTTCATGTTTTACCTTTAAAGCAGTAAGAGAAATAGGGAGATTTTTCTCACACTTTTCTGCCATTTCATTACTTATTTCAGCTATTAGTATTTTATTAGTATTTTGCACCCATTGTTTTCATATAAACTAGATAGTAGAGCTATCAATGATACACATCCAAATCTACTTAGTATATCTCATTTAAAATACATACAATAACTTCAGTAATTTTATAAACTCTATTATACATTAATGTGAGATCATGAATGTAGACTCTCACACCTCCACATCATGTCTGTACCCTTTTTAAATTTTATGTAGCAGTTCTTTGGTTTATTATCATATTTTACTGACTTTTCAACTCTGAACACTCAGCATATTTTCTGAACTTCTGATTTATCTGCTTAACACTTTTGTCAGTTGAATCAATCAAATTACTTCATTTCAAATGCTCCTCTGTGATACAAATCCCTGCATACTTATTTTGTGTGTCACCCTTCCATATCTCTACTTCCATAAAAATTTTGTTAGATAGATAAAAATGTATTTAAAAAACCCCAAGTGAAATAGTAGTGGTGGGTACTGAGCTATGTCTGTGGTGTGTGGAGCATCTTTGATATTTGGAAGGAAGAAGTGATGCTCTCCCTGCCATGCCTCCCTCCTGCTGCTGCTCCTGGAGAAGTTAGAGGTTGGGGTCAGTGGAGGAAAGAGGGAATGTTTTTAGGGAGATTTTATTTACAGGAAGAAAAAAACATCCCTAAAAATCAGGGGATGACCCAAAAGTTATAAAACTTGGTGGACTAAGACTGGTAGTTGTGCCCTCCATGTGTAGTGATTTTCACCCCTAAAACTGAGGGAAAGGGGAGCCAAGGAAGCCTGCCCATGTTGACGAATGGTCTGAAAATTTTGTTCTTTCAGACCCAAAACAACAAAGCTCATTCAGAAAGGAGCCCGTTTTTGGGAGACGCATTCAAAAATGAAAATGGGGCCTTACGAATGAAACAATCAGAAATGGATAGCACTTCTATACAAATGCACAAGATGACCCACTACTTATATACTTGTTAGCATTACTGAAAGTCATGGTGTAACAACACAGAAGAGCTACCATTGCATTACCTTTGCTGTAAATCAAGTCTTTATTATTTTATCCCACACTGAAACTGGGATTAATATGAAAGTGAGATTCAAACTGGGGACTTTTTGGTTCATAGCTGAGACACTTGGCTCCCATGCTATATCAGCTCAATATAAAAAATGCATGATTAGGCCAGCAATAGCAAGCATATTTACAAATATTTTTAAAGTGGTCAAAATGGTTTCTCAAGCATCATGAAGCTTTGGTGAGAATTTCTGTAGTCACTGCCATACAGAATATATTCTATACAAAAATTCTTTTTGTGCAGAAAAGATTTTTCATGTGGTTTTGGCTCAGATACATTCCATTCTGTTCAGAAATTTCTGTGTTCCATGCAAATGAATTCTCATATACATGTTTTTCACATAATCCCATGAATAATTTTTGAATAATACACAATTTTTGATGCTGTTGGAAGGTGGCATTGATTTACAATGATCTAAATCTCTACCCCAGACCCAAATTGAGTATCATGCAAACAATAAAGATTGCCTCTTCAAACATTTCCCTTCGCCCTGGAGATATAGAGTCTTGATTTGCAAGTAAATTGAGTTCTAGGCTCGGGTTATATTAATTTCTTGTCTACATAGCAACAACTTGAATTTGTCTAAGACACTGTTTCTCAGACAGACATAAGGGTCTGACAACTATTGCTTTAGATACCAAGTAATAGCAGTGTATACATGTCTATTGGGTACAATGGTTCATTTTCTTTCCTGGAAACTTGCGACCAACAGCATTTCAAAATGCAACACTTAACCAGCTCTGGCATAAAATACTGTACTGTTCACTAACCCTATGCTATACATGTTCAAATGACAAATCCATTAATAGACTATGCAAATCCACACCACTTCCCTGCTTCCTCAATCTTATACATTCTGATTCAGGAATGGCCAGGACAGACAGGTTAGATCAAATTAAATATGGAATACCTTTCATGATGGAGATTCATTCTCTTACACTCGAAACCTTAACTGGACACTTTTAATTAAAGCAGAAGTGAAATTAGATATAGAATGTTAAGTTTAGTGTAATATTTAGTGTAAAATATTCCTCGTAAAGATGTGAGTTCTGAACCCAAATTAAATTAAATTTTATCATAACGAAATACTACTTTCCTGAAGCAGATGGAAGGCGACTGCATCAGTAAATCAGTCCTTTCAAATTACAGCATTTTATGAAGCTCATCTGCATTTTAATCAGACATAAAGGGTTTATTCCTAGAAAACCTCAAGAATGCCAATTTTTGCCACCTGGAAATACATGGGAGAGTTCAGAGTAAATCAAATAAAATATGTTACACATTTTCATTTTGCATATATTTCTCTCTTGAGTATACAGTATTGCACAGTTAGAGGCATGAGTAGTTTTTACTAGCAATGATATATAATTCTAAGAAAACTAGAATAAGAAGCTGATTTCACACTCCAAGGCCATTTAATTGGGAGTTAATGCTTTTTCAAGAGGGAAACAAGTATGCTGTTACCTTCATATAGTACTATTGAAAAAATAGAAACACCTTCACATAACCTCTATCATCTTAGAGAGCAGATCAAGTGATCTACACCAAAAGAGAAAAATAATAGTTTACCATCACTATGGCATTCTTCATTTTGAGAAATTTGATTTGTTATATACTGAACAGAAATGTAATTATTTTATGTTCACAACAGTCTGGTAAATGGGATTACTAATTTAACAAGCTCAGTCAAATGGAACTAACAACTCAGCATTCATAGATGTGATTCAAAAACCTATTGGAAGTATTTGGGGTTCTCCCTGACTTGTTGCTTTTTTAAGATGCTGAAAGTCAGATAATTTATCTTAAGAACATAAGAACATAAGAACATATTATTTCTGTAAAACCTATAATTTGGAAATCTTACCTTTTAAAATAAGAGTTCCTGAGTTTCCTGAGTTGTAAAGACATGATAGATAGATAGATAGATAGATAGATAGATAGTGCTTTTCCAATGCATGGTAGAAAAAGATCTGTCCTATCAATGAACTATCTTAATTGTATTCATTGCTTCAAGGATTTTCTTATAGCCATTTGTCATGTGCAGAGTAGACAATGTGCACTTCAATTCCATATTTTATGTCAGTACTTATTACTACATTTTACCTTTCTTATTCCCCTCTTCCTCCTCCTCATCTACTTATCTTTTTTGTACTCTTATTTTGTGCACAGTCGTCATTCTCTTTTCCACTTTTCTGACAAAATTTGCTCACAACTGGGAATTTTCTGCTCTTTCCTGTTTATTTCATAGCTGCCACATGCTTTATTTACACACATTTCAAGTGAAGATTTCCATTTTACTTAACCGAATACTTGCATCTGCAATTATTTTTGCATGCTTACTAAAATGTAGGTGTCATTCATGTGACTGGTATTTAGCTTCTTACTTTGTTGCTTTTGCTGTTTTCAGTTCATGGTGGAAGAGTTGAAATGTCATTCCCGTACTGTGCTGACAAATCCCAACTACAAGCAATCAAAACCTGGGGGAGAAAAAGAAATCATATCTCAGTCTTATAGAATTTTAGAAATGAGTACAGGCAGAGTACAAAGATGCCCTTCAAATGGAAGGCATCTCAGTTTAATAGAGGCTTCACTGATGGTAACATGGGCATTTTCCATTTCAAACCCTCTTTACACTGTTTTGAACAATCTTCCATTTCAATGTGAAGAAATCACCTCACCAAGCTTCCTAGGGACTAATGGAAGAAGCTCTCTTTTGAACAATCTAGCACCATCATGAAACTTTTGGAAATAGGATGTGCACTGCAAAGCCTAAAATGGCATACAATAATAGCCAACTACTGAATAGAAGTTAGAACTGCTATCTTCTCCACCAGTGCAATAAAAAATAAACATCAGTTTCAGGTGAAACATGCAGGAGTAGAAGTTGCAAGGAACTTTCCTTGCTCAATAACTGTTGTTTGTCCTAATATTACATTATGGAACCTTTTAGAGCTCACTGATTCAGGTACTTAGTTGAGAATGCTTCTAATCAAAATAATCATAGAAAATTAGAGCTCTTTCAGGAAGCAGGAACAAAGCCTACTTTTACAGTTGCATAAAATAGCTATAATCTCATTGCGATCTTTATAGCTTTTAGCCTCATAGAGTTTGATGTTTATATAATGCCAAATGTATTCAGGCTAGGGATGTGGGAATCTCTCCACCTATATTTTATAGTTTTTCTCCAAGCCTACTGTACCTGTAGATTCTTCTGTTCCTTGTTTCATATCATGTTATAATGAAAATTTTTGTGTATTTTTAATGTATTTTATATGTGTATTTGTTTCAACATTTACCCTAATTGGTATAGTTCTTCCATTAGCTAAAATGTGGTTTTTAGCAATTGTATTATAAAATGTGTATTCTACTTTGTATAAACTCAAGGCAGCAAAAATACCCTATAAGCATGTGGCAAATTGTTTTGATGAGGTACTTTCGTTCTCACATTGATAAGTTATTATAATAATCAAGACTGTTAAACCAAACAAAATTAGTTTTCATTCTTACATGGAACAGCCTTTAGGCATATCATCAACAATATCCTATTGTTAATTTCATAGACAGTAATATCTAAATGTAGTGTTAAGTGGTTGGTGATCTAAATCCTATGGGTTAATTCCACTGAATATTTTTTTGCATATTGAATATACAACTAGGGATATAAAACTTCATTAATATTGGTTTTGCCTGAAGATAATTTTAATATATTTGTATGTTAGAAAGCCACTGAAAAGTGCAGAGTTTACAAATATTACTTGTTTGTATCTTTTAATATTTTGATTGCTATGAACACTAGAGTGTTGCTGAATGGCCATTTCTTCCTGCATCACTTTACTGGGGCAACAAAAAGGGCATGTAATTTTCATCTTTTGAACATCTGAAGGATCTTGACTGTCAAGATTGCCCATCTGCTTGTGCAGATTTTAGGTCACACCTGGATTATTATGATAGATTGCTGGTGGATTTGCCTTCTTGCTTTCTTCCTCTTTTTTGGTTTTATTTCAATAAAAAGTATGGATTATTTTCAATCACATTAAATAATCACATGTTTTTTTCCTGGTAGATCCTTCCAACAGCAAGGGTCCATTTCAGAGTTTGAGGTTTTGTATTTATGATTTTGTACTCTAAGCTTCCCAGTACTTAGCAGCTCAGCAAGCATAGTATGCACCACCAAGGACTTTAATATCCACAAGGGAAGGATTTATTTTTTTAATTTACAAACCATTTTGTATTTATTCAGTCTACAAAAAAACCCATTCCCCATTTTAGACTCAAGCCCCTTCTCAGGAACCTTTTCTGATGTTGGGGTTATGCATAAGGAAGATCTTTCCTTACTGTGGAGATAACATTGTGCCTTCATATGCCCTAATCTCCCGCAGGCGAAACATGTTTTCTTGGACATATCAAAGCTAGGATGATTTGAACTACAGAGGGAGCCATCTCTGAGGTATTTTTTCTCCTCAGCTCTTCTGTAGCCAGTGTACTCTCCAGCAACATTTTTAGCCCCTTGATACTGTGGCACAGCTTTAAATGGTTTTTAAAAAGAAGGTTTCTCCACAGGTTTGTAGCTTTCGGCTCTACAAAGTACTTCTCTTAGTGATGCCATTTTATCCACTATTAGAGCAGCCTGGTTGGGTGTCTCGGGTTTTTTTTTCTCCTGTACCAACCATCTATACTCTGAGGGAACATTCTGGTAAAATTGTTCCAGAATCATCAAATCCCTAAATTGTTGCCAATTTTCAACCTGGGCTCCTTTTAACCAACTGTCAAAGTACTGGCTTTGCTTTGACACTAACTGACAGAAACTTTCTGTTTTTCCTTTTTTAAGGATCTAAACTTAACTCTGTAGTGTTCTAGTGTTAACGGTAGTTTCTGCTGAACTTGCTGTTTAAACTTGTGGTACATTTTGTGGTCAGGCTCTGCCATATCACTATAGATCTCTAGCAGCTGGCCACAGATCTGTGGACGTAAATATGTCATCCACCTCTCCTCAGCAATTTCAAAATCATAACATCTCTCAAAAGAGACCAGGAATTTTTCTACACTATCCCCTTTGTTATATTTTGGGAATTTCCTCAAGAGTTGATCCATAGAAGCTTCGGACTGAACCTCTTGGACTGGCCTGGCTTGCTGAGAGGAATTCAACTTCTGTTTCTCGAATTCTAACTTGGCCATTTCCATCTTCTCCTGATGTGCCCTATCTTTCTCTCTCTCTCTCTTTCTTCTGCCTGTCTGGCTTCCCTACGTTCTTCTCTTTTTTTCCCTCTTTCTTCTGCCTGTCTGGCTTCTCTACGTTCTTCTCTCTCTTTCTCTTCTCTTTCCCTACGGTCTTCTCTTTCTTTCTCTTCTCTAATGTTCTTCTCTTTCTTTCTCTTCTCTACGTTCTTCTCTTTCTTTCTCCCCCATCTCTAATCTTTTCATCTGCAACTGAAACTCAAATGAGGATAAAGGATCCTCTCTGACTGGATCTCTCTCTGATCCTGAACCACTTTCCTCTTCTAGCAACCCCTCGGGTTGTTCTGACTCCTCTAAAACCCTCTTTTGTCTTCGAGTGGTCATTTTGACAAAACTTTTACCTCAGAACTTTTAGAACTCAATAAAGTTCTTACTACCAAGCGACTTTGGGCACTAAACTGAGGTGTTAGATGAATCCCGCCGCTAAGCCACCAAATGTAACGAGGTTCCTAAACCTCGTACTGGAATCACTGTGGACGACTGACCACTGCCACCAATACTCAATGTTTTGCTTTCTCTTTGTTATTATCTTGCTGCCACCATTTGTCAATGCTTGACCACTAGATGTGAGGGTCTTTGTGAATAAACGACTTCCACAGATGTTTTGTTGAAAGTGTTTAACAGTTTATTTTACACAAATGGGCTCAAAGCTTAGGTGGTTTCAAATATACTCCGAAGAGGTACAAACTTGCAATTTTAAACAATATAACACTGGGGTTTTCCCCGATACAGTTACATACAAGTAACTACTTAATACTGGGTTACTCTCAACCCTGGGACTAAACTCTGTCCCACACTTGGGTTTCCTTAAACCCACACACAGAACTGAACTGCACACTGCAGTTCCTACAGACAGCTTGCAGCTTCAGCAACTGTTAATCCCTAACTAACTCTGCTCACAGCAGCTGGCCAACTGAAATTCTCCAACTGTCAAATTCAAACTGAACATTCTAAAGCAGAGTGGCCTCTGTTGTCATGGCAACAGTCTCTGCTTACAGCTTGCTACTGCTCACTCTCTGCAGCTTCTAAAGAATGTTCCTTCTAAATACATAAACAAACATGTGATTAACATATAAATAACCACCTCATCACACCCCTGTTTGCATAAGCTGATGAAAACAAATATTGTTATACAATTAACAAAAAATAATTCTAGTGATCTTCTAAGCCAGATAAGATCAAACCCTGCATGTATACATATGAAGCAGGTGAACATTTTTGTCACTAAGATGAGTTTAAGATGTTTTCCTGTTTAGACAAGACCAGAGGCTCATCATTCCCATGGAAGAGAAGGCTAAACAAATATGAATAAATTTGAATAAGCAGTTGAGCCCTGATCATTTGAGATTGCCACCCTTTGTCGCTTGGGTCTTGCACCTTTGTCTCCACAGCACTGGACACTTAATTTATGTGTTTTAAAATAAGAAAATGTACTTTATAAAAAACAACTAATGTATAAATGCACATTCACATGGAACAATAAAGAAAGGAAGATCAACTTTAAAATGGTAGAAGCACAAAGCTGTGGCACGGAAGCACATCTGATGCAACAAAATGTGTGTTGGCCAGTGTAACAGCAAGGCAAAACCTACACATTCAAATAAAACAATAAAAAGAAAGAAAGATGAACTTTAAAATAGTACTAGCACAAAGTAGTGGTAAAATGGTAGAAGCACAAAGTTGTTGCAAGGAAACAAAAAGCACAAAGTGAAGAGACACAAGCATTCTCCATTTCAGCCTCTTGCTCTCTCTCCCGCTCTCTCTTCACAAAGCCAAACATACCAGGAACAAAAAAAACCCCACACAATCAACTAACCCAAAGTTCCTCAAAGTAGACAAGAGCAAAATGGACATCAGTGTCCCAAAGTGGACAAGAGCACGAGGTACGAGGCATGAAGGCTGCTCCCTTGAGGTCCTACAGCGCTGTAATTGATGCTAGCACTCCCCCTGGCATTAACACTCTCTCTGGTCCTTATTTTTAACTTTAAAAATTGCTCTTACATCAAAACAAAACCCAGGCCAGTCAACAGCTCTTGATTCAAAATGTCCCTAAGTTGGGACACTTATAGGTTCCATTGTACTTGCATCCATGTTGGCCAAACTGAATAAACCTCTGTAGCTTTGTCTTCAACCCGTGTGCTTGTTCTCTGTCCTGGCTGATCTAATTTCTTATCTGTGGTCCTGGCTGAAATAACTACAAAAATACAAACACATATTGTGTTTCTAGTACCAGAATGAGACAGATGGTTTGCTTTAACACTCAATAAAACCTGTGAGGGCAGATAATGGTGGTGGTCACCAGCCCCCTTTCCACAAAGGTTAAAGTGGGCAGTTGATGGCATAAATATTTGGTTTTGCGAGTATTTTGGATTTCCAGATAAGGGAGGGTCATCCTGTAATTGAGGTGGGAGCCAATTTGTGGACTGGTGTATGTCAGGAAACCAGAAGGGCTAACTTGCAGTAGCATTAAGACACCAGTAGTGTTCTCAAGCATTTTAAGAAATACTCCCAAGTAGTGAGGAAATGGCACTGGGTGATTATACGTATGAACCTCATTCTGCTTTTCTTTGCAGTATTTTAACTTCAGGGCTATCTTAGGGCATTAAGGTGGCATACTGTAGCATGATTCCTTTTTAAATGGTGTGTATGTACAGTATATATACACACACACACACACACACACACACACACACCAATACAGATAGAAGTTTTTGTTGGACTAGTCTATTTCCCTGGTGCTCTCCTCTCCCTCTTAGCCTGCCATCTTTCTGACCTTTTCCAACCATTGCTGCCACTGTGTCCGGACATTGTCAACTAAACTACTTTCTGAGAATATATCAACTTTTGCCATTATCTGTGTACTCAACAGTACTTTTGAGATATTCCATGGAGCTTTAGCCTGACATACACATAACAAAATTATTTTTAATATGCTTATTGATTTTTGCCTCTTAGCTTGCCAAGCCCTTCTGATTGTCTGCCCAAATTTATTTATTTTGCCAAATTGGGATCCACAATCAGGAAATCCTTCTTCAATATACTCGGCATTATAGTGGGTGCAGTATCTTGTCACCGAAATAATTTTGTAAAGAAAAAGTTTCTTTTTTACACTTATGATCAGTAAGAAAAAAAATCTATTCTTCTTCTTCGAGAGCTCTGTGAATGCACACTTATGAAGTTTGCGCGCCAGCGCGGGCTTCTAACGGAAACTTCCCAGTTTGAAACTTTTTGGCGGTAGCTCCGCCCAGCCGGCCCGGAGGGCATAAAAGGCGCCTCCCTGCGCGCCCACCCCATTCCTTTGTTTTCCGCCACTTGGGCAACATCGGAAATACGGCTGGTTGTGTGAGCATAGCATGTCCACAACCAGTTTCAAAAGGTGCTTATCCTGCGGTAGCAAGATCCCGGATTGCGATGGTCACTCGAAGTGCCTTCGGTGTCTCGGGGAAGGACACGTCGTCTCGACCTGCCGACACTGCCAGGCCTTCTCATCGAGTACCAGGCGAGCGAGAGCCCGCAGGCTTCAGGCCTACCTGACGGAGCGTGCTCTCTGCCCTCCGGAGATGGCGACGGCTGTCCCATCTGCCTCCTTCGGGTCCGAGGTGGCTGCCTCGGTCCCCGCCGTGTCGACCGCTCACCCGGCCGGGAAGAAGCGTCCACGGAAGGAGAAGAACGCCTCTGTCTCCTCGAAGACTTCGGCGTCGAAGAGGCCCTGCACCGTGACGGCTCCCCGAACATTCTCCAAGTGCATGTCGGTCGTGGCTGCGCACTTGAGAAGGGAGAAAATCCGGATTTTCCCGTACCTGGACGACTGGCTGCTGGCGGCCCAGTCTCCAGACCTGCTGCACCAACAGGTCTCGACGGTTCTGCAATTACTCTCGTCGTTAGGCCTGCGGCTCAACAAGGAAAAATCCCAGCTCACCCCGTCCCAGTCCATAAAGTTCATTGGGACGATTTTCGACTCCGTCGATCAGCTCGCCTATCTGCCAGACGTCAGATTCCAGGCACTTCGACGGGAGATCAACGCCTGCACCGGGCCCTGCATCTCGGCAAAGCAGATCCAGGTCACGCTCGGCCACATGGCGTCCACGGTGTCAGTCACTCCGCTGGCAAGGCTCTGATTCAGGCCTCTACAGCGCTGGTTTCTCGACCACTTCGATCCGGTCAGAGAACACCACTCAAAGAGACTCTCTCTCGAGGACGGTCAAGGACTCCCTCCGATGGTGGACGTCCGAAACCAACGTCTGCAAAGGGGTGCCTTTCCACACGTTGACCCCGTCCATCACGCTGACGCTGCTGGCTTGGGGAGGCCATATGAACAACTTGTCGATCAACGGCCAATGGTCGGCGGTGGAGAGGCTCCACCACATCAACTACCTCGAGCTCCTGGCCATAGCCAAGACTCTTCGGGCCTTTGCCCCTAGTCAGGGGACACGTAGTACTGGTCAGGACAGACAATATAGTGGCCATGTACTACGTCAACAAGCAGGGCGGAACGGGCTCGAGGAAGCTCCTGGCCCTGGCCCAGAGCCTGTGGGAGTGGTGCGTCCTTCACCAAGTGACCCCCAGGGCCATTCATCTCCCGGGAGTCGAGAACGTGGAGGCGGACTCCCTCAGCAGGACCAGCTGGTTGTCCTACGAATGGATGCTGCATCCGGACGAGCTCCACCGTGTCTTTCAACGGTGGGGATTCCCAGACGCAGATCTCTTCGCATCGCCGGAAAACAGCCAACTGCCAGTTTTCGGTGCCAGGCTTGCCCCGGATGCACGCCAGGGTTGCCTCGGGGGATGCACTCCTCCTCGACTGGACGACGGGGTTCCTCTACCTCTTCCCGCCATTCCCGCTTCTTCTCCGAATCATCGAGAAGATCCAGCTTTCGGGGACCGATTGCATCCTCATCGCCCCCTACTGGCCAAGACAAGTTTGGTTCCCGACCCTGCTCCACCTAGCAGGCCAGAACCACATGCCACTCCCTCACCGGCCAGACCTGCTGACCCGGGAGAAGGGGATGCTCCTCCATCCGGACCTTCCATCCTTGCACTTAACCGCATGAAGGATCCGCCGGTGCCAGACGTCTCTCCAGCAGTAGCAGCGATCCTGGCAGCAGCCCACAAGCCGGCCACGTCGAAGGCGTACTCGGCTTGCATCGCCCGCTACGCAAGGTTCCAGTCGTCTCGATCCGCCGCCGTCTTCCCGCTTTCAATCCCAGCGGTACTGGAATTCCTGGCGGAGTTGGTCGACAGAGGTTTCTCCATGTCCTCGGTGAAGACCCACCTGGCGGCGCTCACCTGGCAGAATCAGCAGAGGGATGGTCCCTCGCTGTTCCAGTTCCCGATGGTCAAGAGATTCCTGAGGGGTGTCAACAACACTCGCCCCCCGGTGCATCCACCTACACCGGGTTGGAACCTCGACCTGGTGCTGTCCTGCCTGTCATCTCCACCGTTTGAGCCGTTGTCGTCCATCGACCTGCGGCTCCTCTCCTGGAAGGTGGCCTTCCTGGTCGCCATTGCTTCGGCGCGCAGGCCTTCCGAGCTGGCGGCGCTCCGGGTCGACGAGCCCTACTTGCTGTTTTTGGCAGATAGGGCCATCTTGCGGACGGACATCACTTTTTTACCTAAGGTGGTGTCTCCGTTCCACGTGAACACCGACATTGTGCTCCCGGACATGGGGTTCCCCCAACCCGGGGACACGGACTCGACGCTCAGAGCTCTCGACGTCAGGAGAGCCCTCTGGGTCTACAAGGACCGATCGGCAGACTACCGTCGGTCGACTAGACTTTTTGTTTCTTACGCCACCGACAAGCTGGGCTTGCCGGTGTCGTCTAAAGACTCTCGGTGGGTGGCTTCCCTGGTTGAACTGTGCTATCAGATAGCACGTCAACCGTGTCCCCCTAGGGTCAAGGGTCGCTCGACTAGGGCAGTAGCCACGTCGACCGCTTTTCTCCAAGGGATCCCCCTGGACCAAAGTTGTAGGGCGGCCCTCTGGGCCCACCCCTCCACCTTCACATCACACTACCGGGTAGACACCCTGTTTGGAAGGGAGCGGCTTTTGGTAGGTCGATTCTTAACCCCAAGGGCCCTCGGGGTGGTGCCGAGTAGGCAGCCCTGTCTCTCCCCTCTATGCACAGTTCGGTCGACAGTTACGGTCGGTCGAACCTTTTCCCTTCGGTTGCACTAGCTAACGTTTAAGTGTGTGCCGTGCCCCGGGTAGGGGCACAGTCTACCGGTAGCGCGCTTTACCCACTTACGGGTTCAAGTTGCACCAGTTGTGCACTTATATTCTCAGTTGTGCTTATTGCACTCACTGTTATGAGGCCTGTGTGCCTGACATGAATGGTGCTTGTTGCACTTATGCTGTGAGGCCTGTGTGCCTGACATGAATGGTGCTTGTTGCACTGTGTTTACAAGTGGGAGCATGCCTTCCACTCATATTTATATGATTGATATGTTATTTATTCGTGTTGTGGTTGTAATAAACCTGTTCATTTTGTTCATATTTGGCTGGTTTGTTCCCACCTCCTTTACCTTAGCTCGGTAAATCTTCATAAGTGTGCATTCACAGAGCTCTCGAAGAAGAATGGTAGGTTACATACCTGTGACCATCTTTCTTCGAGTGAAGCTCTGTGAATCCACACGAACCCGCTCCCGGCCGTCCCCACTCTCTCAAACCACCCTTCCTAGTTGCTAATGTGACGTAGGAATGGGGTGGGCGCGCAGGGAGGCGCCTTTTATGCCCTCCGGGCCGGCTGGGCGGAGCTACCGCCAAAAAGTTTCAAACTGGGAAGTTTCCGTTAGAAGCCCGCGCTGGCGCGCAAACTTCATAAGTGTGGATTCACAGAGCTTCACTCGAAGAAAGATGGTCACAGGTATGTAACCTACCAATCTTCAAGGTGCCTACTCATGAGAGCTGCATATAATCTGATAAGTTTTATAAAATAGTAAAATATCTTTATAAAATAGTAAAATACTCAATTCTATCATGAAAATCTTTTTCAGAGCTAGAAGAAAACAATCTTCCTGGTAATAAACTATAGAGAGCCTGCCTTACTTGGAGAATTTGTTTTTTAAAAAAACCTAAAGAAGGTCATCACAGAAACACCTTGGGCATTTTACTATTTTATGAAATTTATATCTTTTTCAGTTCTCCTTGGAGGCTTTGCTTCTTAGCACATGTCTGTAAAGATATCTATTTAACAGAATTGGGAGAAACAGTGAGAAGCTTTTTAAAAAAATGTAGCTGCAATTATGATTATATGCTACTTGGATGTGTTGGAACAATAGCTGTACATACACTTTTAAAGAATAGTTTCCTGAAGTCTGAAGCATTCTGTATCTCAACTGTCCTCAACACTGAATTTATCTATGGATGCACATTGTCTTTAGTTCATTGGACCAATAACTCTCTTATTCAGCATATTACATGAGGTCCTTTCCCAAAATGTCATCCTTTGTCCCTTGACAGAGGTTGTAGGTCACTCAATAGCTCCTCTTTCTGCCTATTTTTTCACAGAAAGTAAAATCAGAGGGGGAAATGAAGTTGAGTTTGTTCACCTCTACCCATTACAATGAAGCCAAGTGAAGTACTGTGCAAATTTCTTTTTCTATACACTATATGTATGAGCAGAAGATGGTGGATGAGGGAGATTTGGATATGGGCTTCTAAACAGTATAAAAAGGGAAAATTGAGTAGCACCTTTAAGAATGTATGGTCTATTTTAGCAAGAGCTTTTGTGGAGTTTCAGCGCCCTGAAAAGGTGATATTAAATTGCAGGTTTTAAAGCTCTGCTCACTGCTCTGGTGTCATAGTATGGGTCATTTTGCCCCTTTAGACAAAACATGTACCCAATCTCTGTTTAAGATGCTATCTCATTCTATGTATAAATTCAGCCATCATTTGTGTTTTGTAAGTTCACAGGTTCTTGTTATACACTTTGTTTCAAGTTGAACTTGATAGATTGTTGACCAACTGAATTTACAATTAGAGGAATTATAGTTTATGATGATTGTTGTGGTTTATTACATTTAGCATTGCTTCTTAAATTTATACTTACCTAATCAGTAATTACTGTAAGCATTTCAGATTTGTGGGTTGAAATATTGTGGATTTGATTATTTATGAATTTGATCAAAATATTGTCTCTAGAATTGTCTTGTTCCTCCAGTGCCGTTTATGGTCAACTTTCACCAGAATTTGACAACAGATTTGGTGAGCTGGCCGAAGGAGATCAAGGTATGGTTCAACCTTTATCCCACAAAAAAAATCATAAGAGGACAGCCACAAGCATTTTCAGCTTTCCAAAGGTTTCCACTAATTGCTGCACAGATGCATCAACTATCATATTTCACCAGGAGAAAATACATTTTTTGTTATTCACAATTCTTCAATTTTGTGAGGGTCCTATGTCCCTAACCTGAGCGAATGTGAAGGGTGGACTATATATTTGTTGCCATACATTTATGGTTACTTCTCTTTTACAATAAAGCAGAAGCTAGAACATATTTGGGAATGATATTGCCCTTCAGATGTTGCCAGATCACAAGTCCCAGGGTTCTTCATCATTGGCTATGCTGACTGGGCTAATGGGAATGAAAATTTGACGTTGTGAAGAATGCTGCATCATTCTCACCTTTGCCTAGAGGAAGTATATATAGCAGACATATAAACAATCTGTCAAAGTTGCAACTCTGTCTGGGTTGAAATACCTATTCTATGCATTTCTGGACATACATTTTATATCCTTTGTAAATGATGTTAAATGTATACAAAGTGAGTTTGCTACATCCTTTGAGGTTTTCATATTTCTAACATATATCTTTGTGCAGAATTGTTAATAAGACATGCTGATCCACCACACAGGGATCATACAATTTAATGTATGTCTCGATACAGTATCTTACTACAGTTTTACTCATTAGGATGGGGAGAGGAGCCTGGGCACTTATTCCCCTATGTGTCAAAATATATTGACTGGGGTTGTTTTCTATTCACCTTAGGACTTTCAGGGTGTTAGAAGTGTAATGCTAAATTTATTGCTTTGCCTCAGGTAGAAAATGTGTTGGGATGGTCTTGCAAGCAAGCTGGAACAGATCACATTCATAAATCTTGCAGGGAATAGATGATAAATCTGTCCTCTAAATTAATGACCATTTGGAGACCAATTGCCTAACACCTGCTTAGAAATAGTTTGGACATATTGCCCAATTATCAACACAGCCACGTCAACATTTTCACAATTTAAGAAAAAGCTATAGTAAAGGATATGCAATTATATGTTCAACAAAAAAATACATTCAACATGTTTCTCTTATTTCAAAAATCACTAATTAAACATGTATATCTGTGCCAGAAGAAGAAACGACATTTCAGACAGCCCTCAAATTCTTTAGGAATTTGGGTTTCTCTGTGGACTTGCCCTGAAAAAATTAATTTCTTCTTCTTTCAAAAAGAAAAATAACCAGAAAATTTGATCTTAATATGAAGTATTGCTGTGCTATATATCTCTTTGCTGTACAATTTATTATCCTCTCCATTGGTGCCCCCTTGTAGCAGGGGAGAGGCTTGCATACCCTAATGAAGTTGTGAGCTATGCTGGCGGTGGCATAATAGCCACCGGTAGGACCTTCCATGCCAGACAGGTCACAACCAAAGGGTCTGACAAAGAGCATCAATGGGCAGGTAGCCTTTTGGCAACCATCCTAAGAGAAGGAAAACTCTAGATTCAAACCTGGGCAACCATCTAGAGAAGGAATCTCAAATCAAACCTATGACCTGAGGACCTGCTGCCACTGTCCTAAGCTTGCTAGGCCCTGGCAGACAAACCTTTGGTTTAAAGGGTGAGGCCAGTTCTGTGCATGCTGCGCTCCACCAGAAAAATCCATTGCACAGGCTCGAAGGATACATCCAACCTTCTTAGTCATCAACACACTTGTAGAAAGCATGGGATGAGTCCTTCCTAAGAATCTTTGTTCGCGAAGTAATGCTAGAGACAATTAATTATATTAAATGTTTAACAGCATTTATATATTTTTGTGTTTTTTTTGACATTGCTTTTCCTCTCATCTATCTCCATGACTTTATATTTAAAAACCCTGTACATCAGTGCACCCAAATATGCCAGTCTTCATATCTTCTGCATGAAGTAAAGTTTTCAAATTATGCATTTTCTGAATGTTGTCATTTGCTGGGGATTATGTTGGCAGCTCAAGCTATACAACTGTCTGAAGTGGGAAAACAATATCTGTGATTCCCAGCCATGAATAGTTATGTAAAGCAACAGAAATTGTTGAGAATTCAAAATTTCCCTTCTTATACTGTAAGTCTCAGAATTTCAGGGAGGGAACTATGGCAGATAAAGTGTATAAAAACGATGATAAATGTTTTATCATAATTATAATTGTGTAGTATAAAAGAACCTTTGGTTCAGACAGTGAGAACCTTAGAATATTTTAAGAACTTATAATATTTTAAAATGCGTGGAGTGAGTTGTGCAAGGTGTAGTTAACACCCCCTCCCCCCGAGAATTATATGTACAATTCTTGTGTTTTCCAGCTCTCATGAAAATCTGGTGACCTCCTCACAACAGACACACCCAAAATGGAATCAGTCAACCAACAACCAGAGCAGATGTAGTCAAATATCTAAAAGGCTGTATATAGAGAGGTGGAGGGTTCTTTTTCTCATTTTTAAAAAGAGGCTGGGTATCCTTACTATGAGTACCTGGCCAATTTTTACAAGTGGACAGAATTCTGTTTTATTTTATACTGGACAATTTTAATCTATCCTACTAGTTGAAAATATTCTATTTTATTACTTCATATACAATTGAGTATACTTTTTATTATATGGTTTCTGTGAGATATCTCCACAGGAATAGGAAAAGTCTTATTCTGCATGGTCAATGGCTATGGTAGTTGGAAAAACAAGGATAACATCAATCCGAGTTTTGAAACCATCCTTTTTACAGCAACATGTATTTTACTAAAGCTATATTGTTGCTGAAGGGCTGAGTAAATTTGGCACAGGGGTGGTATACTAAAAGTTAGGTACTCATTGGCAGATAAAGGAGGGAGAACTGGAATTAGTGTGCAACTTGGCACCCCCTTTGAGGGTGAAGTGTGGGTTTCTTTAATGACCTCTTGGATTTGGGGATTTGAGGGTCAGCGAAGGGGGATTTCCTTGGGACTATACTGAGAGGGTTGCTCTTTCTTGTGAAGTTCTGAGGCTTGGGAGAAAGGAAATAATTAAATAAAATAGATCAATAAATAGCCATGTTTATCTAAACTCTTTGCCTCTTTATTTTATGGTTGTGGTTCAATTTTGCCAGAAGATTAGTTTTTTTCTTTTTTCAAGTAAGTGTTTTTTGTTCAAGTAAGTGAAGAGTTAATACAAGTTAATAACATAATTATATGTAATTACATTTTTGTTCTGAATGAAACCTTGTTTGAAGAATTTTGTAAAGTTCAAAAACATCTCAATCCAATTAAAAAGGTATAATTTTACTTGTTATGTGTCTGCATTCTGAGGGAGCTAACACAACTACAAAGACTTTGACCTATTTTCCCCCTACAGCAGTATGTAAATTTTATAATTCATATGGATGAGCTTGGGGAAAATAAAGTCAACATTAATAACTTGAGAGGGAGACACACAGATGGGCCCATGGACATGTTTATGCTTTGAATATGTGATTTTCACTTTAGACTAATACTGCCCTTCATTGCCTCCATATGCGTTAGGTAGAATGCTTTTTGAGGGGAAAAAGGATCCAAACATATGAATTCAGTTCTTTCTCTCGTTGTTAATTATTTTAAATTTAAAAATTCCTGTGGAATTCTAATCTGAATAAAACTTAGTTACTAAAAGGGTCTTCTCCAACATCTGATTCCCGGAACCTAATTGAATTAAAGAAGTATGTACCAATGAAATTTTGAGGGAAGACTCCAGTGCTACCCTTTTTTTGGATGGAGGAGGGAGGAAATATGCTTTGGGCCAAATATATCACTTGAGATTTCAATTAAGTAAGACAAAATGTTCTTAAATATTTTAGCACATTACTAACCCGTGGTGTCCCTGTGTCAATGTGCTTCAAATAACCTGCCAATTTATGACTATCTGATTAATTCCTTTCTTTTTTTAAAATTTAAAATAAAGTCTTTATTGAAGATTTCATAGTTATAAAAACAGTAAAAGTAGTTATACACACAACAATATGAGAACATAACCCAGTGCTGTTGCCTCTGGGTACAAGAAAATGAAAAAGAAAGTCCTTCAGTTATAGTAAAGTTATTAGAAGTAAGTAGTGCAAAAGTAAAGGTGAGATGATCCCCGGGCTTAAAAAATAGCAGTGTGCAAGACAAAGATCTGAGGACCAAGGCTCAGATAGATGAGGACAAAGAAATAGATTGGTTCTCTTATTTACAACTAAGAGAAAAGTATAGAGAAGACAAAAAAAATTGGCTTTGAAGAAACAAAAAATGAGATAGAAGAGACAATATTCGATAATAAACCAAAAAAGGTAGGGAGAATCTATAAATCTTTGTTAAGATGGAATTATGAAGGAATGAGTGAGGAGAACTACAAAAAAGAGTGGTCCAAAAATTTAGGATATAAGATAAAAGAGGAAACATGGAATTACATCTGGAAGAATAATGTCAACATTTCCTATTGCCATAAATACAGAGAAAATTGGATCAAAGTAATTCACAGGTGGTACCTCACTCCGAACAAATTAGCCAAAATATACGAAAACCAAAACCCAGATTGTTGGAATTGCAAAAAAAGAAACATGGGCACCTACTTTCATCTATGGTGGCTCTGCCCCAAGGCTGACAAATTTTGGAGTGAGATACACACTGAAATCGAAAAATTGCTGAGGAGGACTGTGGAGAAAAGCCCTGAATTATTTTTGTTGGGAATTGTGGATCACTCCTGGGAAAAGAATGAGAGAAGAAATTTTATTTTGTACACCACAGCAGCCAATATGGTTTATGCCAAGCATTGGAAATCCCAGGAGGAACCCATAATCGATGAATGGCATTTGAAAATAATAGAGACAATACAAATGGAAGCTATGACTGAAGCTCTGAAAGAGGAGGGGGGAAAAGTGAAGACAATAAAAAGTGGGATTGGTCAGGCTTGTCAGATTACTTTAAGAGGGAAAAAACATAGACCTAAAGTTGAAAGGGGTTTAAATATAGGTGTGTATATATACATATGTATATAGGAAAAAATACTGAGAATTAGAGGGATGTAGCACTTCGTAAGTACAATTATTATCACTAGAGTTTAAATTATACTGAAATAGTGGATTAGCTAAGTTTGTTTTCTTTCTAATTTAGAGATTACCAGCAGAAAGTTCTTGTTTTTTTAAAAGATAGAATGAAAAAAATGGACAATCAACCACAGAAGTCGCGATGAGATGAACTACAATAACGTCAAGCCTTCAACTATCTGATTAATTTCTTAGGGTTTTCATAAGAAAGGTAGTTTTTCCAGAGGTAGTTTTGCTCATTTATTCCTCTGAAATTAGCCAAAAGCACCAGGTATTCAGTGGCAACTTCCCATCCAAGTACTAAATACAAGCAGGATATATATTTTAAAAGTGCATTCTTTATATATTGCTCTGCTTCCTGTCAGTTTAGAAAACCCATCTATATTGTAAATGTTGCAAATAGATTTATGATTGATCGTATTTTTTCTTTTGTTGGTGGCACTCTCAACCTGTGCTATCTCTGTATTCAAGTATTTAATTAAATTGTCACAAAAGCCATTAAAATATTATATCTATTGCAGAACAAACTTACTTAGAAACATTTCTGTAGTGCTCACAATATTCTTACTATGCTCTTTTTCTTCTTCTTGGGATATTTTAGTGATCTGCAGTACAGCCTCCTCAAGTTTATGTCAACATAGAAAATATTATATGAAAAATGGTATTCTGTCTCCCAAATTTCTCTTTTGCATCCAAAATACTAATTCCAACACTAAATGTGTTTCTAGGACCCATGGAATGTTAAACTGAAAAGCTGCATCACTACTTGAATATGTAACTATGGCCCCTTCTACACTGCCATACAAAATCCAGATTATCTATTTTGAACTGGATTATATGGCAGTGTAGACTCATATAATCCAGTTTAAAGTGGATAATATGGATTACCTGCTTTGATAATCTGGATTATATGGTAGTGTGGAAAGGGCCTAAGACATCCCAAAAATAGTGTTTGAGCCTAGCCTACTTAGCTGACCACATCTCCTCCTATGAACCCACACAAGCCCCTGAAGTCCTCAGGAGAGGACCTACTCTCAGTCCTGCCATTGTCTCAAGTGTGATTGGCAGGAATGAGAGAAGAGGCCTTTTTAAGTAGTTGCTCTGGAATTCCCTTCCTAAAGAAGTTAGAATGGCTCCTTCCCTGCTTTCATTTAGATCCAAGTTAAAACCTTCTTATGGAAGCAGGCCTTACCTGAAGGAGACCATTAGCATGAAAAACACCGATGTGCTAAATATATAGACCTTTGGTAATGGACTTGATAATGAATCCATCCAGAAAGAGCACGATTTTAAAAACTCACCAACATTTTCAATTCATGCCATACAATCCACTGCATTCCTCCTGTGTATAAACAAAACACAGGAAAGAGCTGAATACAAAGTAAAAATGTAAACACAGGGCTGAAACTAGAGCAATAGACTAAAAATCAGCTGTACTGCCCAGTGTCATGAGCTTAGTCATGATATCAGGAGCTTAGTTTGATCAAACAACGGCCAGTCAATCAAGAATCTGATATTAGAGAAGCCAAATTCAAGAGTTCTTGGGAGTCAAGCTGGAATAACTATTTATTTATTTATTTATTATTCGGTTTTATATTCCGCTCCTCCCAGCAGGCTCGGGGCGGATCACAAAATGCAAGCATACAATAAAACACACAATACAACAATAAAAACACATCGTAAGACATGTCATAAAACATACAGTAAAAACACAATACGTAGCCATGGTGGTACAGGTCTACGATTCCTTAATTGAGGCGACTAGAAGGACAAAACATAACAAGAGATATGTGAAACAGTGTAGAGATCCAAAGCCTGAGTAGCTGAAGTCTAAATTCCTTGAAGTCAACCCAATGAAGCAACAGAGTTGTGTCAGGAACAAACAAATCCAGTAACAATGAGGACGTCAAGGTCCAGTGTCAGTAATACCATTTCTCAGAGTCCTGAAGTCTGAAAGCTATGTCATTTAAATCAAACCTAGTGTAGCAGAGCAGGTTACAAAAAAAGAATACAATGACAATAGCCAAGATGACAACCCAGAGACAGAAATGCCATTTATCAGAAGAGCAACAGAGTCAGGTTTCAAGACAAGAGTAACAACAATCCAATGTCAGAGTTCAGAAGGTAAAAGTCAGGAATCTGTGAACACAATCTGAGAAGCAGCAGAGCCAGGTTCCAATACAAGAATCACAATGAATGTCTGCTGTTTTCCCTATGATACCTTCCCTGTTCCAAAGGAGGAGATATGGTTAATCCTTCAAGAGCTTGCTCAAATAGCTGGGGAGTGGTTGCTTTTGTTGAAAGCTTATCATCAGCAATGGCTGGGCTAAGCCAGACAGCTGGGAGCTGCTGGGAGCTGCTGGCCATGACACCCAGCTGGAAGGTAAATACTCCCTCCTCCCAAGAAGTTAGGTTTAACCAGCCTGCCTTGCTGTGAAGCTTGCACTGTTTGCCAGAAGACAACTAAAAAGGCTATTACTCTGGATCAGAATGTGGATTATAGTGAACTGGTGGCTCTGTATAGGATCCTTTGCAGCTTGCAGCCTGTTTGTGTGGTGCCTGTATAGGCACTCTGGAGTGAACTGAATCTCTAGAATACACATTCTGATTTGGAATACTTGCTTGTATAGGAACAGCCTTAACAATATTTCACTTTGTGACATAATTTTTCAGTTCAAACATTGAAGGTTTTAACTTGACATATCTCATTAAGTGGTTTGGGAAAGTTCATGCCATGGTAAATGCCTCACTTCTTAGAACAAAACAAGAGTATTTGTTTCACTACTGCATACTAATGAGACTACTTGTGGCCAGCAGCTCCCTACATCTGCTGGCCTAGTTCAGCCACTCAGAAGCAGACACCCCCCAGCATTTGGAGCAAGCTAGTGAACCATACCTTCTCCTCTGGAATGAGGAAGGTATCATAGGATACTAACTGTGATAGGATGATGAAGCAAGCACCACCTGAGATCTCAAGATAAAATGTCCTCTGGGAAGCATTGTATTCTTGCTCTGTAATCTGACTCTTCTGCACCTCTGTCTGTTTTCAACAACTCCTGGTGTGGGACTCTGGCAATTGGCATTTCTGACTTCTGGACTCTGATCTTGCCTATGTTGTTACCCTTACAAATCCTAAGTCTGCTGCTCTATTATCACAATTTCTAACTTTTGGCAATATTTATTATTTCTTGGTTTGAAACCTGATTTCCTACTTTTTGGACTACTGACATTTCTGAGCCAAGACTTTTACCTTGGCTTGTGTTTATTCCTGACTTGGCTCTGTTGCTTTACCAGCTTGATATCGGCTACATGTGAACAGACATAAAATAATCAAGTAACCACAACATCTCTAATAGAGAAAATTATAGCATTATAAAATTATAAAACTGTGACATACAATAAATAAAGAAACATAATTCCTTTGGTCGTAGTCAAGTCAATAATAATAATAATAATAATAATAATAATAATAATAAGATCATTGAAAGTGAGGGAATAAATATGCCCAAAGGCCAAGCGATAAAGTGTCACCAGCCAGAGGCCTATAAATATCTGGGCATATTACAACTGGACAACATTAAAACATGAACATGTGAAAACTGTGGTCAACAAAGAATACATTCAAAGGGTCAGAAAAAATCTCCAAAGCAAACTCAATGGAAGCAATACCATCAAAGCCATAAATACCTGAGCCATACCTGTCATAAGATACACTGTTGGCATCATAAACTGAATGCAGGCAGAACAATTTGGACAGGAAAAACAAGAAAACTAATGTTCATTCATAATTCACTACATCCTCACAGTGATGTTGACCAGCTATATCTGCCTAGAAGGTCTGGTAGCAGAGGTCTTTTACAAGTAAAACAAGCAGTTGAAGAAGAAAAACACACCCTGGCAGCATATGTCAAAGAAAGGCAAGATCCTGCTTTAATTGAAGTCAATAATCGGAAACTTCTCAAAGCACATCAGACAAAGAATCAGTACAAGAAATGGAACCCCGAAGGAGGAGACAGAAGGCCTGATTCTTGCAGTCTAGGAGCAAGCCATCAGAACAAATTCAATTAAGGCCAGGGTTGAAAAATCAGCTAATGATCCAAAATCAGACTGTGCAAGGAAGCTGATGAAAACATTGATCATATCCTCAGCTGTCACAAGAAAATCGCACAGACAGACTACAAAGACACAACTCTGTGACCCAAATGATTCACTGGAACTTATGTCACAAGTATCACCTGCCAGCAGTAAAGAATTGGTGAGATCATAAACCTGCAAAGGCAGTGGAAAATGAACACACAAAAATACTGTGAGACTTTTGAATCCAGACTGACATAGCTTTGGAACACAATACACCAGATATTATGATTGTGGAAAAGTTTGGATTATTGATGTTGCCATACCAGGTGACAGTCACATTGAGGAAAAACAACAGGAAAAACTCAGCCATTATCAAGACCTCAAAATCGAACTGCAAAGGCTCTGGCATACACCAGTACAGGTGGTCCCAGTGGTAACTGGCACACTGGGTGCCATGCCAAAAGATCTCAGCCTGGATTAGAAACAATAAACATTGACAAAATCACGATCTATCAACTGCAAAAGGTCACCTTGCTTGGATCTGCACGCATCATTCGAGAATACATCATGCAGTCCTAGATGCTTGGGAAGTGTTCGACTTGTGATATTGGGATACAAAATCCAACATATATATCTTGTTTGCTGTGATATACTGTGTTTTGTGTCATAACAACAACAACAACAACATTATTTTTGTACCCTTCCTCCATCTACCCGAAGGGACTTGGGGTGGCTAACATATGGCACAATGTGTCTAAAACAATGCATAAAATAAAAACATAATACAATAAAAGATAAAACCAAAAGCAAATAAAACAAAGTTTGTGCTCAAACAATACCTCATAGCCTATGATGAGAACTGTCGTAAAACATAGCCTGGAGCAGGGAATATGATTTTAGCTAATTAACTAGGGCATGGGATGAAAGTGCAGTGCCAGAGCATTGGGAGACCATTTTGGAGAGCACATGGGGGAGGGAACCTCTTCTCGACCTCAAGTAGGATTTTAGTGGTGTGTATGTGGAACCTTAGATAAACATTTCATATTTAAATTGAAACTTGGGGGAGGTAGGTGTGAAATATTCCTCAAAGTGGATCTCAGCTCATCTATTTTTAATAGTTGTTGACATTTGTTTTTACAATTTCAGCTGTGACACTTTTGTTTTCCAACAGCTATTGGATCTATCCCTTGTCCTCATGTGATTCTTGCTTAGAATGAGGGCAGGAAACATTGACTTTAAATGAACAAAACATACTAAAAAAGTACATCACGCAATAGCGTTCTGGAACTACTAAAGCTAAGAGGAACCATTACTATCATTAGTCATGGGCAGGACTGAAGAACATGTGGCTTTCCAGATGCAGTTATATCTCAATTCCCATCATCCCTTTCCATCATGTATTCTGGCCAGAAATGATGGAAGTTGCAGTCCTGATATTTTCTGCAGGCAGCAAAATGCCTTATTCCAGCTCTGATTGTCTCAGCAAGAACAGACTGCTTAGTTTCAGTCTGGAAGTGTAACAGTGGATTGTCATGTCCTTGCTTCCCAGTGGTTAGACACCTTGTATAGGATTTTAGTAATAATAATATTAATCCCAGCTGTTTGTATTTCTCCCTTTTGTAAAAGCTGTCAAGAAGTTCCCATAAGAGTTCATTTGAAGAAAAGTTCAAATGCCAGAAAGCCTTCAGACTTAGAGAAGAGAGACTGATTTAATACCACTGTAGTGTCTAGTATGCGCTAGGGAACTCTCAGAAGTCTTTCATGTGGATTGCCAATGTGATTCTAGAGGATTTAGAGACAGCCTACAGGCCTCTAAGGATTGTACAATGCTCAAGTCTTTTTTTAATATTCATTAAAAGACTCTAAAAGACAAGCCCATTCGTTTAGAGCTTGCACACCAAGCCAAAATGCCGAGGGCAAGATAAAGGAGGCATGGCAAATTCAGATGGCATTTTGCCATTGCAGCAATGATTCCCAATGGAATAAAAAGAGGCTGGGACATGCAGGAATATGCTGTGGTTGGATGGGCACTGGAAAGTTCCTAGTTTTGCCTATATCTGCATTAATCTATTGATCTCCAGCAGCTTTCTAATTTGTGAAAATGACAACAACTACACAACCCTTTCTTCTTACCTTGATTTAAGTCTAATTCTTCATCTACTACTTCTTAATTTCTCTTTAGTCATATACTGAGTAATTCACCATTCCCTCCCCGATCTGCCCTATAACCCTTCCAGCAGCTTTTCCTGAACACTTTTCCCTATATCTAATAAATAATAATAATAATAATAATAACTTTATTTCTTGTGAGTCGCCCTCCACCGATGGTGCTCCGGGCGACTTACATCATTTAAAAAATACATCTAATTAAAAACACGGGTTCAAAGAATCACAAAGGGCCCAATCCCCAAGATTAGTCAATCCCCAAACGCCTGGCGGAAGAGCCAAGTTTTCAGCTCGGACAGGAATCTGGCTGGGGCCGATATGGCCCTAAGAGCAGGCGGAAGTGTATTCCAGATTACAGGAGCCACCACAGAGAAAGCTCTCCGTCGGGTCTTTGTCAGCCGGGCCTCTCTCACCCCTGGGATAACTATACAGTCACCATTTATTTCACGCAATGGTCTTTCACTGTGTTGGTCTATTAACCGGTCGCCCAGATAGGCTGGTCCGGTTCTTTGTCGTGCTTTGAAAGTTATCGCCATGAGTTTATAGACCACTCTGAACTCTGTAGGAGCCAGTGAAGAGCTTTTAGGATTGGCGAGATATGGTTCCTAGCCGAAGCCCGGAGATGAGTCTGGCCGCTGCATTCTGGACAAGTCTCAGCCTCCGAGTCGTGGACAGCGGTAGACCCGCATACAGGGCATTGCAGTAGTCAAGACGGGAGACTACGGTGGCATGTATCACGGTCTTCAGCGCCTCTGATGGTAGGTAGGGGCCAACCGTCGGGCCCTGCGGAGATGAAAAAGGCGCCCTTGGCTGCAGCCTGGATCTGGACTTCCATCGTCAGCCTCTCGTCCAGGATCACTCCCAGGCTCTTCACCGCCGGAGCCGGGGACAGGGGCTCGCCTTCAAAGAGTGGTAATGGTGAGTGAGGGTCGGGTCGACCGGGCCAGAGGATCTCCGTTTTTGCCGGATTGATTTTTAGTCTGTGTGCTCTAAGCCAGTTTGTCACCGCCCTTAGTCCCTGACTGAAGCTTTCAGGCACCGACGACATCCCTGGATCAAGCTTCAACAACAGCTGTGTGTCATCGGCGTATTGGTAGCAGCTGAAACCATGACTCCTAGCAATACTGGCCAGGGGCTGGACATAGATGTTAAAGAGGGTGGGGACAAGATAGCACCCTGAGGGACCCCGCACTCCAACCCGCATTTCCTGGAGACTTGGCCCTGCCACTCGACCCGCTGCGAGCGGTCCCAAGAGGAACGATCCTAGCCAGGTCAGAACCTTATCTTGGATCCCGGAAGCAGCCAGGCGGCGGAGTAGCAGATCATGGTCGACGGTGTCGAAAGCCGCGGTTAGATCTAAAAGGACCAGGACTGCCGAGCCCCCTCTGTCCAGCTGGCGGCGGATGTCATCCGTAATCGCTACCAGGACGGATTCCACTCCGTGGCCCGCGCGGAATCCCGACTGGGACGGGTCCAGGCCCCCGGATTGGTTTAAAAAGTCACGCAGCTGGCTTTCCACCGCTCGCTCTAGTAGCTTACCCAGGAAGGGCAGATTGGCAACGGGGCGGTAGCTCGCCGGTTCGTCGGGGTCGAGGTTCGCCTTTTTCAGGAGAGGGCGAACTCTGGCCTCCTTCAGGGACTCTGGGAAAGTGTCTGTATCCAGGGCGAGGTTCACCAGGTCCCTCAGAAGGTCTGATATGGTGTCAATGCAGGACTTGATTAAGTGCGATGGGCAGGGGTCCAGGGGGCAGGTTGTCGCTCTTGCCACGGACGCATCAAAAATGAATTTCAAAGGGTTAGCTGCAACACAAAGAATGTCTTTCTCATTTTCTTTAGTATATATTTCTTTATTGGTAGTATCTTTTCAAAATCACTTGGCGTGGAACATATATTTCTTCCCAAATGGGGATGTGGAATCGTTGAATCATTCAAAAAATCATAATCAAAGAACTCCCAAACCGGATACATCCAAAAATAATCATATATATCCATACATTATAGGCTTGTATTATAATCCGGATTAAGGGGCTCTGTGGGGTCGACGGACTGTATATCTAAAGGCCTCTCCATTTCGCCAGAGAACTGGCTTCATCGGGACCCGAAAATAGTATTATTGATTTTAAATTCCACTGGTCCGATCATCTATATATAAAGGTAAAAATAACAATAACAGTAAGATATAACATCATTTCTCAAATAATAATGAGCCCACCAGTTGAACAGGACAACCCTTATGGCTAGGCTATATACATATTTTTTACATACCATTTGTAGTATTCACATGAAAATAAATCTGAGAGTGGACGCAGCCACTACTTCTCCTGGTAGTCAACGGACAACACATAACACTGGGGGTTTGCCTTACATACACTCCTATTTAGCTGCAGGTGAAACCTTACTCCAGAATTTCACTGATTGATAAACAATCATTGTGGCCCAGGGGTAACTCGCTTTTTAGGGAATGAATCCAAAAACTTCTCTTTGATGTAGTAGTTTTTTATGTTCCTGGTATGGTTTGGGTGCAATAATTTCTAATACCAGGATTTTGAAATCATTAAAGTTGTGGTTCTGTGTATAGTGGATGTAGAGTGGTGAGGATTCATTACGGGTTTTAAATCTAGATTTATGTTCCTGAGCCCTCGTGCGCAAATCACGCCCACTTTCGCCCACGTAATATCTCTGACATGGGCAAATCAAACAATAAATAATATTTCTACTGCCACATGTTGCTCCTGTACATAATTTAAAGGTATGTTTACCTTCCAGGTCAGTGATTGTTTCTTGTGTTGAAATATGCTTGCATATCGTGCAATGATAGCATGGTTGGGTAAATGGTTTCCCGATGGGAGAATCTTTAGGGATTCTATGGTCAGCATGGATTAACAATTGTTTAATGCTAGGTGTTTTTTTATTGGCTACCATCGGCGGTTTCTCCAATCCTGGAATCGAGCTTACAATAGGCCAGTATTTCCGTACAATTTTCGAAATAGAGTGGGAATGAGGGGTGAAAGTCAGGGGCCAGATAATTCGTTCACAAGGTGTTTTAGGGCGAGGTTGGAATAGGTTATCTCTGGGAATTTTGCGAATTTTATTTAAAGATTTATAGAGAATAGAATGTGGGTATCCCCTTTCTTTTAATTGGGATATCAAAACCGCGGCCGATTGTTCGAAATCCACCTCTCTGGAGGAGTTGCGCTTAAGGCGAATCAGCTGGGAGAATGGGAGATTGTATTTTAAAGAATGTGTGTGGTGAGACTCAAAATGTAAATATGAATTGCGGCTGGTGGGCTTGCAATAGTTTTTAACTCTCAGGGTATTATGCTCTCTAAAAATGGTTAAGTCCAAAAAGGTGATATTATGTGGGTTTTTTTCGAAAGTAAATTGAATGGATGAATTCCATGTGTTGAAATATCTCATAATGGACTCAATGTCGCCCTCTCCTGACCAGATAAAGAAAACGTCGTCAATGTAACGGTAGTAATGCCTAATGGGAGCTGTAATTTCTACATCTGGGTACAAAAATTGCATTTCTAAGTCTGACATGAACAGATTCGCGACGCTAGGAGCTAGGGATAGTCCCATTGAAATTCCGCCATTTTGTAAATAAAAATCACCATCGAATGTAAAATAATTATAATCAAACACAATGTCAATTAGTTCCATGAGGAAGGCTGTTGGGGGGGTGCGGGGGATCGGACGGGAGTCCAAAAGCTTATAAATCACAGTCCTTGCTATCTTCAAATCAATATTAGTATACAATGATGTAATATCTGCAGTAATAAATACATCTTGATCATGTAGTATCATACCATCAATTTTGGAGATTAGATGTCCCGTGTCCTTGATGAAGGCCGGTGATGTGATCACGAATTCTTGCAGAATCGAGTCCAGGAAAATAGCAAGGGGTTGTAATAAAGTGTTGGTCGCGGCGATTATTGGTCTCCCTGGCACCGGGAATGTTTTTTTATGTGTTTTCGGACCTCCCCAGTTAAATTGGCATTCCGTGTATCTTTTTGGTGATTAATTTGGGCTACTTCTTTAGATACTACAGATTCAAAGATTTTTAATTTATCAGATATGACTGGGGGAACAAAAGAGCTTTTGCCTTTAAGGCGGGATGGAATTTCATCAACTTGGCGTGAAGGATGATCCTGAAAATACTCCTTCAGCCGCATGGATCTGTAAAGTGTTGCAAGGTCTTTTCTGATATTCAATGTAGAGCATTGTGGGGTGTATACAAATGAGATTCCTTTGTCCAAAATATTGATGTCTCTAGCAGAGAGGGGAAGGTCCGAAAGGTTAATAATCAGGTTGGGGGCTTTTTGTTTTTGGCCCGGTGAAAATTTTTCTTCGGAGGTTCTTCTGTATTGCGGGGATGTCTGAGGTCGTACCTGGAGCTAGTATTAGAGGTGGTGGATCCGTCCGATAAACCTGCCGTGTCGTCTGTGCTGGCTCCGGACTGGGTGGTTCTGTCTGGGAAGCGAACCTTGCGTTGCGTAGGTCGGTTATATGGGCGGAATTGCCATCGATAAATTCTATTTTTGGCAAAGTCAGTTTCATCTCGTTTGACTTTGCCAAGTTTTTCTTTCTTGAGGTCCTGGTATAATTTATCACACTCTTGTTTTATAGAATTTAAATCCGGGAGGCTTACAGGGGGATCAATTGTTGATTTAATATTGTCAATTTCTTGTTCCAGTGTAGTCATCTCGGCCGTAGCCTTTTGAATTATGAGTAACATAAGATCTTTTGAGCAACGATGGACAATATTTTTCCAATTGGTGATAAATGTAGGATCCGCTTCATAAACTCCCGGTTTAATTTGAACTCGCAGGCCTCGGGGAATAATTTTCCGTTTCACATAGTCCGACAAGGTCGCAATGTTTAGCTGTACTCTTATTTTTCTCAATTCTTTGTTTTCAATTGAAGCCATCAAATTCGCTCGTTCGCTCCCGGACGCCGAAGTGCTGGCGTTGTCGTCAAATAAAGAATATAATCTAGTTAATTCTGCTTCTTGCTCCAAATTAAATGAGTCAAAAAAATTGGATTCGGCCATAATGTTACTCGTGAGTAACTCAAGTCTATATGAAGAAAGAGGAAGGGTGTCCTCAAAGCAGCATCAAAAATGAATTTCAAAGGGTTAGCTGCAACACAAAGAATGTCTTTCTCATTTTCTTTAGTATATATTTCTTTATTGGTAGTATCTTTTCAAAATCACTTGGCGTGGAACATATATTTCTTCCCAAATGGGGATGTGGAATCGTTGAATCATTCAAAAAATCATAATCAAAGAACTCCCAAACCGGATACATCCAAAAATAATCATATATATCCATACATTATAGGCTTGTATTATAATCCGGATTAAGGGGCTCTGTGGTCTGGTCAATGGCGGGGTGACTGCACTCAGAGAGACCTCTCCTTGAGTGAAGCAGAGAAGAAGGCTACCGGGGCCTTAAGGGCACCCGCACAGACCCGAGTGAAAAGGGTCTGGAGCTCAAGGCCCAGGAGAAAGCCTCCCCAGCCAGATCCGGGACCCCTCAAGGGCCCTGAGGAAGGCTGGCAAGAGGCGGAAGAGGGCTGGAGAGGTAGCCGATGGGCTAGATCCTGCCAGAGTCAGGATCACCGCACCACGCCGACCAGACCACACTCACACACACACTCACCCTTGAAGGCAAGGACAAACAAAGAAAAAAAGGAGGAGACGAAGTGGTTGAAGAGAGGAGATCCAAGGAAAATAGAGGAGCGAGAAGAAGAGGCGAGGGGGACGGAAAGCAAACATACCCGGTCAGAGCGGTGAGCGGCGAGTGAGCGGAGGGGCGTCGAGGGAGGAGAGCAGAGGGAAGTGGCGGCGAGGAGTCGGACGAGAGCGGAGGAGGGGGAGAGAGGAGAGAGCCGGAGAGGTAAGAGGCGTGGAGGAGGACGATTCATGATGGCGGCTGATGGAAGGCACTGATAAGAAGCCTTCCCAAAAATAAACAGAAGAAGGAAGTGACGGCGGCCAAAGAGGAGGAGCCGGAAGCCACAGAGCTAGGAAAACATAGAGAGATACGCCCAGAAGCACCCAGAAGAGAGGCAGAGAACCCGGACACAGTTGGAGTGTCAGACCAGAAAAGAAATAGAGCTACTCAAAGGGGAAAATTATAGAACGCCTGGAATAAACTCACGGAGGAGGTGCAGGAAAAGACAAACAAACGAACGGCAGGGAGAACAAGTGGAGGAGAGCCAAAGGGACAATAAACTGAGGAGCCTACCGCACCCTTAGCAGAAAGGTACAAGAAGGTATAAGAAGAGAAGGAGTGGAAGAGGAATAAGAGGTCGAATTCATATAGGAGACAATACGACAGAGGGGCTCAAAGGAGAGAAGGAGATACAAGAGAAATAAACTGCAAACCTGCTGCAAACCTGGGCAAGAAGAAGACAGAGGGAAGTAAAGGGGTTGACCCTGTTATGGCCCTGATGGCGACAAGAAAGGGGGAAAGAGATAAGAAGCAAGAAGATAAGAGGAGAGGGTCAGGTGCGGGTGACTTCGGAATGAGAGAAATGCTCGGGGAGTTCCAAGATATAAGGAGATTCTTACAGAGAGGGGAAGAAGAAAGGGAAAGGAATAAGGAAGAGCTGAAGGAGGACTTGAGAGATATGAAAGCGGACCTTAAGAAGGATATAAAAGAAACAAAAAAAGAACTACAAGAGATGAACCAGCGAATGAAAACCATGGCAATGGAAATAAAAAACCTCAAAAAGGAGAATAAAGAATTGAAGGAGAACCAAAAAACAAATCAAGATAGAATAAAGGAATTGGAACTTAAAAATGCAGATTGGGAGGATAAACACCTACAACTAGAATACTCCCAGAAAGAGTATCAACTTAGATTCCGAGGAGTGGTGGAAGAGGGTGACCAGAATGTTAAGGGCCTCATCACAGCCATAACAGCGAAGATACTGAATAAGCCAGAAGCAATGATGGCGAATAAAATCGACAGGGTCTATAGGATAAACTCTGCATATGCAAGAAAGAATAACACCCCGAGGGACATCATTGTGAATTTCACAAGAAAAAGTATAAGAGATGACATTTTAAAGTGGCAGGAGAAATCAAAAGGGTCATATATGGACAAAAAAGTGATTATACTAAAAGAACTGCCTTCGGAGATCCTCGATAGGAGGAAAAAATATGCCTTCCTGACGGACATCCTGAAGAGACACGACATAAGGTTCCGGTGGGAGAAGATAGAGGGGGTGATGGCAACGTTTAAAGGAAAAAAACACTGGCTGACAACGGAGGAAAAGGCCAAAGACTTTCTGAGGAGATATGAGGACGACCTGAAGGGAACCCCGAGGAAGAGGAATAACCAAGAAAGAGAGATCAATTCCCAGAGACTTTCACTCCCAAAAAAACATACCAACGAGGAAACAACAACGGAAGAGGAAGCGATAGAGCTGGAGAAACCAGAAGGAGAGGAGGAGGAGGAGAGTGAGGAACCAGCGTCGGAAGGAGAGGAACCAGTGTCGGAAGGGGAGAAGGAAGGAGAGGAGGAGGACTTGGTGGACGATCAAAAAACTCTTGGAGAGGAAGAAGACTAAGTATAAAAGGGGGAGAAAAATATGCCACTTAGATGCATAACGTGGAATGTTAATGGGTTAAATAATGGGGCAAAAAGGAAAAGAGTTTATAATAGACTAAAAAAGGAGAAAGCGAATATAATCGCTATCCAGGAGACGCATATTTAAAAAAACGAGGAGCACTACTTAAGAAGGGATGATATAGGTGAGGTATTTGTAGCCTCTATAGAGAAAAAAAAGAGAGGGGTGGCACTGTTTGTGAAATCTAATTTGAATCCCAAAAAAGTCTTTGGAGATAAGGAAGGGAGATACCTCGGGGTGATTATCAAAGTGGAAAAAGAAATCATTCTAATATGTAACGTATACGCGCCGAATGATACCAAACAGAGCTATTTCAGAAAATTGAATAGAGAAATAGAGAAAGTGGAGTATGATAACATCATAATCCTCGGAGATCTAAATGGGGTGACTGATCCAAAAATGGATAAAAATCCAGCAAGAATGGGAAAAAAGGGACAAAATGGAAAGTTACCAAAAAGTTTTTTTAGCCTAAAAGATAAATTGGAAATAAGGGATGTGTGGAGGGTGGCCAATCCCCAGGGAAAGGATTTCACCTTTTTCTCCGACCGTCATAAGTCCTGGTCAAGGATAGATGCAATCTGGGCCTCAAAGGGCCTACTACCCAAAATACAAAAAATAAAAATAAAAGCGAGATATTTGTCGGATCACTGTATGATACTGATGGATTTTAAAGTGAAAAGGCCAGAGTTTAGATGGAGGTACCCAACAGAAATAATAAAAGATGGGGAGGCATTAGAACGCACAAGAAAGGAGATGGTAGAATTCTTTGAAATAAATAGCAAAGGAAACGAGAACTTAAGCCTAATCTGGGACACAGGGAAAGCATATATGAGGGGACTCTATATGAGACAACAAGCCTTCTGGAGGAAAAAAAGGGAGAAAGAATCCCAGGAGATAAAATGCAGGATAGAAATACTGGAGAAAGAGTTGAAGATGAAACCGGGAAACAAGAGACTAAAGAGTGAGATAGAAGGGTGGAGGAAACAATTGGACACAATCGAATTAAGAAAGCTAGAAATCAATTTGAAATACCTAAAACAGAAGTATTTTGAATCAGCCAACAAACCAGGTAGGTTGTTGGCGTGGCAACTGAAGCAAAAAAGAAAACGAAATTGGATAGAGAAATTAAAAGTAGACCAAAAGGAATGTAATACAGCGGAAGAAATGAAGGAAGTGATAGAAACATATTTCTCCGGCTTGTATAAAGAGGAAGAAATTAGAGAGGAAGAGGTGGTAGAATATATAAGTAAGAAGAAATTGGGGAAGATTACAGACGAGGAAAGAGAGAATTTAAACAAAAGGATAACAAAGGAAGAGATAGAGGAGGCCATAAAATCAATGAAAGGGGGAAAAACAGCTGGACCAGACGGGTACCCGGCAGAGTACTATAAAGCATACAAAGACACCCTAATCCCAATAATGGAAAAACTATTCAACAACGTAAAAGAAGAAGGCGTTATTCCCGAAACATGGAGAGAATCCAACATAACCCTGATAAGCAAGGAAGGGAAAGACCCAACTAGTCCGACAAACTACAGACCAATCTCCCTGCTAAATGTAGATTATAAAATATTTACACACATCATAGCAGAAAGATTTAAGATATTTCTGAACAATTGGATAAAAGAGGACCAAAATGGCTTTCTGCCTAAAAGACAGTTAGCCACGAATGTAAGAACTATACTAGGCCTATTAGACTATTATGAAAAAAACATTAGCAGGGAGATTGCAATGGTGTTTGTGGACGCGGAAAAAGCGTTTGATAAGATTAATTGGGTCTACATGAGAGAACTTCTAAGGGAAATAGATGTTGGATTCTCATTCATGAAGATCATACAGGCTATTTACACTGAACAATATGGCAGGGTAATAGTGAACCAAGAGAGAACAAATAAGATCAAGATACAAAAAGGGGTGAGACAAGGGTGCCCCCTCTCCCCCCTACTGTTCATTTTTATGCTAGAAACTCTGCTGGAGGAAATCAGAAGGGATAGAAACCTTAAGGGGGCGAATATAAAGAAAAACCCAATAAAAGTTCTTGCTTTCGCAGACGACCTGGCCTTGATTGTAGAGAATCCAAGGGATCATATTGGACAGTGGATCGACAAAATCGAAAAATTTGGAAAGGTGGCGGGTTTTAAAATCAATAAGGAAAAAACACAAATTTTAGTTAAAAATATGAATGAGGAGGCAAAAAAACAACTCCAAGAAAAGACGGGGATGATAATAACGAATAAGGTGAAATACCTGGGAGTGACTATAACCCCCAAAAATTCGAGACTTTTCAAAAATAACTATAAAGTAAAATGGGAAGAGATCCAAAAAGACCTGAACAACTGGTCGAAGCTCAATTTATCGTTTCTTGGGAGAGTGGCATCTGTCAAGATGATGGTTCTACCCAAGCTAAACTTTCTCTTTGCATCCCTCCCCATAGCCAGGAACGAGGCACAGTTCAACATCTGGGATAAAGATCTTTCGAAGTTTATATGGGGTGGAAAGAAACCCAGAGTAAGATGGAAAATACTACAACAAGTAAAGGAAAAGGGTGGGATAGGAGTCCCAAACTTGAGATGTTACTTTGAAGCCAATTGCCTCAACTGGCTGGGGGAGTGGTGCAGATTGAAAAACGATAGACTCTTAGAACTGGAAGGATTCGACCTGAAATTCGGGCTGCATGGATACTTGTGTTATGATAGATTGAGGGTTGATAGGAACTTTACAAACCATAGCACAAGAAATATTCTATTAAGAACTTGGAATAAATATAAAAAAAATTTTGGGGCGAAAATTCCATTATGGGTGTCTCCGATGGAAGCGTATAGAATCCGTCAACTTGACAGTAAGAGATGGCTGACCTATAGGGAAACTCTGAGATGGGATGGCAATACCTATGAGTTACGGACCAAAGACCAGATTGAGAACGACAGAGAAATTGATTGGTTCTCCTATTTGCAAATAAGAGAAAAATATAAGGAAGACAAAAAAATCGGATTTGAAGACACGTTAAATGAAGTAGAGGAGATAATTTTTGATGAAAAAAGGAAGAAAGTCGGAAGACTATATAAAATCATATTAAATTGGGACCAATCTGGGGCCAAGAGGGAGAATTATAAAGTACAATGGTCCAGAAACATAGGGTGCAAGATAAAGGAGGAGACTTGGAGAACTATCTGGAGAAATAATGTCAACATCTCCTACTGTCATAAATACAGGGAAAGTTGGATTAAGGTAATATATAGGTGGTACCTCACACCAAACAAATTAGCGAAAATATACAAAAACCAAAATCCGGATTGCTGGAATTGTAAAAAGAAGAACACAGGCACATACTTCCATATGTGGTGGATGTGCCCCAGAGCAGAAAAGTTTTGGGGTGAGATACACACTGAACTGGAAAAAATGCTTAAAAGAGAGATAGAGAAAAGCCCAGAATCATTCCTCTTAGGTATAGTGGACCCTACCTGGGACAAGAAAGATAGAGACCTATTCATTCTGACCACCACGGCGGCAAAAATGGTAATGGCCAAATATTGGAAAGCACAAGAGGCCCCCACAAAAGAGGAATGGCAGACGAAAATTATAGAGACGGTCCAGATGGAAGCTATGACAGAGGCCCTAAGGGAAGAGCGAAAGACAAATAAGACAATGGGAAAAAACAACAAATGGGATTGGTCAGACTTAATAGACTACTTTAAGAGAGAAAAAGGTATAGAGCTCAAGGTGTTAAGCTTGTGAAGGGGGGCAGAGAGAGGAGTATAAAGAGGCGCTGGGGCGCCAATGAGGGAGAGAAGGGGGGGAGGGGGGAGGGAAGGGAAAGGAGGGAAAGAAAGGGGGGAGGCAAAGGGGATATGTTTGTAACCCAGGATTTTTGTATACAGAGAACAGCACCCAAATACCCCGAGTGAGCCAATGAACGAAAGAGGAGAAGCTAATCAGCCACAGAGGTCGAAAGGAAGAGAAATTATGTCAAGCCTTCAAATCTATATCACTCTGTTAAAGCAAGGGGAGCACTGCTCCCTAGCTTCTTTTACACTCTAAGATACACACTTTTTCTTGGTCTCTTGACCTCTTTACGGACTTTCTGTTTCTATTCTAGACCCCCAGAGTAAGCAACTCTGGAGATACAATCTTACGATGTCATGTTGTTTTTAATTCTTTTCTGTTATATGTCTGAAAACTTAATAAAGATTTTTCAAAAAAAAAAAGATTCTCCCATCGGGAAACCATTTACCCAACCATGCTATCATTGCACGATATGCAAGCATATTTCAACACAAGAAACAATCACTGACCTGGAAGGTAAACATACCTTTAAATTACGTACAGGAGCAACATGTGGCAGTAGAAATATTATTTATTGTTTGATTTGCCCATGTCAGAGATATTACGTGGGCGAAAGTGGGCGTGATTTGCGCACGAGGGCTCAGGAACATAAATCTAGATTTAAAACCCGTAATGAATCCTCACCACTCTACATCCACTATACACAGAACCACAACTTTAATGATTTCAAAATCCTGGTATTAGAAATTATTGCACCCAAAACCATACCAGGAACATAAAAACTACTACATCAAAGAGAAGTTTTTGGATTCATTCCCTAAAAGCGAGTTACCCCTGGGCCACAATGATTGTTTATCAATCAGTGAAATTCTGGAGTAAGGTTTCACCTGCAGCTAAATAGGAGTGTATGTAAGGCAAACCCCAGTGTTATGTGTTGTCCGTTGACTACCAGGAGAAGTAGTGGCTGCGTCCACTCTCAGATTTATTTTCATGTGAATACTACAAATGGTATGTAAAAAATATGTATATAGCCTAGCCATAAGGGTTGTCCTGTTCAACTGGTGGGCTCATTATTATTTGAGAAATGATGTTATATCTTACTGTTATTGTTATTTTTACCTTTATATATAGATGATCGGACCAGTGGAATTTAAAATCAATAATACTATTTTCGGGTCCCGATGAAGCCAGTTCTCTGGCGAAACGGAGAGGCCTTTAGATATACAGTCCGTCGACCCCACAGAGCCCCTTAATCCGGATTATAATACAAGCCTATAATGTATGGATATATATGATTATTTTTGGATGTATCCGGTTTGAGAGTTCTTTGATTATGATTTTTTGAATGATTCAACGATTCCACATCCCCATTTGGGAAGAAATATATGTTCCACGCCAAGTGATTTTGAAAAGATACTACCAATAAAGAAATATATACTAAAGAAAATGAGAAAGACATTCTTTGTGTTGCAGCTAACCCTTTGAAATTCATTTTTGATGCTGCTTTGAGGACACCCTTCCTCTTTCTTCATATGCTTTTGCCACGGACACCAGCTTTTTCACCTCTTCCGGCGTTAGTGGCCTGAATTCGGTGAGGCAATGCCCACTGATCTGAGAATGACCCCGGTTTTTCACACTCTCATCCTCTGGAACGGGCGGCAGGTCACGCCGGCGCCGTGATCTTCCCTATGAAATACTCTTGGAGATCTTCTGCTGTTACCCTAGAGTTTTTGGGGTCACTCTGTGGAGATGCTAGAAGGCTCCGGACTACTTTAAAGATCTGTGCTGTATGGGAGCCAGCAGCTGAGATCTGAGCGGCGTTGTAGGCCTTCTTAGCCTCTCTGGTTTCATGTTCATACAGCCTATGCAGTTCTCTATAGGCCGCTCTATTTGCCCCGCTGGGTTTTTTTCTCCAAGCGCTCTCCGGGTGTTTCCTCCGGCGCGTGATCGGCTTTAGATTCGACGTGTCTCACGGTGAGCGGGTTTTTCGGGGCGAAGGGAGCGCCTAGGTGCCACCTGGTCGATGGCCCTCGAGAGGACGCTGTTCCACCTGGCAACCAGATCTGCCAGCGATCCTCCAGGGACCTCCAAAGGTTCCAAGGCAGCCGTAATGCCGTCGGAGTCATCAGACTCCTTTGCGAACTAAGATGGTCTTTGGCTCCGACCTTTCTGTGAGAAGAGTGTCGATGTCTGCCCTCACGGTCAGGTGGTCCGACCAAGGCACTGTTCTGGTTTCTCGGTGTTTTATAGCTAGACCGTGGCTAAAGATCAGGTCCAGTGCGTGGCCAGCTTGGTGTGTGGGGCCCGTTTCGGTCCTGGGGAGATCTAGAGCATCCATGTGTTGGAGGAACTCCCTCGCGTTAGATGAGTGGATCTGTGTCCGGGTGGATGTTAAAATCACCCAGTACGATGAGCCGGGGGAATCTCAGAGCCCAGTCCGCAATCAGGTCCAGCAAGGTAGACGTGGCCTCCCTTTTGGGCCCCAGGGGCTCGGTAAACCACCAGAATCCCCATCTTTTCTCCCATTCCTAGTGTTGCTCCCAGGCACTCTATGCCCGCCATCTCTGGTGTCTTGAGGACCGAGGTAGTAACAGTGTCTTTTACCACCAAGCCCACTCCCGCCCGGCCGGTGGATCTTGGCTGGTGGAAGGCTCGGAAGCCTGGGGGCTATCTCCTGAAGAAGGACACAATCACCGTCCTGTGTCCAGGTCTCTGTGACGCAAGTAACATCTGCGTCCTGCTCTGCGATGAAGTCTCGCAGCGTGGTCAGCTTATTACAAATTGACCTCGCATTGAGGAGCAGGAGTGAAGACCAGATAGTGGTTAATGTTTGAAGGCGGTCATGGCAGATTATGGGTCGCAGCCAGGTTGAAGAGCGTCTGCGTCCCTGTTTGATGGTAGGTCGGCTGCTAGTCCCCCGTCTCCCCTGTCCACCAATCAGTGGGATGGGGCACACGGGAGCGCTCGGACGCTGACGCTGGAGACCAGGGCGCTGAGTTTGCGACACGTCCCCCGAAAAGGGGACGTTGGAAGAGTCTGTTTTTGGTCGCCGTCCAGTGAGACCGTGCTAATGGAAGTAACTAATGGAAGTGGTGTTAATAGAGTGGTGTTCCTTATAATATCGGTCTATTCAGTAGACTATCTGGTACACATCTTTTGTTAATACTACAAGTAAATCCCTAGGTTTGTCTGCAGAATAGGACATGCTCAAATAACTTTTCGCAACACATAATGATTCATTCACATAACTTGTTGAATCAATGCAGGTTAGGGCAGAGGTTGCTGCCATTATCCTATCTTCCCATATAAACATCTAGAGACCTAGTTGTTATTGGAATTGGCTCTTCTCTCTAACTTCATCCATTATTATTATTTTTAAATGCTTAAACTCACACATTATTATGGAATACTATTTTCTCAAATGGCTTAAATTATCTTCTTTCCATTCTTCATCCAGTCTAAATTTTCTAAGACCTATGGGATAAAATCCAGTAATACTGAGAAGGTCATTTTCAGGATTATTCCCATAATTTGGGGGGGGGGTGTTAGAGAGGGGGGGAGGGAGAGAGATCTTATCTATGGTGGTGCCTCACTTTTGGAATTCTTCAGCCAATTAAGCTTAATGATTGTGACTTTTGTTGATGACTTTACTGAATGTTTAATGCATTTTCTCCCTGTCTTTACATGATGTCATACATGTTTCCTTGTATCTTGTAAATCACTCTTGAACATTTTTTGTATTTGCTTTGTTTTAAATTGATCAAATTGTGTGACTGTTAGCTGCCTGGATTCCCCACGAGAGGGAAGAAGGGGTACCAATAAAGTAAATATAAACAATAAATAAATAAATATATCTTTTAAATAAAACAAAATAATGATTTTTATATAAAAACTGAAGTGGAAATCTGAATAAGCTTGTATAGCTATCAGTAGATTTGTGGGGTTTTTTTTTTGTTTGACTCATAATTCGGATCAAAAGTGTTAATTTTTGTACTTACAAGGCAATATCTGATACATGGGAGTGGCCCATGCCACAAATTTCATAATTTAACCTTACCCCATATGTTTTCATTTTTGTTTTGTAAATCTCGGAAGGTCCCCAAGGTCAGTTTTCTTTTTAACACATGGAATCAAAGCAAAGCCAAAAAGGCTGTCTTAGTGCCTAGCCTTCCTCTTATTTTTTTATATTATTTTATTATCATATATCTACAATACACATATACAAACATGTACACATACACATACACACATACGTAGACAGCCCACCACTCACAATATAGTTACCCCTAGTCTTATCCAAGTGCACCCACCACCTTGGCATCTGTCACTAATTCTCATGGAGTTTATGCTCATTTTATTTATGCCTTTATAATTCTGGGGGCCCTTCCACACAGCTCTATATCCCAGAATATCTAGGCAGAAAATCCTACATTATCTGAGTGTGTACTCAGATAACCCAGTTCAAAGAAGATATTGTGGGGTTTTTTTGCCTTGATATTCTGGGATCTAGGGCTTTGTGGTCAATAAGTTCCTCTTGTTTTTATTTCTTAAATTCTCCTGTCAAATATGCTATAGCCAGCTTCCAATTTTTTTCCATGTTTCAGATTACTAGAAATCTTGGCCATCTGTGTGTAATCCCACAATTTGTCCCTCCAGTTTTTAATGCTTAGCATTTTTTCACCTTTCAAGTCTTTGGTAATAATTATACCTGGAGCTGCGAAGCTGTACTGGCAAATGTTTCTTTCTGGCTGCTCTAGATTGTCATTGAATAGCCCTAATACGCACATTCCTGGATTTTTTAAACTTTGTTGTTGATCATTTTATTTGTTTTCTTAATACCTTTTTCCAATAAGCCTGCACCAATTCTCAAGACCAAGACACATGGAAGCAGGTCCCTTTATTTATTTTACACCTCCAAAAGAATCCTGATTGTGAATTATCTATTTTAGCTAGGAGAGCTGGGATTGTATAGCACCTGTAGAACATTTTATATACATTGTTTCTAAATGAAACCACCACTGTAAGTTTGAAACCTTTGTTCCACAGGTATTCTCATTTATTAAGATCTATATTTCTCCCTAGATCTTTTGCTCATGAAATGATGGAGGTTTTTACTCAGTTGTCTTCTAGATTATAGCATAAGATATATTTGTACAATCTGGCTATTAAACTTTTTTCCCTTTTCTAATGTAATTTCAAGTTCAGATTTTTTAAAAAGGCAACTCCCTCTTTTTCAACCTTTTAAAAATTTTGATGTAATTGGTGATATTGGAACCAGTCTTCAATGCCGAGTTCATCTTTCCCCCTCAGTGCCCACTGGCCATTTGTTTGAGAAGAAATACCCCATATGCCCTTATTTCATCCTTGGAGGTAGGTCTCTCAATGGCTTCTACAGGGATGTTTACAGTTCCATGCCTAACTTTTACCTGTTCCAAACATCTGTGAGGCTTCCTCTAATTATGTGTTTGTTAAAGTCTCTCTCCTTCATACCATAGCTATGTGTGCCATCCAAATCTTAGTCTGCATTCTTCCAGATTAAGTATTTACATTATTGATTTTTATCTGTTCTCTAAGCCAGCTCATGCATGTGGCTTCATAATAAGTTTTTAAGTCTGGGAAATTTAGCCGTCTCCTCTGGCATCAATTAAGTTATTGTGCATAATTCTAATTTTTTCCTCTGCCCAAATGAATTCCATGATGTCCCTTTTCCATAGATTAAAGATTTTGGTCTCTTTAATGATGGGTATATTCTGAAATTTAAAAAAATCATTTGTGGGAGTATCATTTTCATAATTATTGCTAACCTGCCCAGGATTGTTAATGGTAGCTTCTGTCTGTTATCCAGGTTTCTTCGGATCCCCGCATACATCTTTTCATAGTTATCTTGAAATAAATTCATGTTTTTGCTCACAATCATTACATTCAGTAGCACCTTCAAGTTTCCCAATCCTTTTGGTGTCTATATTTTTTGTAATAAAATTGAATTTGTACAATCTTTATTTAAAATCCTGATACCTCACCACATGATTTGATTACCTTTAATAATTTTGGAATGCTCTTTGTATACAATCCATGTCATCCACATATTTTCTGGCCCTTTACTTTGAACCCTTTGATTTGCTTGTACTCTCTGATTCTTATGATTCGAATTTCCAATCCCAAAATAAACAGCAATGGTGAAAGTGGATAACCTTGTCTGGTCCCCTTCTGTAATTCCAGATTCAGTGTTTGTGAACTCACCTCCTTCTCAGAGAAATTCAGCATTTATTTATTTATTATTTCCATTTCTATAACGCCCTTCCCCGCAGGCTCGGGGCAGTTTACATAGCCTAAAAAGCACAATTGTAATATGCAACAATAAAACAAATTGACACAGATTTAAAACAGATTTCCGACCCGCACAGGACAGTCAACATGGGTTATCGGAGGTTAAAAGCCTGCCGGAAGAGCATTGTTTTGCAGGCCCTCTGAAAAGAGGACAACTCTCCGATGGCCCGAACAGCCTCCGGTAGGGCATTCCAAAGGATCGAAGCTACCACGAAAATGCTCTCTGCCTGGTGGAGGACAGGTGGAAAGTCCAAACAGAGGGTACTACAAGAAGATTTTGTTCTTTAGACCGTAGTGATCTCTGGGGAACTTATGGGGTTTCATCAAGTACCCCATCAAGTACAGCTCACTACAGTTCTTGTATCCAAGAACCTCTTCAACAATTTCTAATTCCTCGTCTTCTGTGGCTGGGTAGAGAACTTCAAATTTATTCTGTAACTCTAAATTCCTAGAACAATGCTTTGTCTTCTTCCTTCTATGAGTTCCATTCCTCCAAGCATTTCCTCCACATTTGAAGTGGCTTCCTCATCATACCAATACTCTATAGGTTTATCTCATGTGCATTGTATATCTAGGATGGTCTTCTGGGCTGTATCCAAGTAAAACTCAAGCTCCCTCATGTCTTTAAGCATAGCAATTTGAGCTTCCAGTTGCTTGATCTTCTCTTCCAACAAAGCAACCTATTTGCATTTGCTCCAAATATAGTTTTCTAGGTGTTCTGGCAAAAAGACAAACATTCCACAAGTCCTACAAGTGATCACAATGTCTGCTTCCTGCTCCATAATCAGGTGAATTAGGTGAAAAGCAGGAAATTTCCCCAAAACATCTGCCCCTTTCCTCAAAACACCTCACTACTCTTATTCTTTACTTTAGTCAGAGTTGAATGTTTTTTAAACTGCATACTGTGTAGATGCTTGCCCCTCAGACTCTGCTACTAGTTTTGGCCCCAGAAATGTCAGGTCATCTAGCTGAAGCTCTGCCCCTCAAGCACATGGCCAAAGCTCCACCCCCTCAAACTTGCATTTTAGTTACTGATAGATTATGCCTTGCAAGAATCACAACAGGGTGCAGAAGTTATATTTTTGCATAAGTGGAATTTGAGCTATCTCACACTGAATGTTTCCCTTTAACTGTCATTACATTGGAACACTCTAATGCATGCTTTATTATGGTAATTCAAGTTCTACTTTTCCTTGATAATTTAAATGTCTTTTATTGACTTCAGTTTCATTCTCTTCAAATTCCATTAGGAATCTGAAGGGCCTTTTTCTTTTTGAAACTTCAAAGCTTATTAGTTGCAGGTGCAACTTTTAATTATATACAACACAAAATGATTTTTATTATCTCCATCATGTTGCTGTGATGGTTTGATCTATGTGCTGTCTTTTGGTATACTATCAGTATTCAATTTTGTCATGAAGGACAGGCCCTGCTCTTTGTCCCTTAAAGCTCCTTGTTTGTCTCTTTCTTTCCATGCTTTCTTTTCATGTATCTTGTGGGCTACAGGAGTTCTAACCCCTTTTTTTGTTTCCCCAACCGCCTTACCAAAAGCCCCCATATCATAGCCATTTTATTTAAACAATTGTATTTTTGAAAAACAAATCCAAAAAGGGTTTCTGAAATGTTTCTCAAGTTATCCATAGCACTTTCCCCATTGAAACCCACATTAGCAAAACCTGACCTCAAAGCTAACAAGTGCCAATGCCATAGTAACTTTAATATATTAACTGATTCTGCAGTCTTCTAAAGTGGGCAGAAGACAAAAAATGGTTCTTGGCTCTAGCATGGTTCTTGCTCACACAATGATCTATTAAGTTAATGGCACTGTTCTTGGTATTTCTGTCTCTAAACTGTGTAGAGTCAGTGAAAGTGAGAGAAAAAAGCTACAGCACCAACTGTCTATTTCTGAAATTGCTACTTTCTGTGTATGTATGAAAGAGAGAATGTGTTACAAAGAACAATGGGAGAAGTGGCCTAGCTGGTCACCTATGCCATGGAATAGGAGATTGTGCAATCAACTACTCCTGTAATCCTTTAGATCCACGGACCTCCATTTCACTTATGGAAGCCAGACATGTATGATCGTTTTTAAGATGTAATTTTATGTGTTTTAATCTTAGGTGTTTTATATGCTGTTTTTATATGCTGTTTTTATATGTTGTAAACCACTCTGAGCCTTGGGAAGGGCAGTTTATCAAGTTGAAATAAATAAATAATAATAATAATGTGAGAAATAAACAGCAGATCCAACAGCTTGCTCCCATTTCATCTCCTCCCATTTCTTCTTCCTTTTGTTCAGGATGACAGTTGTGGTGCTGAGTATTTGTCATGGAAAAATGAAAAGTATTCTCATTGGTTATCTTTTCTGATAGCTGTCAGCCAGCTATAGCCGCTTCCAAATGATCACGTAGAAACGATCTGGGAGTCACTGAAAACTGTATTATAGGTTACCAACAGGAACAAAGCCAAGAGTGGACAAACATTGCCCAGCACCAACTTATATACACTCCCCAAGTGTTTGAATACATCTTCCCGCATCCCCTAGTTCGTGCGCAGCCATTCCCGCCAAGGCTGATAGCTGTTTGTTCCCACACTCCAGGCTGAGCGGGAGCCTTATCTTTGTTGTGTCTTGTCAGTAATCTGGATTTTGGGTGCCAAATTCCAGGCCCCGAATATCAGTTCCTGACAATAGCCATGTTATGAATGGGCTTGATAACACCCCCATCTCCCCCAAATTAGTTAGGGGGTGTCAAGTTCATAGGATTTTCCATGGCAGTTAAAATTACTTAGAAAGTGAGTTTCTGTACATGTTTATTTCACACATACATAAATAGCCACTGAAAATAATCAAATATCTTTTGTAAATGCTGTGGAAAAAATACTATAAGTTTTGGAAATGAAAATATGCCAGAGTTGCTCTCTTATTGACAGAAACAATTCAGAGTATGGGCATTTATGTTAAAATAACTATGGAAGAATGAAGAGATGATGCACTCAACAAGGCTTCACTAATTAATTTTAGAGCCTGTACTCTGAAATCTAAAGGTTCTAATGAGCTTCTTCAATTAAGCACTTTAATTACATGGGTTAATTAATATTGCTCCAGTGCTCTAAAACACAGAACACTTCATGAGGTCTAAGAAACTGCTAATTAGCCACAGAAATCATTCAATTCTGAAACACAGAATGAAAGTTTATTGTTGTTTACATTTAAGGTTCCCTTTATCTTTGACAGAACACAAGATATTTTCATCAGCAGAATATTTCATCTAAGTCACCAACACAAAAATATAGTTTATCTCTGAGGCAATATGACAACAACTATTTAATTGTGTACACTTGTATGTGGGAAAAACAAATTATTCCATATGTAAGAATAGCTGTTGCTTTATGTTTTCATTCCATCTCTGCCTGCCATGCTTTTCTGGATAGAAGTAATGAGTTAATTTGACTTGTATTAATTTATCAGAGATAGCAAATGGATCTCCAGTGATTATGTGCAGCCTGAACCATACTCCATATTCCCTAATGTTTTGCATTTTAACAAAATCTGGGAAAGCCCCCTGCATTTTCCAAGATACGTAGGAAGCATTTCATCACATTTTGCCCCTCTGAGCAGTTTCAGGCGAAGAGAAGGGCTTTTCCCAAACCTGAATCATGAGTGCTGGTACCTCCTCATTGGGAAAGCTATCACTTTTAAGACCTAAAACTCAGTAAATCATAGCAAAACTGTTTTCGTTCACGAAATGTTTTTAAAAGAATACTGCACACACACACAAACACAAAGCTGTGTAAAAGCTAGCATGAGACACATACCTTAAATATCCAAAAGGAATCAGTATGGTCGTTGAGTCCAATGTATTTGATCTGCTTTTGCATTGCTTATTTGTGATAATTTCATCTTTACATTCTTTGTAGAGTTACAAAAGTATGGTCATGTCTGGTGCCATTTTGAAGGTTGGATATTCATTGTCACAAGAAATTAGGGTAACAGATAATTCAATGACTTCCCTCCTCTGTATAAGGTCAAGGAAATTCTGTGTTCTTATTATATTCAGTAGAGATAAGCCAATTTCCCATTTTATACAGAATACTTTTATTTCAAAAACTTCAAGAAAGTAGCTGTCACCTCTGTTTTATAACATAAAACAAGATGGCAACTAGGAATGTACACTAAAATCCCTAATGGGTGCATAGCCCTCTCAATGTCTCCTGCTGTCAAGTCCATTCATATCAACAACTTTAGGAGGAAATTTTGTGTAGTGCGAAAACCAAGATTTTCTGTGTGGCTCTATTTTCCACATATTTTCAACAGATTATTTTTGAGGAGGATCCCATAAGGACAGTATTTTAAATCATCTTTTAAATTCAGTCAGAGAATAAGGGGGTGTTACTAAAATGTACACATATTTTAATTGAAAAGAGAAGAGACAATACTTTGGAGAAAAAAGAGTGGGAGCTGCTAAGCAGTCATCAATCACAAGCAACCCCTCTTGGAATACTAGTAACACTTCAAGGACAAAAATGGTGCATTACAAAATTCACCTACTAAAACCGGCTCCATGAACCATAACTGCTATACAATAAATATTTCATGCACCAAAAATACATTATCCTCTAGGAAGAAACTAGGGTGAGCATCTTCATTCTGCTCCATGAAGTAAATTGTTCTCTGAAGACAATAAATACTGCCCTAACTCTGGGTTGCAGTTGACAACAAAGATGTGTTTGCTAAAGGGGGACTTGTCATTATAATCACAAAATTGTAAAGTACAAAAGAATCAAAAGCTGATTGAGTCCAATTTCCTGTCCAACGCGCAAGTTCATTCATCCGTCATTGATCTGCCCATGCCTTTCAGATCATGATATGCCATCATGCAGAGAGAAAGACTGAGAGGAGGAAATAATTCTCACCAAAATGAAGCAATCAATCCAAAATAAAGTGAACCATTTAATGGATAGAATTTTTGACTTTGAAGGCCAGAATTCAAGCCTAATGAATTCTTTGGACTCTTTGGACTCAGAGTGACTGTGAGCTTTAGAGAAAACCACATAGAAAAAAATGTTTTGTCACACACACACTTACACTATATGCTTCTTTTCTATCTCTACTATATGGTGTCTGTCTATATTAAAAAGAGTGAAGTGGGGGTAGTACAATATCCTTGTAGTAGAAACAGTAGAAATAATTCTAGATGCTTTTATAAGGTACAGAAGAACAGTTATGTTTATTGTCTTATAAAATCCATCTTAGTCTAAGAAAGGCTATACGCAAAATAAATTGTAGAGCCCTTAAAAGCTAGCTGTCAGATGTGAGGGTACGTTAGCACCTATTATTGGGGCTGGAGCCCTATGGATGCTCTTTCCCAAACAAAAGGAATGAAGAGGGTAACTAACATCTTAAGAAAAGGAGGACATGTTGCCTGCAGGAAAAAGGAAGCAAAAAGCTTGATGACATAGCCCAACGAAAGGTATAGAGAGGTGAAAACAAAAGAGTTGGCATCACCTAGACACACTAATATCTTTCTAGAAGTGTTAATGCCTCTTTGCTCCCAACATATTGTTAGTTTAATATGTTGTCTTTGCACTTTAAAATAAAATAAAAGATAAAATAACATAAGACTATAATCATTCATTCTCACAACATTGTTATGAGGATTGAGAAGAGTCATGGCTCAGCTTGTGCATCACATGCATTGGAGAGAGAGAGAGAGAGAGAGAGAGAGAGGTGCAGTTTCAGGCCTGTCCACAACTCTATCCAGAAATAATAAAAAAGGGTATATATCTGAATGTATTATCTGTCCACTAGGCATGGTTAGGTTCAGTTGGAATCTTCGTAATTCAGAATAAATTTGGAAAGATTGGCTTTTTGAAGTGATTTTGAAGTTTTTAAGGAAACCGGAAGTCCCTTTACCTTTCTGAAGCTTTTTCTTCAATTTCTGTTATGAAGCAGTAAGTGAGTCGGAAATTATTCAGCGTTTCCCCGCTTCTCTTTTCAGCTCAAGCCTGGGAAGCCATGTTAAAGCAGAGTGGATGAATCCCCCCCTCCTTTCCCCTCACATTCTGCCTGGGTCCTGGAAAGCTGTGTCAAAGCAGTCTGAATGAATTTTTGCCCTCCTTTCCCCTTGTTTCTGGCTGTATCCTGAGATACAGAGTGGATGAATTTTCACACTCTGCTTTCCCCCTCTCCCCTCCTGGAGTAAAACAATTACTTTCAAAGTAAAGATGATGAAACAGGAAATAACACTTTCACACCATTTAGGAAAGAATTTGGAAGTCTCAGAATTTTCAAAAAGTTTTGAACATTTTTACTGTTAAAATCAGAATTGACTTTAGAATCGAACCACCAGCACCCCCTACATCCGAAACAAGTTTTGAACCATTTTTTTGGGATCAAACAAGCCTACTGACCAATGTCAAGATGTTTAGGCATGCCATATCAGAAGATAGGCAGGATATAAATTAAATATTTAAATATAATGAGTGGCATTCTGAAGAGGAGAATCCCTGTTGTGCAGGGAGGTTTTTCATTTAACATTTTTTTTAAAAAAATATCAGGGTTTCTGATCACATGAAGGGGCTTCATACAGAGAGGATACTGTCCATTTCAAATTGCCACTCTTTTTAGGTGCAGTGTGACAAGAGAGAGAAGAGCGACAAGAAAACTAGCCCCATTTTTTTCTTTCTCCTTCAACCCCCACTCCTTCACTACTTTAAGGGGGGGGGGGGTGGCACAAATTGTATTTGAAAAATTTTACTTATTAAAGATTACATTTTTATTCTTGAATACAACTATTTCCCCCTTAGTAGTACAAAATGTCCAGTATTCACTGCTACATGATACTATGGGACAGCCATTTTTATGGCCACTGATTGTGGAAGACAACCATGCCATGGTCTAGATGTATAAATATTTGGGAAGAAATTAAAACATTTCTTTTGAATATGAAATATTTTCAATTTAAAACAATCAAATGTGAAACCGATGGATTGGATAATTTCTGAACAAGGCATAGATAATTTCCATTTTATTCAACTTTTTCTGCATTTTTGTTTTGTTTTCACAACTGTTGAATAACCAATTAATTTTACTGTTCCAGTGAAGGACTGGATTATTTGAAGGTAAGTTGAGCTAATGTCTTCTCTCAACATTTTCCCTTTTAGCTTTTGATGAAAGAAAAGTGTTGTGAGTCAGGTTAGTCCACAAATGGCTGTTCTCAATAGTGCCAAAATTGCATCTTCTATGGATTAGAAAAAAGGCTGCTTATTGGTCTCTGGCTGGATTCGAAAAATATTTTGGATTGGCTTATTCACTCCATTGATGTCATTGTATTCCACAATGCAAAGCTTAATAATTTCATGCTTTTGTGTTTTAAACATTGAGTCACTGGGTGCCTGCCAAGCAAATGTTAAGTCTGTGCTGTGTAATAATTATTTTTAATCTAAGCTTTCATTTGTGCAGCTGTCATTAATCAGCATTGTCTTATTGCCTATTTGCTTTGGCATTTGAGCCCTGGTAACCATATTTGTTCAACTAGCTTAAATGCTGTAGAAACCCTGGGGTAGGTTGTATTGTTTAACTGTGCTCAATATAGATTTAAATTCTGAGCTTCAAAGAAATGCCTTATACTTCCCCATAAAATAATTCTTTCATGCTCTTTGTGTCTGCCATTTACATTAAGATTAGGATGGAAACGCTCAGAGAAAAGGTTGGTTGTCAAAGCTCAGTAAGAGTATACAGAAGGGATTTGTTGAGAAAGCGAGCTCATTATTTTAACTCTAAATGAACGTAGCCAGGTTAAAGTGAAACCCAGAAAAAGCAATTCAGCTAACATGCTAATCAATAAAGAGCATTAGTTTCACAACAGAAGTTTTTAATTTATTTCCAAGAAAACAAATAAATGTCATCTAGTACTCCCATAAATGCTAGAATCTTGCAAAAAAAGGGGGGGGGGAGGCTGGTCTTTGAACTCACCTATTCAATTTTGAAAAAGTTATATTTCAGAAGCATATACTTAATAAGAATACTGTACTATAGATATATTGGTAGTGATTTAAAAACTGAAAAGTTTAACACAAAATCATGCAACAATAGGGCAATTTCTGGCCAGCAGTGACTGCAAATGTGACTTGCGACATTATCCCTTTTTTCTTATGCTGGCATAATGGAGTCCCAGGCATGTAGCCGGGAAGGGGGGGGGCTTTGGGGGCTTCAGTCCCCCCCTGAAGTTCTCAGTATGGTCTGCAAGAAGACCCTTCCTCACACAGATTCAGCCCCCCCATCAAACTCAGCCCCCTCCCCAAATCAAAATCCTGGCTACGGCCCTGCAGAGTCCCATGGAGGTTTTCCCACAATATACAGCCACTTCTGGTGCTGTGCATTGAAATCTGTCTCACCAGCATGCAAAGATGGTCAGAGGAATCTGTTTTCAGAAATTAGGTGTTCCCCGACTCCTGATTGAAAACAGCAGCAGGAAGCGGAGGAAAGCTGGAAGAGGATGGGGAAATGTCATGGGATGGCTAGCCATCCCCAAAGATGAATCATAAGAACATAAGAACATAAGAAGAGCCATGCTGAATCGGACCTCAGCCCATCTAGTCCAGCATTCTGTATCACACAGTGGCCCACCAGTTGTACACGGGGATCTCGAGCAGAAGGGAGGGCAAAACCCTGACCTGCTCCCGACCCCACACAACCAGTACCCAGGGAAATCCTGCCTACCTCAACCAACTCCGAGGTGGCACTTGAATGTCCTTTTCAGTAACTACCGATACACTTGGTATCCATGAATCTGTCTAATCCTGCCTTGAAGTTGTTCAGGCTGACAGCTGTCACAACCTCTTCTGGAAGTAAATTCCATAACCCAATGACCCTCTGGGTGAAGAAATATTTCCCTTTATTAGTCCTAATTTTCCTACCTTGGAGCTTCAGGGAGTGCCCTCTAGTCCTAGTGTTTTGTGACAAAGAAAACAGTTTTTCTTTATTCACCTTTTCTATCCCATGAATCTTGCTGGAGTAGGTCACATTACCACTCTTAATGACATTTTCCCATGTTTTCCTCCACTCCCCAGTGGAATTTCATATATTTTTCCCGTAGAGATCAGAAGTTCCAAAGAAATTAATACCCGACAAAAACATGATATTAAAACTCTTTTTTCTTGCCAAAAAACATAGTTTATGGATGGGAACTTCAAATGATGTTGGACTTCGCCTTCCATCATTCCTAGCCGGCATAAAATGAACAAACAAATCCCTATCTGTCCCTTTAAGAAATACACACAAAACTATTGAAATGGCATTCATGTAATCAAAGAAATTATGTTTTGTAACATATATTATCTTCTGTTTAATTTTTATATTGATTCTTAAATGGGTAAAGGGAGTTTATAATATTTTTTAAAGTTTTAAATTGTCAGTTTCTTATTTGTTGGGATTCATGTTGATATTTTTGTTTGTAATTGCCTTGATTTTACATGCTGTACACCGCTTTGAGTCCCACCATTGGAGAAAAGCAGGATAGAAATAAATAATTAAATATATAAATAAATAAATAAATGTATTTCAGACACCGTGTTCTGCACAGATGCCACTAGAGTAATATCTTAGATAAAGTATTTGGCACTGAGTTATTTTTTTTAAAAAAGGTTCAGAGAAGGATATGTTTGCCTTTCTGGAGAAATGCTATGTAAATTAGGCATACACTTATTTTTCTAAGTAATGCTGTTGTGAAATTTAATTACCTTTTGTTACAGTAATTGCACAAGTGGGCAAACTTCAGGTGCCCCTTTCTCCCTCATTTTCACAGCTATTGGAGCGAAGCTTGCTACAATGCTACACATTTACCACTGATAGCTTATCAAGTTTCAGAGAGTTTCAGTTATCCCATGATTTTTGGGGAATTTTCAAAGTTTTTATAAACAAAGTTTTTTTAAAAGAATTATGAGAGCTATCTCCTCAAATTTTCTGTACAATGACATAAGATAACAGGGGACCATCCACCCCAACTTTCATAAATGTTCACAAATCAACTGATTTTAGGAAGCTGTAAAAAAGTTTTGAGAAAAAAGTTTTTTTTAAGAAGCCATAATAGCTATCTCATTGAATGTCTCTCATTTTAACCAATAGAATTTCCATTTAGAGATTTCTTTTCAGCCCAGCACAGAAATTTACTTACTAGAAGTAACAGTCACTCCTCCTCTTTGCAGATTTGGCAATGTATTGGAAGTCCGCTGGCTGCTGCTATGGAGGTAAAATAGCTCTCCTCTATCCTGATTGGGGCTTTTTGATCCTGAGCATAATTCTGGGAAATGTTGTTTAGGGCAGGATCTTTTGAATTCTCTAGCATAGAGCTTCTCGCCTTCCCAGAATTTTGTGCTTTCCCAGTCAACTCTGCTTTCACCCTGCTGTTTCCCTCTTCTAATGGCAAGAGGCCATTAATTTAAAGAGGAAAGACAGCCTTTTTGGCTTTGCTTTGCTTTGCTTTTTTTTTTTTTTGCTGAAAATGAAACTAACTTTGGAAGGCTTCTGAGATTTACAAAATGCATATGAAAAAGTATTGGGCAAGTTTTGATTCTTAAGTTTTTGGCATGGGCCATGCCCATGTGTCAGATATTGTGTCATACAGTAATATTGAAGTTAGCCAACTTACGATGACTAACAAAAAAATTGCACACCCCTAGTACTTAATACCCTTGTATACCCCTTTAGAATAACATCAAAGGGAAATTGGAATTGATGTCTGTGAAGTAAGAAGCTTGGCAAGCCTGAGTAGAAGCAGCCAGTCACTGATCATGGAGTTTGCAAAGGGCAGCCTATGGGGAAAAGGATAAAACCCAAAGGTTTGTCTATATAAGAGAAATATGTGACAGGATGATATAGTATTAGTCAGAAATAGAGTGTAAAGGTGATGGAAAATATCTGAACTGGGTTTTGGGAAGTCAAGAACGTGGAGACATTTCAAGGAAAAGTGTTATTTGGTTTGAAACAGAAAAACTGCCATGCAATTGTTTTGAAACAGAAGAATTGTCATGCATAATGACACAGCACAAGACCACATGCTTATTTTATACTGTTTTATAGTGTTTTTACTGGGGGGGGGGGGGTTACTGTTTTATTGTTATATTGCTGTTTAAACTGTATATTTACGTTTTTGCTTATGGGCACCATGGGGTGCCGGCTTGTTAGCTGCTCTGAGTCCCTCTGCGGAGGTTGACATAGGACCTAAATAAATAAATAAATAAATAAATATTTCCTTTATATATTTTTTTTCAATAAATGTGAGCGATTGTTTTAGTTTAAGAAGTGAAAAGGAGACCTGGTCATAATGAATACAGAAGCTGTTCCATTTCTCCAACATTGGCTTCATTGTGCAAGATGGCTTGAGTTACTGAGTTTCATCAAAATAAAATATTGCTTGAATTATGAAATATATTTTAACAGTGAATTGATTTAAAGGCCTAAATGCAAAGTGAATTATTTCCCATGTGCAGGCATGATGTCCAACAAGTCTCAAAATTATATTTTCTAAAATATATATTGCATGTTTTTAATATGATGTGAATATTTTCATTGATTTTTCTTCTTTAATTAATAACAGGTATTTCTAAAGTTAAATTAGATGATACATTTGGAAATTTTACATCTGGCTTTTACTGGAATAACTAGTTTCCTGCCACCCACATAGTTCCCCACAACCAAAAAAATCTATTAATGCAAAGACTTACAGTTTAATGAATGAGCTTAGAAGCCCATTAGAGAAAATCATTACTCGGGATGTCTGTTTAAATATTCATTCAAAACTTATTACTTATTGCATCTTTTCTTCATATTTAACAATTACATTTTAAACAGTAGAAAAGTTATTTAAAAGAATTTTAAATGACCAGAACAGGTCCAATATGATAGATGTATACATAAATTTAGCAAGGTAATTTTCAGGCATTTCAGAATGCCTGAAAATTGTTTAACTCACCATTAAACATTTGTAAGGGCAAACCAATATTTTTAGTCATTTGAATGAAGGATTATGGCTTGCTGGATTGATAGAGATATGTTTATGTATTCCAATTAAAATCAGTTTCATTTTCTTGTCTGATATGAAGTTGACTATTGCAAATGCAATTGATAGAGGGTACTAGATATGGCAGGAAACCTCTTTCTTCCTGATCTCCTAATTCACCAAAAGAAAAGGCCTGATGGACTACATATTAGGCTTGTTTGATCAAGAAAAAATGGTTAAAAACCTGTTTTGGATGTAGGGGGCACTGGTGATTCAATATTTAAAAAAGATCAGAAATTTATGAAATTTACGAAATTTCCAAATCACTTCGTTAATGGCAGACACGATTGCACAATGCGCGAAAAACTTCAAACTAGACAGGGAAACCTTGTGGATTTCCTTTCCCTCAGTTTTAGACCGCTACTGACAAAACTTCCCACAGTGGTAGAAAAGATTCTCCTCTGTCAGCATACTAACTTTCAATGTGTTTAGAAGATCCCTGGGTCCTTGACCATTTTTAAAGTTTCCCAAAGTACCATGTGTACCAAGGAGAGGAAAGAGGTCTCCAAACTTTTTTGTGTTGTTCCCCAAGAAAAAGATTAGGTTACTAGATTTATTTATTTATTTGTTTACAGTATTTCTACCCCACCCTTCTCACCACCACCCGGGAGGACTCAGAGCGGCTTACAAGGCAGCAATTCGATGCCACAGTATACACTATTAAATCATAAAACATACAACATTAGATAATAACAGATAAAATTACACACCTAATCAACACTCAGTTAAATTAAAACAATGTTCCATCCACAAACCTAGGTTAAAAACAGTTAAAAACTATTCGATGCCACATAGTATACATATAATAAAAGCAAACAGTTAAGAATAAAATACATTAAAATACAGCTAGAATTAAAATACATTAAAAATACAATTAACATGCATCGTGTACATTCACAACAGTTAAAACAGTATTCCATCCATAAGCATTAGGTCTTGTCCACCAGATTGCCATCTCAATCCAATCAAAGTGCCGTATCGTGCTAAAGTGCAAACGCTTGGTCCCATAACAAGGATTTCACTTTTTTTCTGAATGCCAGGAGGGATGAAGCTGATCGAATATCAATAGGGAGTGTGTTCCACAGACGGGGAGCCACCACCGAGAAGGCCCTATCCCTCGTCCCCATCAACCGCATTTGAGATTATTAGCAGCAAAGGGGAATTCTGGTTTTCCAAAGCACATAAGTCAAACCCCAGGAGAAAAAAACCCTTAGAAGTTGTTTTCCCTGCTTCAGGAAGGGAATAGTCATCAGAAAAGGGGAATTCTGGTTTTCCAAAGCACATGTAGTTTTCTCTCATTGGCTGGAGGCAAGCATCCCAGCATCCAAGCAGCTGCTTGCCTCCAAAGCTGATTCATTTCCAATTCATTTCCTGGATCAGGAAAAAGATGGTGACAGTGGCTTCGAAAGGGCAAGAATACTTCCGGGTTCCCAATTTGCTTCAAAAATGGATTTGATCCGAGTTTAATCTGAATTACAAGGATTCCAAATGAACCTAACCATGCCTACTACATATTATGGGGATGAGACCAAAAGATGTTGGGTTTCATCCCTGACTGCACAAGTCTCCAGCTCTCAATGAGTAGTTAGCCTAGATAGATTAGAGTGAGGGATTCCTTCTCCAATTTCCTCTAGCAAGCTTCTCTCAAGAAGGGGTTTAGAAGGGAGGTTGTCTTACTCATCCTTGCAGGCTACTATCTCCTCCCCTTTTGAATACCTAGGAATGTGACCTCTTTAGGGAAACATAACTTCCTCTTTTAAAGGTATTTTTATTGCTCTGGGCTGGCCATGTGGCCTGTCTCCATTTTCTGGTCTCTTCTTTTTTGTCTTCTCTAGAGTGAGGAGGACTCTTGCCATTGTCCAAGGCAAGATGTAGTAGACATAGTTACTTTTATTATTTTTCCCTTTCCCTTTTCCTTAGAGGATAGCCCAGTGAAGCTACTCAGCTCCAAGAAACTTTCCTATCTAGAATGGATTTCTTATATATTCAATAAACATATTTTTTGATCCCATGAGTTGTGGATCTGCAATCCTGTTCCATCCTGTTGGATGGAAACCAATCCTTACTCACTACACGTAAGTTTCTGCTGCTTATGAACTGTGCATCCTGCACTCTGCTATATTTGGTGGAATCACCCCCAGAGAGGGTTATTTTTGAGCCTAACAGCTCCTGATTCCCAACAAAAGATCAGTCCTTACTGTCAATAGCAAAGATTTTGAAGAGGCAACATTCTAGAAAGGGGAGGTGGGGTGGAAAACTTTACAAAATTTGCAAAACCATCAGAAGGTGACATCATGGCAAAGAAAGCATCACCAATTGGGAATCCTGGCTTGATTGAATATATGAGAGCTGAGTTTGATCCCATCCCTAAACAGACCTCAGTTTCAATTTGTGGTACTGCACTTCCTATACCATGATATCTCTTTGCCAGTAGACAGAATTATTAGTTTAAGATCTGCAGATGATAACTCCTGCATGTGGACAGAAGAAAAGCTAACTCAGAAGTCTGAAATTAAACGGAGTTCCATCCTCTCATCTAAATTTCCTGGTTCCTCAGCTTGAGGAACACATCCCTACAGCACCTGAGCCCTTACATGTCTCCTTATGACTCTGAAATCCTTACTTTACAACCAGCTTCTGCCTACCTTCCAGATCATGTCTTGACTGCACATTCAGACTGACATCCATGACAGCTACCCATGCTTTTTGCATCTTTTTAAATACATTTCATTCTGTATTAAAAGCATAGTACTGAAACATCTACTACAGAAAGAAATGGGGCTTGCACAAGCACAGCAGTTGAAGATAAGGAAGTGTATGATTAAAAGATTTTCAGTTCCATCCAGCATGGAGTTATACCCAGACAATCCCCAGCAGTATCCAGCTCAGTAAAAATAGGTAATGTTTTATGACACTTTAAAAGCATCAACTTCATATCAGACTACATGAACATCTCACTGGTTAAAAATTTGAGCTATTGAATCAATGAGTAAGTACTGCCTCTGTATTTTATAAATAATCCAATACAGGGCTTTCTGACGTTTATAGACATTTACAAATCAAGCATGTACTTTACTTCAAAGATTGAAGATCTAATCCTCAGAATGCTTAGCCAAGAATGAGCTGCTTATTTTGCATGCTCAAGAAGGGTCCATTTTCTTGGATACTTCATATTTTCATGCATTTTAATTTTTTATTTTTTAAAAAAAATCTAACCTATCCTACTTTAGCATATCTTAGCATGAGGTAAAGTCACTGATGCGACTTTAAAACAATCTAAGCACACACACACACACACACACACCGGGGGGGTTGCATTCCACATAGATTACTTCAATGTGCTCTACGTGGGGTTGCCTTTGCAAACTGTTTGGAAGCTTCAACTGGTCCAACGGGCAGCAGCCCTGCTGCATCATTTCTACTGGCTGATATTCTGCTACCGAGCACAATTCAAAGCGCTGGCTTTAGCCTTTAAAGCCCGAAATGTATCTCCCCTTATGAACCATCATGGAGATTAAGATTGTGTGGGAAGGCCCTGCTCTTAGTTCCACCTTTTTCACAAGCAAGGCTGGTGGGGACGAGATTCAGGGACTTTTCAGTGGTGGTACCTCGGTTGTAGAATTCCCTCCCTAGCAATATCAGCCCCCTCCCTCCTAGTGTTCAGAAGGAGAGTCAAAACCTGGTTCTGGGAGCAGGCTTTTGAAAAATAGAGCAGTGCAGAAATGTTAATATGGAAAAGGTGCAATATGACTACGGAATGGCTCTGATTCTGGATGACATGATTAATTGAAATGTATTTTAGTTATGTTTATTATGTGTTTAATTTTAAACCAAGTTTGAGCATTGGTCTATGACTCTGGAAAATGAGATTTGAATCCCTGCTTGGCCATGGAAATCACTGGGTAACCCTGGGCCATTTACAATCTCTGAGCTTCAGAAAATCTTGTGAAAGGTCACCTTAGGGTCGCCATAAATGAGAAATAATATGAAGATATGCAGTGTAAAAAAATTCAAATGTATGAAGTATATGGAAATACTACTGCCTTCTAAATGTTTCTGAGAACTCAGAAAATGAGAGACTGCAATCATTTCGTTGCACTGGTGTGTGTGTGTGTGTGTGTGTGTGTGTATGGCTTGTTTGATCCAAAAAATTGGTTCAAAACACATTTTGGATGTAGGGGGCGCTGGTGGTTTGGAACTAAAGTCAATACCGATTTTCACAGAAAAAAAATCAAAAACTTTTCAAAACTTCCAGGACTTAAGAATCCTTCATTAGTGGTTTCAAAGTGTTATTGTTTGTTTCACTGGGTAGTCTTTACTTTGAAAGTCATTGTTTTATTCCAGAAGGGGGGGAAGCAAAGGGAAGAAATCCATCCACACTGGGTTAAACAGCAGCTCTCACCCAGGACTGACACAGGAGAGAAAAGAAACCAAAGGAAAGCCATCCAAACTGGGTTAAACAGCAGCTCTCACACAGGATTGATGCGGGAGAGAAAGGGTACTGAAGGAAAGCCATCCAAACTGGGTTAAACAGCGGCTCTCACCTAGGACTGACACGAGAAGAAAGGGTACAGAAGGAAAGCCATCCAAACTGGGTCAAACAGCAGCTCTCATCCAGGACTGACATGGGAGGGAAAGGGAACCGAAGGAAAGCCATCCACACTGGCTTAAACAGTGGCTCTCACCCAGGACTGATGCGGGAGAGAAAAGGAACTGAAGGAAAGCCATCCAAACTGGGTCAAACAGCGGCTCTTGCCCAGGACTGACGCAGGAGAGAAAGGGAACCGAAGGAACGCCATCCAAATTGGGTTAAACAGCGGCTCTCACCCAGGACTGACGCGGGAGAGAAAGGGAACCGAAGTGAATCCATCCACACTGGTTTGAAAAGCTGAATAATTTCCGACTCATTTACTAATTCATAAGAGAAATGGCAGAAAATGCTTCGAAATGGTAAGGATACTTCCGGGATCCCAAATCACTTCGAAATTGCTTCAAAAAGGAATTTGATCTGAATTTATTCCAAATTACAAAGATTCCGACTGAACCTACCCGTGCCTAGTATATATGTATGTGTAAACAGACATACACATATCTTGTGACAGAGCTGCATGCTTGAGATGTCATAGGTATGCAAATAGAATACACAAATCATCCTCTACTTTACATGCAAAACATCACAGTTACAGGAAACAGCCAAAATGTGAGGAACTATTCATTATAGTTCAAAACAGAGGAAAATGAAGATTTGCTAGTGTTCTCTATTGATCAAGACACCTCAGTTGATTGTGAATTCAAACGTGAAAGGTTATGACACCCTTGGAGCTTTCCACCTGTAATTTCACCTATCATTCAGAATGTTTCTGTTTCAGGACAGTAGGAAGATGATGTTTCTGTCATGAAGAAAGGAAGAATTCTGAGATATGATCAATGAAGTTCATTTTGTCCTGTTTTACATTTCTTCTCACCAATAACATGAAGTGTTGTGAGTGCAAAAGACATTGTTATCTCTTTACATCCAGCATCACATAGACATAAACTTCAGTTCAGTGAAGATTTCTTATTACAACTATTAATGATTATCTAGCAACCTCTCATTCGAGACTTTTTATATAGTACAATATGTCTCATCTATTACACTGCAAAGCAGATTGCTGTATCCATAACTATTGGAGGGAGATAGGACTGCTAGTTCAAAATCCTTCATTTTCATCAGTTCTTCAAGTTTCCTTCTTTGGAAAACTTGCTTTTTTGGCTTAGGCTCAGGAAGCTATATATATACAGTGTGTGTGTGTGTGTGTGTGTGTGTGTGTGTGTATATATATATGCGCCGTGATTCTGAATTTAGCAAATTGTCGTGAGCTTTTTTTTCCCTATCGTATCCTGTCATTATTTTTGTAGTCACCTTGGCAGCCCGTGTCTTCCAATTTGAAAAAAAATCTCCCCCTGGGCATTAATCGCAGTGTGTGAAGCTATATGCCATTAGACAGATGTGTGTATACATACACACCAAAAGACAGGCACCACTAACACAATGGCCCTTTGCCTAGCCCAATAGCATATTTGGCTCTGGGCCTTGGAATAGTCAGGACTGACTTACGTTCTACAGAGGCCAATGACTTTACCCCAAGTATGACATGGGACCCATCTACATGGACCACATACCTTGGAGCCAGTCTGGAATGGAGTACTCTGGATCAGCACTGTGGGAATCCACTGGATGTGATAAGCACTGAGCAACAGCAATTTAATGCCCGGTGGTCACTTCTTAGCCACAGACCACAGGAAATAGCAAGTGCCATTCCCTACCTCTGCTGAAGGTGTGAATGGTGAACTGGCCCAAATGTATACAATGTCACAAAGTGTGGATGAGTTCTGGAGCTTCGGGAAAGCTCCAGAGCATCCCATGACATTTTAAAATGAAGGACAAGGCAGTTTTAACCAACCTTGATGGGCATTAGAGAGAATGGACCCCATTTGTCATGTGTACACCATTGAGTCAATTCTCTCCTACCCATTTCATTTGGCTCATGCAGATGGATCTACATATGAATTCCACCCTAGTTTTCCTTCCATTCATTCCCTGTAGACAATATATAATGAATAAGCTCCCAGGCTCAACTAATATTCATCTTAAGTTTATATTTCATTTTTTAAACCATAGATCCTAAAATGCAGAGGTGACAAATGCATAAATTAACAGGAAAAGGGCCTCTCATAAATCTTTCTAGCTTGTTCTTTAGCCAATGAATACTCTACCACATCCAATCTTTGCCAGCTCCTAAACTTATATCTGATTACTGATAAGCTAGCAACATGTTCAGCTTAATGAACACATTTTGGAGGAGGGAAAAAAGTGTTCTTACTTCGTTTGAAGAACTCCAACTTTTTGTAAATGGGGTATTCATTGTATGTGCCAGCGTATATGAGGAGGGAAAGAAGTCTGCTGATTTATTTATGAGTGGCACCTAAGTTCATTTCAATCACATTTAGTTTATTCACTGAGTTCTATTCTGAAGGAATGAATTCATTCTGATCATTTCGTCTGTGGCTGAGAAAATTGAACTCTAACAGATTGCAGTCCCAGAAGAAATTGCTTGCCGTTAAAGAGTTTCAAGTAATTGTTACACTCCCATATGCCTCAGGGGAAATGAATGTCCCTGATTAGAAAAGCAAGCTGGAAAAAGTCAACAGCAAACTTGTAGTTAAAGGACAGGATACTATTCTACTATTGAGTGCACTGGTCCAATAAGATATGCCCATTCTGAAAAATTAGCCTTTTAATTAACATTAATGTTGTTGATAACAATCACTGAGCATCTGGAAATGGGGTATAAGCTTACTGAGTTCCAGATAACTAACGACTTTTTGTATATATTTCAGATTTCAATATTAATGTCAAAAATATGTAGTATGATTTTATATAGGATTTGTTCTACATTAGAACAGTAAAGACAAATATCACTTAAGTAAAATAAACATTAAATATTAAATAACCAAAACATAAAATAAGGTGTAAACCCTAAATTAATCTGGGAATCTGCTCTTACAACACATCCAATGCAGAGGGAACTTATTCATCATTTCTCTCTGAATTATGCACTTCAGACAAGTCAAGAGCAAATTAAATAGGATGGTTCACTGACAGATCCTATAGAAGAAAATTAATATGCGACAACTAACAGGACATTTTGATGGCTTTGGTTCAGCAGGGAGATTTATGACAGAATCAAATGAGAGCAAATAAACTTCTCAGTTATGAATATATTTTGTCTGTGTACCAGGCACTCATAAAACCCACTATAAATTTAAATAGAAACAATAGATGTTATTCTTACAAGACAAGATTTACAATTAAAGAAGAACAGATTAGTCAGTTTCTAGTTCATCTTCATTTTGCATATTCTTTATTTATATGTCAGGTATATCCTATTTTCACATCAATCATATTTTTAAAATCATGCAAACTTGTATTCTTTTTAAAAATGCATTTTAACTGAAAACATATTACTTTTCACACTTTTGAGTACATTTTTGAGCCAAAAATTATATTGATCTTACTCACTGATGAGCAAAAACCAAAAGATGACTGGACTACAATTCATTAATCTCAGAAACATTAATCAAATTGCTAGGCTTAAAATGCAGAACAAACAAAAATTGCTATATCAATCCATGCTTTCATAGCAGGAAGAGATTTTTAACACCCATTCTTCCACAGCATTGAGATCATAACCATTATAGGTACAACATATTGAACTTCTCTTTAATTAGTTGGCAAAGTTATGAATAAAGATTGATGAATTTGTTTAGTGCTTTTTCATTTTTATTTTTTAATCTCAAGTATTCGATCAACAAAGGAGTTGAAATCATCAGAAGATGCTAGAACACTGATGACAATGTTATTAGTACAGATTCAGTGAATGTGTCTATTCTCACCATATAGTTCTGTATCAATACTAGTAATTAGAGCAGTGGTTCTCAACCTGTGTCTCCCCAGTTGTTTTGGGCTATAACTCCCAGAAATCCCAGCCAGTTTACCAGCTGCTAGGATTTTTGTTGAAGGCCAAAACATCTGGGGACCAACAGGTTTGAGAACCACTGAACTAGAGGAAGTCCTTATTCTTGTTCTTTTTTACTTTGTTTATATAGAATCATTTATCTTCTCATTATGCCCTACATATTCTTTACTATCACACATAAATGAATGAATGAATGAATAAAACTTTATTTGTTTACCACCCTATCTCCCTGAAGGGACTCAGGGTGGTTTCCAACATATAAGGCAAAACATTAAATTGCCAAGAAGAAAATCATACATTGGTGAGATATGGGTAGAATCATACCATTAGTAAGATTTTAAAGAAATTTTATGTATTCTGGTTCCTTAATAATATCAATCTCTTGATTTCTTTACCTGATTTTATTATGTGTCCCTTTTATGTTTTCTTTTATTGCTATAAACAAGTGGGGTTATTTCATTCCCCTTGAATTAGAAATCCAATTTCTGTAATGGTGTGGCCATGCATCATGGCTTCTGAATTTGTAATCCTATAACCCAAATTTGGAAGAAAATGGCCAGCCTAGGATTCTGCATATTTAGAGGTACTTTCATATCACACACATAATTCATTAGTATTCCACTCTGCCATGGTTCTACCCTATGAAATGCTAGGGTTTTCAGCTTATTGATGCATATTTCATTTGTTTTTAATGGTTTTTCTGTTTGAGTTATATTTTCTTTCTTTGAATGTTACTACTTTTGGCTGCCTTGAACTCCATTTTGGGCAGAAAGTCAGATCATAAATGAAATAAATAAAAAATAATGAGAATTACCACCATTCCTGCTTACATGATCAGATATTAACAGGCACATTTAGTTTTCTGACAATAAGTTCAATTAAAAAGTGCCATGATTCTTGGGAGTTAATTCTACTGAATATAAGAGGCCTTTTCCAGAGTAAACATTCATGGGATCACCAGGAAGAGATATGATTCATCTTTAGAAAAGCAAACCAGGAATTAATTTATTCAGAGCTTAACCTTTGCATCGTAAAATTCCAGTAACACTTCTATTATAATCCTCACAAAAACCCTTGTTACAGAGGACTACTAACAATACAGAATGCCTTTCTACCTGCCACTCATCCTTTTCATACACAATCAGAGATCAGCATTGGAAAGGTTATAATCTTGAAAGTATTTTTCTCTGCCATTTAAGCTAATACAGGTATATTGGCTTCAGCACATCTTTGGAGACTTCAATTAAAATAGCCTTATAGAATTTCGACATTACACTTCTGGCCCCATTTGTTGCTGGGTGCTATATTCAACTAGCCTTAAAGGGATGTGCAAGTTATTTAAATCGATAGGACATACTGATGTTGTAATCTCTGGGGGAAAGATAACAGTAGTCAAAGCTGTTCTTGTTCCAAGCGAAAATGTCAAAAACCATTGAATGCTGACATGTAAATGCCACAATGAGTATACATTCAATTCAAATTGGTTGCATAAACAAAAGATGATAGGGAGAATACATTGAAACTGTTATGCAAGTGTGGTTTTTTTATAATTATGCAAATTACTCATAAATACTGATGATTTCTATGAAGTCAGTGTGTGTCTTTCTTTAGGGCATACCATAAAGGAGTAGAAGGCAATGAAAGCAACTTGGTGTTACTGACTGTTTAGACCATCAGTCATTCAGATTCTCTCCGAAAGTCTAGAAATTGGTGTGGTGCCATGAGACAATATGCCACATTCCGTGCAGTGTCACCTTTAGTAATGGCAATCCTTTATATGGTGATTTCATTCAAGTGCTTTGTCAGTCTATGTGGAATTGCTCACAGAGCACCTATCACTATGGGAACCACTGTCATTTTCTTTTCCCAGAGGTGGTGAATCTCAATTTGTAGGTCTCTATAGTTCATCATCTTTTCCGTCTCTTTGCCATCAATGCTGCTTCCCCCTGGGATTGCCAGCTTTCTTTTCCTCAACTACAGTTATATCTGGCATATTGTGTTCTCATTGTTTGCCAGTTTGAATCTTAAAACCCTATGGGACTTTTATGTCACAATTTTCAACAACTTTTTCGGGCTCATTCTCTGCTGATAGTAACTCATATTTTTGACATACAGTAGATACCAATGTATTATTTCAGGTATTTTAACATGGTGCTCCAATCTATACAGCCCTAGTGTTTGAAGTTATAAGATAGCCATAGTGGGAATGATAGAGATTATGATGGTGATGAACTGATAAAAAGAACAAAACTAAATCAGCACTGGACAGTCTTAAAAGCCTTTTATTTAAATACTTTCAGTTTTCAAAAATCTTGTAAGAATATAAATGCTAGAGGAGTCTGCTGCCAGCCATGTTTTCTTCTATACTTCATTCCCAATTCCAATCTCTTTTCCTGTCTCTGATTTTGTCTGTCATTTTATCAGCCATCCTCTTATAAATGAACATGCTCAGTGTCATTGGGTTGCTTCTAGATCATGTAGTTCATGTCTTACGATTCTAAATTGTGTGTGTGTGTGTGTGTGTGTGTGTGTGTGTGTGAACTTTGAAGTTTGCCTGAACCTGCTGAGATCTCCCCTTGTGAATCAGTAGTGCACGTTTTTGGAACACTTGCAGGTAATGTGTCATGTTATGTATCCGAATATCTTATAATGCACCATTCTGTTAAATCAAAATGAATTTTGTATTCCTATGCCTAACTACTTGGCAGTCTGGATGCTTCCATATCTGTGTTTAATTCAGAACTTTAAAAGAGATATCTTATGAGGGAGACTATTGTGGAGCATTCTTTTATGACCCATGTGTAGCTTTAGAGTGTTAACTCTTTTTTAAATAGGAGCTTTACAGAAGTAGAACTGCTTCCCAGGCATACTTTTATTCTCTTGTTTAGCTGCAGTAAAAAGGATACAAATCTGGGGTTTGGGGGGTCATCCACAGTTTTTCTTACTCATTTTGTGTTATCATAAAATGGAAGCAGGAGAGCATAGTGGCTTGAACATTGGGCAACTCTGGAAACCAAAGTTCAAACCCTGTTCAGTCATGAAAAGCCAATCACACATTCCCAGCCTCAGAAAACTCTGTGTTCTTAGGGTTGTCAAAAGTCAGAAAGGAACACAACAGCATAGCATACATATGCATCACATGACAGTGGATGGTATTCTTGTAATATAGTTTTTGTGATGTGTGTTTAACCTCCATATAAATCTACCCCTCTTAGCATGATATTGACAGGTCTCCTTCCTCCAGAATGCCTCTCACAAGGTATATTGAACTTGTAGTCACTATACACATATATCAACTACCGTAGATACCGGGGCACTAGATGACTTTTTAGGGCTGAAAAATCTTATTAAAAGTTGGGGGTCGTCTAGTACAGTGTTTCCCAACTAGTGTGCCACGACACACTAGTGTGCTGTGAGCGATCATCAGGTGTGCCGTGGGAAATTGGAACCTCCAATACCCTTACTTATTAAAGGAGCACCGCTACGTCATAGTACAAAATGCACAATTAATCATACATAATCATACACAAAAAACACATTCAAAGTACCCAATCCTGCTGGAGAAAATCAAAAGTCTTACATAAGGTAGTTCGGCGTGGTCGCCACAGAGAGCAGAGAAGTTGCAAACCAGGAAGTAGCGAGTTCACGGAGCGCTCCTCTACAGAAAACTCGCAATATTTGATGAAATCACGGAAGTGAGTGCAAAAAACAAAGTGTATCCTCACGATGTTATCCAATGTCAGTTCCAGGATCCGGACAATAACACAGTCAGTTTGCGGACAATCTAAAAAAGCAGCACCATAATCATAGCGACAAGGTAGAAAATCACGTAGATAATCACATATCTTCAAATCGCCAGAGGCTGAAGATGGATGTGGCGATGGAATCGAAAGCTGGCATGGGCAAACTTGGACCTTCCATGTGTTTTGGACTTCAACTCCCACCATTCCTAGCAGCCTCAGGCCCTTTTCCTTTTCCCCCCTCAGCCACTTGAGCAAGAAGGGGCCTCAGGCTGTTAGGAATGGTGGGAGTTGAAGTCCAAAGCACCCAGAGGGCCAAGGTTTTCTCATGACTGACAGCTGTTGAGCAAGACCTTCGTGTGTGTTTTTCTGCCATTCCTGCCAGGATATCTATGTTGTGTTCATCGAAACAGGCCCAGGTTTCACACTGAGTGTATAAATACATTTAAAAACATATTCACTATATGTATTACTGTGTTAGAGTGTCATTATGTGTCATTTTGGTTGGTGGTGTGCCCCAGGATTTTGTAAATGTAAAAAATGTGCCGTGGCTCAAAAAAGGTTGAAAAACACTGGTCTAGTATGCCGGATATAAAATTTAAAAACCTAAAAATAATTAAAATTAAATAATAAAATTAAACTATCGTACCTTGGGAGGAGGGGGAGGGCGGAGGAAGAGCACAGGGAGGAGCTCTCTCTCTTTCTCAGCGCACAGCTGGTTTGAGGCAAAGGAGGGCAAATGCAGCTCTGCCCCTCCTCCTCCTCGCTTGGCTCAGAAGCTGCTGCTGGCCAGCCTTGCCAGCAGCTTCCATGGGTCTCTCTCTCTCTCTCTCTCTCTCTCTCTCTTTCTCTCCTCACCACCACTTTTGCAAGGCAGGAGGTCGCCATTTGGGGGGTTTCTGGCTGCACACATGCGCAGCAAGCCGATCCCTTCCTATTTCCTGCAGCGTGTGTGGGATGGGCCCGCCCCCAGGCAGTATGGGAGGCATAGGAGCCAGGAAACGATGCTTCCCATATTGCCTCGGCAGGCCCATCCCACCACACTGCAGGAAGCAGGAAGGGATCATCCTAGATGGTGTCCTCCTGCCTCGCGAAAGTGACGGTGAGAAGAGAGAGAGAACGCTCCGTGGAAGGTGCTGGCAAGGCCGGCCAGCAGCAGCTTCTGAGCTGAGCTAGGAGGAGGAGGGGCAGAGCCATGTTTGCCCTCCTTTGCCTCAAATCAGCTGTGCGCACAACTGATTTGGGGCGAAGGAGGGCGAACGCGGTTCTGCCCCTCCTCTGCCTCACTCAGCTCAGAAGTTGCTGCTGGCCAGACTTGCCAGCACCTCCCTCCATCCTTCCTTGCCTGCATCCAAACAAGACTCTCCCACGCCTCCATGCTGGCATGGGAGGAAGAGGCGGAGAGCTTGCACTGGCTCCGCCTCCACCTTCCTTCTGCCTTCCTGCTTCGAGGGCTTCCTTGCGCCTGGGACGCACACACACTCCAGCCACACACCCTTCGAGGCGGAGTCATCTTAAATGGCGAGTATATCCCTAACTCATTATTTTGAGATGATAAGTTGGGGGGTCATCTTATAGCCCCAGTTGCCTAGTACCCCGGAATATATGGTAATTCAGAAGAAATTATGAGTCTCTTCTCTTAAGTCAATTGACATGTATAAACTTTTTCTTCCTTTCTGAACAGACAACAGCAATTTAGGTCTAATTTATTCTTTATGCCAGTACCGGAAAAAAAACCCCAGATTTATTCACAAGATACTACACAAAATTTATTAGTGCAGCTGTTGCTGTTTCCGCAAAGAATTGCAGATGAACAGGATAGGTGATAAATTTCAACCAAAATGATTGGTAATGCAAAATTTCATGTCTGCCAATACAGGACTGTATAAAGTCATGATATTTTTTTCTAAATGCCTACTTTGAGGTAATACTGATGTTGCTTCTTGCATCAAGTCAGCTTTGACCTTTTTAGTGAGATGTCTCAAAGAATCCCAATAATCAAAAGTCATGGTGAAGTCTTGCAAACTCAGGGCTGTAACTTCCTTTTTTTGAATCATGTGGTCTCCCCTTTTTCTACTGCCTTGAACCATTCCAAAGTTTGCAATCTTTTTGGAGGTCTCAGCCATCTGAAGTAAAGAAAGCATACCAACCAATTGAGGTAACAATGCATTTGGAGGGGATCACTATAACTTGCCAATAAGTGGAAAATTGTTGTTGGTATTTTGTTGTCATTATCATTTATTTATGTAGTACCATCACTGTACATGGTGCTTTGCAAGTAAATAAACCAACAAAACAGTTACCCGATTGTGGGTTTACAATCCCCCCCCCCAACCATCTGAGGGACCTCCGTGTTAGAGCAAAGATGAATCTTTGTCTAGGCAGATCAAAATTAAGGCACATCCTTTGCTCAGGTGAAATCCCCCAGTCACAGCTGCTTCAAAGGAAAGGAAAGTAAATTAGATGTCAGTGTCTTCTTATTGTTGTTAATGAGAGCTCTGATCGGATTAAGGGATCTTCCTGACTGAATGTGGTCTTCCTCTTTTCCTACTTCCCTCTACGTTACCAAACATTATCATAATTTCTAATAAGTCCTCTCTTAGTAGTCTTGGCTTCTAGGGGGAATTCAGGTCTAAGATCCATTTATTTGTCTTTGTCTGAAAAATTGTTATCTAGAACCACTTCTCAAATGACTTTTTTTTTTACTATTCAGCTTTCTCAACCATACATAGAAAGAGGGAATATGATAGCATGGAGAATCCTAACTTTCATATTCAGTTATATATCTTTACACTTTAGGATCTTGTCTAGCTCCTTCATAGCTACCCTTCCAAGTCTGAGTCTTGTCTGCAGTCACCACTCCAATTACTGATGGAACTACAGTATGGAAAACCTTAAACTATTTCAAAATCTTCATAATCTGCTTTATAGTTCAGTAAATTGCCTGTATCTGCACTCATGAAAATGTATTCTCCTTTTTCATATTCTTACATAGCATCTACTTCTGATAATGAAACACAAGGGAGTTAACAGCACAAAATACTAACCATCATCACAGCTGTGCCTTCCATAGCTGTGTGACATGAATTTTCTGTAGGTTTTATGCTGACTATACAGTTTGACACCACTCTGTCATGGCTTAATTCTATGGAATACTGGGATTTTTGGTGGTGAGGCAATAGCACTCTTTGACAGAAAAGACTAAAGACTACAGTGTCTGGGACTTGGTCACATTGGGCCATGGCACTTAAAATTGTATCAATCTACATTAATTATACAGTGTAAATGCATTCTAAATCTCACTCTCTAAGGATCTATCCAGTGTTTCGAATCTCTTTTGGTGGTTTCTACTTTAAAATTTGTAGTAATAGATTCACTCCCCACTGACACAGAAGCCATGACTTCCCACAAGCATAAAAGTGTGTATTTGTGCAAGGGAGAAACTGAAAACCCTTAAAATGGTGAGGGAAAAAAGAACATTTGTAGCATCTTTAATACAAACCATTTATTTCCGTATAATTTCCAGTAGATTACAGCCTACTTCTTCACATCTTTTAAATGAGAGTGCTTAAAAAGCAATAAAACAGCAGTAATAAAATTACCCAGGATGGCACCAAATCCCAAGACTGAACAAATACAAACTCCTCAATAGTATACTGTGTGCCTCCTAATCTGCTTTTCCTTAAAAGAAAGGTGGGAGTGTGTGCCTCTTTATTACAATATCTCTTCTCTCTCCTTTTAAAAGGCAAATCTATGGTATGTAGGATTTCTGGAATAATTCAGATGGGTTAGATGGAAGAAGCATGCTAGAAAGAACAGGGGGGGGGAATTAAGGAATTGAGATAGGATGAACTTTTGCAGTTTCTGACCTATCCAGTCTCTTTTCCCTACAAATCCTATATTATCTCATCTCCATTGCTTTCTGAATTTCTCTCTGAGGTGAAGTTCTAGATGCTATCTTAAAAATGCAGGTACATGTAATTTCAGAGAGAAGTAACTATGTCAGAAGTACTTAAAAGTCCTCAAAAGCTACCAACCCTCTCTGAAATGGACCAAGAATGATTGAATGGATCTATTACAATACATGAAATTGATGAAGCCATTCAGAATTTAAAAATAGATAAATCTCCAGGTCAAAATATTGGTCTAAATTAGTCAAAATGAGTGGGAATGCCTCTGGAAACTAAAAATAAAAAGATTCTGAAATTACTCACTGTTAGATATTTCATTTCACCTGTAAACATACACAAAATGCAGCCACAATTGAAAATACCTGTTGAAAATGTAAACAAGCAACAGGATCATTTTTTCATATGTAGTGACCCTGTAAGAAGGCAAAAAAATTGGATTGAGATCCATGAAACTATAGAAAAAGTATTAAGACTGAAAATACTCATTGATCCAGGGGCATTCTTACTAGACATAACAGATGGTTCACCTTTGAAGACATATGACAGACTGTTCATTCTGATTACAGTGCCAGCAAGAATTGTATATGTACAGATGAGAAAACGAGAAGAAATACCAAAAGTAAAGAATGGATACTAAAAGTAGCTGAAATAATGAAAATGGACATTTTGACAAGATATCTTCAGATTTTTTTCCATGTCAGAAGCAACCTGAGAATCTGCAAGTCGCTTCTGGTGTGAGAGAATTGACTGTCTGCAAGGACATTGCCCACGAGATGCCTGGATAATTAATGTTTTACCATCCTGTTGGAGGCTTCTCTCATGTCCCCGTGCGAGAAGCTAGAGCTAGACAGCCAGGAGCTTACCCCGCTCCCCAGATTCGAACCACCAGCTTTTCGGTTGACCAGTCCTGCCAGCACAAGGGTTTAACCCATTGTACTACCAGGAGCTCTTTATATTTTATCTTCAGATAAAAGTCCCTTCAATATTCAAGAAATAATGGGAACCCTTCAGAAATTTTCTGGAAGAAAATAAAATTCAGTACTGTTCCAAATTCCAAAGTCCAAAAGGGGGCACTAGATAGAGAAGAATAGTCAATTTAATGGGGACAGGGGATTGAAGAAGTAAAACCATTTATCTCTATTTTCCTGTTATTCCCACCACCACTACCACCACCACCAATGTCGCCATCATGGAAACAAACCTCATTTATGCAATGGGAAGTGGGGAGGGGAAATAACCAAAGAAAATGGAAGAAATTGTATTCTCCTTCAACTCCCTGTCATTAAATGAACTATCCTTTTCTATCTAGCATCCCCTTTTGGCCTCTGCCTGGATAATGGAACATTACAAAAAATTCTAATATAGGGATTTCATGTTCAAAATGTTAATCTATTACATTATATTTTACACAATGAACTAGATAATACGGAAACAACAAAAATTCTCATGTATATGAAAGAAGGATACATACAATTTGATAATATAGTCCATTTAAAAAATAATAATTTCAAACAAATTCCTAGCAGATAAAAGCAAAGAGAATAAAGATACACAAATTCTCTAATCAAAATGGTTGAATCAAAGTCTCTCTTTTGCACCCTTCTTTAACTGTGAACCATGTAAGGTTGTATATTTATTCAAAGCAATTAGAAGAAAAATAATTGTTTTAGCTGGCATGGAAGAAAAGAAATGAAGGCTTGTTTATAACAAACACCACATATTTATTTATTTATTTATTTCCAACATTTCTACCCCACTCTTCTCAACCCCCGAGAGGGGACTCAGAGCGGCCTAACAAAAGGCACAATCCGATGCCCACACAGTAAAATACAATATAAAAACCAAAAATATTCAGCATAAAATACATTAAAATACAATTAACATTAAAACATCACACACATTCACTTAAGTTAAAAACAGTGTTCCATCCATAACAGGGGCATTGAGCCATCTCCATCAACTTGCCCTTACAAATCCAGTCCAAAATGCTGCATTGTGCTAATGCGCAAATGCCTGGTCCCACACCCAGGACATAGACCAATCTAATCATGATATGGCAGAATAAACATTCCCATGTTTTTGTATGTAAAATAACACACATTTATTTACTTGTATTTGGCAGTGGGGTGATTGCTTTTTTATCCTCTGGGAAAGAACTTTGATATCGCCAGTTTCACCTTGTTTGCAGGGACTTGTAAAACACTGGGCTTTTCATGTGATTGCGATTTACATGTAACCAGAACATGAGGAGAATATAGTCAAGTCTCTGTATTAAATGAAAGGCCTTTGATCAACTGCTTCCTAATTTTTGTTTTTCACCTGGCAATATGTTCCACCAGCTGCCTGACATTTCTTCTTACAAGAGGTTAGCCAAATTCATTATCATAAAGAAGCCTTTAAGAATTTGCACCCCCATCCTGCCAGCACCTCCCTCTGAATTACAATTTGGTACCAGATATTTCACAGAGTCACTTTTCTGTCCTAAGGTGTTTATTTCTATTACTACTTGATTAATATTGCAAAATAAAAAAAGCTTTTTGGGGGGTGGGGGGAAAGTGGATATACTGCAGCTTAGAAATGGCATACTATTCCAGATCAAATAGAACTCCTAAAAGCTGCCTTCTGGATCACAACTCCCCACTAGGGTGTGCTGGGAATTGTAGTCCAACGTTTCCAGTACCTCAAATGAACTAGAAAAACTCAACCACTATTTTGGGAATACAACCCCTCTTTACAGTTTGGATCATGCGAGGGCAAGTGTGCCCATTTGTTTGCTTTAATTGGTTGAATCCACTATATTTTTAGCATTGCACAACTGAGAATGTGCTTACTCTGTTTCCACACTCCATCTTCTGTTACAGTCTTTGTCAGCCTTTTCCCATATTGAGGGAGTTTGGAAGGATATTTTATAATAGCTATTTTATGTAGGCTTCTTGCATGGCTCAGAAAGGTTGGATTTTTCAATCCAAAATCTACTCATTGCTTGATGGCTGAGATATTTCTCCTATAAGATATGAACAGCTGACAACTATGCTTGGGGAAATCTACACATTTCAAATTTGGGCAAGAATACAGCACTGAAATGCTATACTTAGTGGAGAAGAAGGATTGAAGATAATATGCATATGATACATACATACTTGAACCACATGGTGAAGATGTTGCCGGAAGGCTACTTCTTTGATGGGGATAAGAAGGGTTTGCAGGAGGTAGTAGGTGCCAGAATACTGCATTAGTTGTGGGTGAAGTATACAGGCTATTTTATGCCCCGTCATATAACTCTTAAAATCATACAATGTGAAGAGCAACCTGATCATCAATCCATCTATTTTTATTGTGTTTGCCTGCCTCTATTTTGATTTTTTCCTGCCTTTTTCATGTTGATCTTGTGGTTCGAATGATGGAGTTCTTGCATTGATACTAATAATGATAACACTATTTGTTTTTCACCCTATCTCCTTGAAGGGACTCAGGGCAGATTCTAGCATATACAGACACAAGGTAAACATTCAAAGAAATATTGTATCTTTTTATTACATTGATTTTGCGGGTGGTACTAGGACATTCTGCATTGCCATTTTCTGTGTAGTCATTGTGGTATGCTCTGGTTTGTCCCATCACTTTCTGGCAGGTGAGCAATTCAAATATCATGTGGAGGCTTTCTTGGGTTACACAACTATCTTTAGCTGGAGCAGTATTAAGCTGCTATCCTTGAGCCCTTGAACCCAAGGAAAAGGTGAGGTGGAAGGAGAAGAATTGTGTTGTGAAGACATGTTGGCACATTGATTCTAAGCATATGAAAAGGAATTCCCAACACTCAGGGAATTAAAAATTGACTACCACATTTCTTCTGTTCTAAGATGCCATTATTTTTATGACACACAAATTTCAGTGCCACTGACAGAAAAAGGCTTCAGTTATACATATAAGAAGCACCCCCGATTTTAAGATTTTAACATGTTTAGAGATGTTTATATGGGGAGGGAGTGGATCTTAGAACTGAAGAAATATACTATATTCTAAATTTGCATGGCATTTCATTATAAATTTATTTATATGGTTCTGTCTGATGGAGTTCTTGGACTGTAATTTGGTGAGATCCTTAGATGTCTCTATTAGAGATTCTATGAGTGCATTATAGTTGTCTGGCAGTGATTTATAAAGCTCTGCATAGGGTTAAAACCTGATGACATACAAACCACATTGACCCATCCCCACTGTCCCTGAACATTGCAACGCAAATTTTACTATAAACTTTAGTACCTAGCACAGTATATATAGTTTGAAGTGGAATATTGACAGGGATGTAAATGTAGATGCAAAAAAAGAAGGAAAGACAAATACATTGTACATTCGCCAAGCTATGGAAGATTAATAAAATAGGACCCCAGCACTGGGAAAGCTCAGTAGGAGGTTGATTGTGCCATTTTGGCCCCTTAAGGCCTGGTACTTTGAGAATAGCAATATCAATTCTCCAAGATAATTTTAAAGATACACAATTAATCTTTAGGGGCAGTGCTAGGATGTCGAAGTATAATTTAGATATCATTTTCTTTATCATTTCCATGCTAAGATTACTATAAAGAAGATTACAGGACTTTGATGTGCTTTTGAGAATGCTGAATGACATTCAAGTGCTTCATGGTATGTGAGCCCTCTTTGGATGAATACCATTAATTACCTAACTTAATAAAGACTGCAAGACTTTTTGGGTCAGTTTCTATGCTGAGAACTATTGTACTGTTGAAATGAGTATTATGAAGAAACAAAAAGAAAAGTCTTTGCCAAGCATGTATATTAGCTGTAATTTACAGTGATAGATGTGAGCATTAAGGAAGTAAATTTTGGAGAGTAAGGAAGCATAACTCTTACTCAGCAGAAGACAATTTGAACAATTTGGGTCTACCGAATATTACAAAATTACTGCCCAAGAGTGATGGATGTACTATGGACTTCAGCAGGCACTTCAGTCATAATATCAGATAGTGGGATTTCCTACTTTTCACTCATACAAGCTTCAACTATTCAGCTTTTTATTTTTCAACCAATCAAAGGAAATTATCGTAATATAGAACATGATCATCTCTTCCTTCTCATTCCCTTTCAGAATCAGTTACCTAGGACATAACGTGAACAGACAGTTCTACACATAGAATCTCTCAGCACAAAACTGGAATATTGCAGCAAGGCTGATTCCTGAACCATGCCTTCCATCTTTCCATGGGACCGCAGTCAGTAGCAGAACAAAGAAAATCTTTGTTTCTAATTTTGGTCCTCACCTTTCAAAATTCATCACACATAATTGATATTACAGTGAAACGTATGCATTGAAACCTATAACTAAAATTGTGAAAGATGTCAGGCTGACTTGCAATCCATCTCTTAGCTGCATGGTAGAGGCAATTGCCCTATGTTGTGTTTTCCTGGAATTATAGAAAACCCGTGAGACATAAATACTTTCCAGATTGCTAGCACTAACAGGAAAATGGCAACATACCATTGATTTTTCATTTTCAAAGGTTAGTACAACCTCAGATTCTTCCTGAAGCCAAGAGTGAAATGAAGCTATTCAAGCATCCAGTGTAAAACAAAACACTTATTTACTGGCACAGTGACTTAACAAGCTGAGGGAACTGTTTTCTGTTCAGATTTCAAATGAGATTAATTCATTGTGCGACAGTGTAGATTGAAAAATGCAACAATAATTAACACCAATTTTGTTCTTGACTAACACTCAGAGAACAGTGAAAGTTACTTTATGAACCAATTATTCTTGGAGAAGAGAGAGAGAGAAAATCTATTGACTGTGGGATATGGATTTTTTTCTCCATATTGTTCATTTATGTGCTTATTTTTCTGTAGACAGCAGAACAAAGTGAATTCATGGTATACAATTATTTAGTTCTTCAATAAATTTTATAAAATTGTTTATATAATAAAATTATAAGGAAGATCTTATATGCCCAGAAATGAAATAGGAATCGCACCTACTGCTCCTACTTCAGTTGGGCATGGACTCCGTGAAAAAGTTTGATTAGATCCTAAATACATAGATTATCTCTATACAATTGTGAATTCTGTTAAAATGGTCCTTAATTAACAATAAGTCTACATCCTAGATCCACCTATATATTCACTCACCAGTAATTGATTCAATGCATCTTCTAATTGGTATCAATGAACAGGGTGTTAGCAATTGAGTCTCCATAAGTCCTATAATTGTACAAGGCAGGGAAGTAGTCCCATTCCCTGTGTTGTTATTCTCATTGACTTCCAGTATTTTGGATACAGTTGTATTTGCTTTAGCAAAGTTAACTCTGCAATAAAAAATCTCTGCCATGCACAAAAGTATTCTCTATTCTAATAAATGGATATGCACTTCCTTATGCATGAAGGATGGAGAGAAGCAGATAATACAACATAATAAATTATCATAACAAAGAGTGAGGCAAGAACTGCAGGGAGAAAAATATACTGACTAGAAATTTCACTGAGAAAAAATAATACATGACTGAAAATTATAATATTAGACTCAAATGTAACGTTTCATCAGATGATTTTTATTCACTCATTCCTTTTCATATGCTGAACTATCAGCCAAAGCAGAAATATATGATAGTCACCTACAAATACTTCTATGCATTTTCCTGCCTCTACCATTACTAAAATTCAATAACGAAAAAGCACTTCTCTGTTCTGCATATGATAAGGTCATAAAGTCATAGAGTAGGAAAAGACCTCAAGGCCCTTCCAGTACGACCCCCTGTCATTCAGAAAATGGAGTTCTCTGGGAGCTTAACATAAGTGTTTTACGGATAAACCTCAGACATTTTTTAAAAAATGTTTTACATTTTAATGTATTAATTTGTTTAAATTTGGTTTATATGGAATATTATTTGTTCATTCTGGTTTATGTGATTCTGTAGTATTTCATGTTCATTTTTGCTGTTTCTAACTTTGTATCTCACCCATGGGAGAAAAGTGGGATATAAATAAATAAATATTAATATAATAAGAATAATTTAGAAAAAACCCCAATGCTTTCCTGAAATACAGGAGACTCCACAGTAAAATATTTGGTATCTAGCAGAGTAGAATGCAGAATAGGAAAAGGAGAGAGGAGGAAGAAAGGGAGGGAGAGGCACAAGAGAGAGAAGGGGGAGAGGAAGAAAGAGAACTAAAGAAATAAGAAAAGGGAGAAAGGTGCATCAGAGAGAGAGAGAGAGAAAAGGGAAGAAGAGGAAGAAAGATAAAAAGCAAGAAAGAAGGAGTGGAGAGGGAGAGAGAAAAGAGAAAAAGAAAATGAAAGAGAGGAAGAAAGGAGAGAGATGGAAAAGGAGAATGTAGGGGGAGAGAGAGAGAGAAAAGGGCACAAGAAAGAAAAAGGAGAGGAAGGAGGGAGAGAAAACAAGGGATGGATAGAAAAAGGGAAACACAGAAATAAAGGGAGAAAGGGAAGGGTGAAAAGGAAAGGGGAGAGAAGGAAAGGGAAGAAAGAGGGCTACACCTCCTTACCTTCTCCTGCCAGGTGAAGGAGGCCTCTGTCTCCAAGTGTCTCCCCATGACTCCTCTCTACCCCATGTCACTGGAGGAGGAAGAGCCCCTTTTCAGACCCAAAGTTGTGACCTCCTGCGAATGGTTGTTTGACACTCTTAGGGGTCATGACCCACAGGTTGAGAACTGTTGGTATATGCTTCAAGTTGAATCCAAGCTGCAGCAACTAGAAAATGCACATTGCCAGAATATGCAACAGCATGAATTAAAGGGTTTAAAGCACATTAAACAAAGTTAGGGCAAAGTCTCAGTTAAGTTCCTTAATTCACACCAGTAAGCCCAAAACGTAAACCACACAATCAGCTCAATAGATTGTGAAGCACATTGTAGACACCTGCCCATGTTGGAGTGCATTTAAAATTTGGAAAGAAGGGGTAAGGAGCTGCCAAAAAACCCCAGGGGGAATAGCTGGGCAGCAGACTCCTTGAAATGGATAATAGATTACCATCATTTTAAACTATCTCTTTTCCTTTTTTTTCACCCTGTATACCTATGGTGGACTGATTTAACAATGTAAAACTGTGAACACAAATACTACCATTGAAAAAAATTCCTTATAGTTTAGGACAAAGCTTTATACTTTGATCATTGTAATAGTAGCTTTCAATTTTCCACCATAATTCCATTGCTCAGTTTAAAGAGAAATCCTGACTGATTCACTCACAGTCCACTGAGAAATACTAGCTTAGAGAATTGAGAGTGAATTAGTGGCATAGTATAATTTAGAAAGTCAATTACTTAACCACTTAGTCATGTTTTTATTGCACAAATTTTCAATAGAAGTTGAGAAATTACAATCATTCTGGGATCACTTAAAACTTCTGAAATATTATCTACTAGTCAGTTAAGAAAAACTGATATTGACATACACTTATATTTCAAGGAAGATTATTATTTTTTTGAAAATAGGATAGAATTGTCATGTTTCTATCTATCAATTTATCTATCCATCTCGGTGACTTATCAAGGGATAATAATATGGACATTCTATATTTCACACACACACACACATCATGATTGAACAATATTTGCTTATCAGAAAAAACTAGAATGGTGCCTTAAATATCCAAGTCAAAGAAGACTCTCTGGAGTGATGCAACAATAACAAAAATACATTCATTTGGGATGAGGAAATACTGGGCAAAAACTGCAAATCACTGTGTTATTCTTCTCAGCGATCTTTAATTTTGGAAACACATCTTTGGGGCAGGAAATGATTAGTGGTGAATATTCTTTCCATCCCTACCTAATACAAGCATACATTTAATGCATAAATCACCCTAAAGCACATGTCATCTCAAGGCATCAGATCAATACTTACACATGCCAACTGGTTACATAGTTACACTTCTGTATTGGACAGGTGACATTATCAAGAGAAAGAATCATTACATGATTGCTAGCACTGTATTAAAAGTAATAATGAATTGCAGGGGTTGTCTCTGTTAGTCTGTTGCAGCAAAAATAAAAACCTGAGAGTCCTATGCCATTTTAAAGGCTAATGAGTAATTTGGTTTAAGATTTCATGAACTGCTATCCACTTCAGAATAGAAATGATTCATATTTTTAAGGAACCTCAGAGAAACCTCACTTAATTTTTAAAGATGGGATGAGGTGTCAGAAGCCCATCTGGCAGACCAGGTCCATATGGAATATAGTCTGAAAGTGAGCCCAAGATTAATATTGCAGGTCAGCAAAGATATCAATGGCCAACATTAATGTTAACCATGGCTGACATGCCTATTTCTTTTTATTAATAAGATAGGAAACAGCTCTCAACTGATAGGTGGATGCAGAATTTGTATTCATAAGATAATTGCAGGTAATTTATGACATCCTATTTTTCATCATAAATTTAGTTTCAGTAGTTCACTCCAGTCATCTGTCTAGCTATAACAATTATGTAGGCTAGAATTAGGGGCAGAATACAAACCCAAAGTCTCCGTAGAAAGCTAGTTCTATTTTTCAAGTCTAGCTTTATGATAGATACCCTTTCTGTAGAATAAGATGAATCAGAGACTGTGATTCAAGATTTGGTTTTAGAATTTTAGAAATGTTTAACTCATCTCAGATTTGTTTTCTTATCTTATCGATTTTGATTACATTCCCAAAATGGGCTTGTTCAAATAAGACCCTTCCTCCCCTAACACATAAATTTAATTTTTTTAAAAGAAATACAAAATTACTCTCATATTGGTGTATTATTATGCAACATGCAATTTAGCTAACAGTTTTAAAATGAACTCATTTAGACTGTTCTTAAGTATCCTTTGAAGGTAATTCAATAACTAGATGAAACACATTTATTTATTATGTATTGCAATAGAAAAACAAACAAAAATCAAAAGATAATATATCAATAGGAGTGTTAGATTCAAAAACAGTAGCATTTTGACACTGGATAAAGAAGAAATTTCAATAAAGGCGAATAGAAACTGAAACAATTTTTCAGACAGGGTTCAGCACCTTGGCTAGCTCCTTTAGTCTCAAAGCACAGAAAGATTAACTGAACCCCTGACATGAAAATTCATTGCCATTTCAGATAGGATCTTTTCATGTTAAGCAAATAAATACTATAAGTACCCCACTGGAAATTCTTTTGATAAGAGGAGCATTTTTCTGGATTTGCAGCAGGACTCCCCAAATACAATTAAGAAGTGAAAGGAATGCTTATTTTTTCTTTCCAATTTGAAATCCTTTTCAGATGCAGTTGATTGCAATAATGTCCTCAGAAGTAAAATTAAAAGAAAGAAAGAAAGCAACAAACCAAAAACAAATGGGTGCAGCAAATTTCTTCTTCTAGTCTCCTGCCAATCTCTAGCCTCTTCTTTCTCATGGTAGCAATCCTGGGATTAGAAATAGAAGCCTTGGGTCTGCTTTAATATTGTTGAGGGACTTCAAATCATTTCCAATATGGTAATTCTATGATGGGTTTTCAATGATCAGTTGTGAAATGATGTAACCTAATACAGAAAATTGAGTTATATTGACCTAGAACAGCAAAATGGCAAAGCAACTTGTGCAGGTCCAGCTGAGGCCAGATGCCAACCTCTAACAAGCTCTTTTTTTAAAAAAAAAAATTTTAATTTTATTATTTATAAATAATAATAAAAAAATATTCAGAAAATTTCACCTCATTTTCTGTCCCTGTGATCATTGGATCCTGAAAAGTATGGCTTGTTGTAGAAAAGAGGATTGGCGATAAAGCTTCAGTGGAGACACCTTTTCCCCATGACAACCATTTCCAGAGTCAATTTCCCTTTCTAGGGGTAGATTTCTCTCACTTCCTCTTATCTCAGCCCATTCTTAAATATGAGTAATTTGTAAGTTGGATGTTTGTAACTCGGGGGCTGCAGTTAGGAGACCCAAACTTTACTTCCTATTTGTTAGATTCCCACATTTTGTAACCAATGCTAAATTCACAATACAAGCAAAAATTCAGAATGCATATGTTAACATTCGGTTTATATTGCATGCTAATATAATTTCCACTGCACGTTGAATTTTTGACAATGTCATGCAAGGGAAAAGTGGCAATGCTAAGACTGGGTACATACAGGTCATGTGGATTTACTACTAGCCCTACAAATATGGCTTTGAAAGTCTCCAATTAACATTTGTTCTTTTAATCAGTTATGACTTGTGGACAGATTCATCAGTGTGTTAATTTAAAGGATAAAACTGCCTGGCATTTGGATAATTCAACCACTTAATGAGGCTAATACTTTTTACGGAAAACTGCTTCTTAACTTCCGAACTGGAAAGGTTGATGAGTCTATGATTCAAATTGTTGCTACATTTTACACTCATTAAAGAAGTAGATATTAATTATATAAAAACATAAGGAGGAATAAGAAGCCAAACCAGTAAGGAAAATTGGTTCATAGACAACTCAGCATTAATAAAGATTTAGAAGAGTATTCTCTTCTGTGTAAATCTATTGCTATTTTCTATTAATTAACATAAATGATAACAATTATAAAGATATCTGGCATTTTAATCATGCAGATATCTCTTCTACTGTCAGAGCAGAAAATTAAAAACAGCCAGGAGTCTTTTATTTCCAGTGCAAGCTGGAGAGGAAATTAAAATAGCATGGGCAACTAATGAGTGATATATTCCAATTTAAAGGAAATCACAAATATAGATCATAATGCTAAGGACAGGACAACAGGAAGCTTTGTAATGAACATGAAACATTGCTTATCCTCCTGCACTAACAATACTAGAAAGAATGGGAGTGAAGGGCTATTGGAGAGTTTTTTCACACTGTTTTGATGTTCTAAGTACATATATACTATGCATCGTGTTATCATTCATTGCTGAGGGATAGGAAGAAGATAACCTTGAGACATTTAAAGCTAATACAGTTTAAATAGCTATTAAACTTTATATATCTTAATATATAAACAGGATCTGTCATCGTTAGGCTGAAGTAAACAAAAGAACCAATGAATGGAATCACACCAAATTTAGCAACATAACATCACACAATCCAAGGTGTGACCATTACTGAATAAAACTGCACAAAAACAACAAAGGAAGGAGAACACACACCTCTCCTCCCCCCCTCCCCCCATGCACAAGCACACAGCCAGCGAGGGCATTTTACTTCACCTTCCCCATTGCCTTTGCAGTCCTTGGAAGGTGAGGCAGGAGAAGGAGAAGGGACATCATGGTCGAGGGTGAGTGCCATCAAAAGGGAGAGGAGGAGGGCACTGAGGCATTAGCACCAGTGATGGCTGCTGCTCCCTGCATGTCTCTCAGCCCCTCACCTACACTAAGGCAAAGGATCAAAGGGCAGAAGCGGAGGAGGAGAGAAGAAAAAAAGAGGGAGGGAGGCCATACTCTGTGCACACACACTGACCCTCTGTCTCCCATACACACACTCTCACAGCACAAGGGAAGGACGAAGGTGCCATGGTGGGTGGTAATAGGGGTTGCAATCCAACTGGACACATGAGACTGACATTGCTTGGAAAGGAGCCCCAAAGACCATTTAGCCCAACCTCATTTGGCAGTGAAAAAAAGACACCATCAAAGCCCTCACAACAGATGGCCAAACAATTGGAAGGGAGCTCTAAAGCCCATCTACAACAACACCCTCCTTCCTTCCCTCCCTCCTTCCTTCCCTTCCTCCATTTCTCTACTGCTTTTCTTTCTTTCTTCTTTCCCTCCCTCCCTCCCTTCCTGTCTTTTCCTTCCTTTTCTCCCCCACCTCACCAGCTTCATCCTCCTTTATTAAATCTACAGTGTAGATGCCCCCCCTAAGTCTCCCCTCCCACATTGCCATGTAAAATCCAGATTATCTACTTAGAACTGGATTATATGGCAGTGTACACACACACACACACATGAATGGGTGTTGGATGACTGGCTGGATAATTACAATATTTTATATATTACTATTAGATGCATTGCTATACAATACAGTATGTGTGTGTGTGTGTACTATATTACTATTATATATTACTACATTAAATACACTCACAGAATAGAATCAGGGGAGAACAGACAGGAAGGAAAGGGGGAAGGAATGAAGGAAGGAGAGGGAAGGAAGGAGAGGTGGAAGGAAAGAAAGAAGTACCGAAGGAAGGAAGGAAGGAGAAAGGGAAATAAAAAGTGAACAAAAGAAGGAAGGAATGAAAGAAAGAGGTAGAGAAGGAAGAAAGGAGAGACAGGGGAAGGGGAAGAAAAAGGGGGGAAGGAATAGGTAGATACCTCTCTTTCATAATACTCCAGATAGCTACCTCTTCTTCAAAAATTCTTACTATAGGCCACAGCAACGCGTGGGGTGGATAAAATGGGAGCATGCAGGTATAGCCTCAGGAAAACTGGGTAAGGGTTAGGGTTGGTGACTTCCTAATCATCTTCTCCACGCATATAAATTCAATCTTGTATTTTCTTGATTCTTTCCATAACGGCTTATCCCTTCTTCTGTCTCTGTCCTGTTTTCATTTCCTTGGTTCCTTTCAGTTCCCTTCTCCATCACTTCTATTTATTTAGATCTTTATCTGTCATTTAATGTCCTCCAAATAATCTTCAAGTGCCTTCCAATCCGTTCTCTTAATGGGTCTTCCATGTGCGTCTTTTAGCGCAAATGTCAATTTATCCATGTCTCTTATGTCCTTGACTTTTTTGAGCCAATCTTCTGTAGTTTCTAATTCTTTTAGTTTCCTTTTTTTTTAGCATGAGCCATTCTGGCAGCAGTAGTTAAGTATGTAAATAGAATATCTTGATTTTGGTCCAACTTTATATCTTCATCTGTTATCCCTAACAGAAAATATTCCGGTTTCATATGAATTTTTGTTTTCAATATCTTTTCACATGCTTCTTGAATTTTCCTCCAAAAGGTTTTAACTCTTTTGCATGTCTTTTTTAAAAAAAAGTTTTTATTATAAACAACTATACATAACCACAATCACCATGCCTTTTGTCCTTTTTCATCCCCTTCTCCCTCCCCCCTCCCACCCCTTCCTCTTCCCTGTTGACAATGAAGTCACCTTAAGAAGGATATAACGGAGCTGGAAAAGGTACAAAGAAGGACAATAAAAATGATCCAAGGGATGGAGCAGCTCCCTTATGAAATCAGGTTGCAACACCTTGGTCTTTTCAGCCTTGAAAGACGGTGTTTAAGAGGAGACTTGATCGAAGTGTATAAAATCATGCATGGGATAGAAAAGTTGAATAAAGAAAAAATATTTTCTCTGCCACACAATACTAGGACTAGGGGGCACTCCCTAAAGCTCCAAGGTAGGAAAGTTAAGACTAATAAAGGGAAATATTTCTTCACCCAGAGGGTCATTGGGTTATGGAACTCACTTCCAGAGGAGGTTGTGACAGCTGTCAGCCTGGACAGCTTCAAGGCAGGATTAGACAGATTCATGGATACCAAGGGAATCAGTAGTTACTGAAATGGACATCCAAGTGCCACCTCTGTGTTGATTGAGGAAGGCAGGATTTCCCCGGGTACTGGTTGTGGGGGGTCGGGAGCAGGTGAGGGTTTTGCCTTCCTTTCTGCTAGAGATCCCCGTGTACAACTAGTGGGCCACTGTGTGACACAGAATGCTGGACTAGATGGGCTGAGGCCCGATTCAGCATGGCTCTTCTTATGTTCTTATGTTCTTAAGTCCTTTTTTCTCTGTTACATGAGCCTTCTTTCAATTCTTTCAATTTTTTTCTTCCAGCTTTCATCATCTGGTTTAACGACCTGTAACCATCTTTTAAATGGAGTCCAAATTTCTTTAATTTTCTTCTGTTTGTCTGACCATGTCTTTTTGCTTCTTATGATGTCCATAATATCTAGTTGTATTTGGTCCCACACATATTCATACCATTTTTCAAGTGTCCACTTCTCTTTTGCATGTCCACCAAGAATGATAAAAAGTTCCCACTTCACTTTCACATTTCCAACACTTGTTGTTTGCTTTCTTATACATCATACCTAATTTATGTGGAGTTATATACCACCTATAAAATATCTTGAACCAATTTTCTTTCATGTCCATAGAATATGTGTAATTTTTTTTGTGCAAGATTTGTTCCCATTCCCCAAATTTTATTGATCTTCCAATATTTTTTGCCCATTTTATCATGCATTCCTTTACATTCTCCTTTTCTGTTGCCCATCAAATCATCTGCGAATGCCCTATACTTATATGATTGCTTTCCTACTTTCGGGGCTGATAACTTAATATCTTCTTTTATACTTCTCAACAAAATCTCTGATGCCATAATAAAGATGAGCGGTGAGAGAGGACAATCTTGTCTTGTTCCTTTTTCAATAATTATTTCTTTTTAAGATTGTCCAATGATCCACAATGTTGCTTTTTGTGTACTGTAAATTGTTTCAATTGCATTTAAAAAGTTGAAGCCAATGTCAAATTCTCTGAAAATAACCTGGAAGAATTCCCATCTTAAATTATCGAAGGCCTTCTCAGCATCCAGTGCTATCAGGGCCATTTCTTTTTGATGATATTGTTCGTAATATTCTATCTAAAATATTTCTTATATTATCTTTCATATGTATTCCTGGTAAAAAGCCTGTTTGTTCTTCACCTATACATGTATTGAGAAAAGTCTTCATGCTTTCACTCAAAATATCTGTAAATATTTTATAATCTAGGTTTAGAAGTGAAATAGGCCTATAATTTTTAACATCTATTTTTTCTGTGTTTTCTTTGTGGATTAATGTAATGTTCGCAGTTTTCCATGTCTCCGGAATTGTTTTTTTTCTTTTCATTACTTGATTCAGAAGTTTCTTCAAATAAGGCGTTATCTCTTCCCTCATTGATTTGTAGAATGCCGCCATAAAGCCATCTGGCCCTGGTGCTTTTGTTGGATTTAATTTTCTAATTGCCCTTTTAATCTCTTCTTCTGTTATCTCTTTGTTCAATAATTCTCTCTCAGTTTCTGATATTTTTCAAGTTTTTGCTTTCCTAGGTAGCTTGTAATTTTTTCCATATTACTTTGATCCTTAGCATATAATTTTCCATAACATTTATGGAATTTATCTATAATTTCCTTGTCCGATGAGATCTCTTTATCATTTGTTTTCAATCTTATCTGATTTGCTTGTTTCTTCTTTCTTAATTTCCACACAATCCACCTCTGTGGTTTATTTGTATTTTGAAACTCCTTTTGTTTGATAAATTTCATTTGTTTTGCCAATTCCTCTATTTCTAGAGAATGTTTTTGCTTTTTCACGTTTTCAAGGGCATTTTTGCTTCTTTATCTTTGGCATTCTTTTTAAGTCTATCTTCTTTCTCTATATCTCTATTTAGCTTCTGAATCTTTTGTCTTTTTATTTTATTTCTTACAGCTTTCCTTTGAATGAAAATTCCCCTCATAACCGCTTTACAAGCATCCCATAAAGTTTCTATTTTCATATCTGGTTTGTCATTTAACTCAAAAAATTCTTTGAGTAACTTGGAAAGTTTTTGAATATCTTCTTCTGTTTTAAGCAAATTATCATCCAGTCTCCATCTTCTGGGATTAACCTTTTGATTTAATATAATTTCCAAGGCCCAATGATCTGATAGATCTCTAGGTTTAATTACAATTTTTGAGGTTCTTGATGTAAGTGTCTTAGATGTCCAGATCATATCGATCCTGGACCAACTTTGATGCCTATTTGAATGATATGTATAATCTCGCTTCTTTTCATTGTGTATTCTCCATATATCTTTGAGATCATATTCTCCTTTAAGTTTCAGCAAGTTAATTGAAAGTGTACCTATATCTTCTCTCTTCTTTCCTTTCATTATTTTGGATTTATCTATTTTATAATTTATTACACCATTGAAATCACCCAGTATAATCAGATTGTCAAATTCAGTCTCTTGGATTTTATTTTCCAACATTGAAGCAAATTTGGATTTTGGCCCTTTGGGTGCATAAATATTGCATATTAAAGTCATTTCTTCCCCCTGTTTAATCACAATTCCTACCAGTCTTCCCTCTGTGTCTTTGAAAGCCAATTCGGTATAAGTGTCTCCTTTGCATAAATAACTACTCCAGGTTTTTTCTCAGAGGTGGAAGAATAAAATTCTTTTCCTGTTTTTTTTCTGCACCAAGTGGGCTACTTGTCTATGTGCTATGTGTATTTCTTGAATTGCAATGAGGTCATAATTTCCTTTCCTAATCTGATTAAAAAGTTTTTTTTTCTTTTGGAGGGCAAATTAATACCGTTCATGTTATTTGAGAAACATTTTATTTGTCTTAGTTTATCACTCATTGTCTTCTTGAGGACCATCCAATTCGCCTTCTTCAGTCTCCATTTTACTTGTACTTGTTGTTTTTCTTGAGGTCTCAACTATTTCTTCTGGAGAGACAAATCTTGTTTTCTTTTGTATCCCTCCTCTTAGCGGGGTCAGCTCATGTTCCTTTTTAAGCTCTGCATAGAAATGCCTGGCTTTCTCCACTGTAGTTAGCCAATATCTCTGGTCTTTGTATGTCACCATCAATCCTTATGGTTTCTCCCATCAAAATCTGATTTGTAATTTTTTAAGTTCATTTGTCATAAATATTTTATTCTCTTGATTAACATTGTTTGGGGGAATTCTTTCATTATTATCACTTTGTTTTCTTTGCAATATGGTAGAGACTCACTGTTCTTTTTGAGTATCTCATCTCTGGTTCTTTTCCTGATAAAATGCACAATTGTATTTCTAGGGGCTTTATTTTTCTTTGAAAAATTTGTTGTTATCCTATTTCCTGTTCCACTTCTTCCTGTTCTCGTTGTAGGAGAGATGTCAAATTTAGTATAATCTGACAAATGTCTTCTTTGGATTCTTCCAATATATTTCTAAACCTTAATTGAAATTTCATTTCTTTCATTTCCAATCTTTCCTAGGCTTCTTCTGTCTTTAGATTCATTGTTTCCAATTTCTGTACTTTCTTGTCTAATTTTATGGGCTTTTTCTATTTTACCTTTGTCCTCCTTTATTTCTTTGATAACATTTCCCATTTGCTTCATCTCATCTTTGATGGAGCTCACTTCGCTAGTTAAATCTTTTTTCAAAGTTCTAATTTCTTCTTGTAGGAACCTCTGTTGTTCTTCTTGTTTTGTTTACATTCTATTGAAATTTCTTTGTAGATCATCTTGTTTCTCTGATAGCTTTTGGATTTCTCTTAGTATATCCTTCATTGTTGTCTCCTCTGTGCCGGAGGATCTCCTTCCCATGCCTTTATTGTCTTTGACTTCTCCCACTTTGTTTTTGGAGTTGCCATTTCTTCTTCTGATTGATGTTAAACTTGTATAATTTATTTTCTCTTCAATTTGTACTGTGTCTTATGCTCTCCCGTTTTATTTGAATATGTGAAGTGATTAATACCCAGTCCCTTATAATTTATTCACTTTTATTTTCTATTTAAATTTCTTTGTATTCCTTCTTATTGACTTCATCCTCTAATTTATTTGTGATGATCTATGACAGATGTTGATTGCTGATTTCTTTATTTAATTTTTGCGTTTAAAAATAATTTCTTATTGTTGTAATTCCCTCATGGAAGTATTCTTTTGATTTATTTGTGTTATTTTTGGCTTTCTTCAAGACTCATCCCCCTTTTTTTGCACTCTTTTACACTCTGACCCCTCTATCTGTGTCGTATTTTCTCTATGATTGGTCCTCTTCCTGATCCTTGATGGTCTTCTTTCTTCTGCTTCCGATGCCCTCCTCTGCACCATCCGTCCTTTCCGTCCTCCCTCTTCTATCTGTTGCCTCCCTCCTCCCTCCTTGAGTCATCTTCTCCTGTTTCATCGCCTATTTGTCCTTTTACTTTTCTATTCTTCTCTTCTTTTATTCTTCTGTTCTCCACTGGCTGCTTTAGGATCCAATCTTGGTTCGCTTGGTTCCTTACTAGCTTCCACCCTCTTTAAGCACTTCTGCTCACTCGCCTTCTTTGCTTCCACCCTTCTTTCTCCTCTGTCCTCTGACCTTTCGTAATTTACGTAACTTGCATAACTTGCATGCCTTGCTGCTTCCTTTCTCCACCCTCATCTTCCCTTTCTCTCTTTGGTTACAGCACAGGCGGCTTTCATAGACCAAACAATTCTCTACCAAGGTCAGTTGACTCTCTGCTGGGCCTTTGTGCTTTTCTTTAATTATTTTTTAAATTACGTTGAATAGCAATTTATAATTGACAACTATATTATTAAATATTGTTAAACTTCTCCAACTTTTTGCAGGTCGGCTCTACTTTAAGTGTGGCAGAATTTATTTATTCTTTTGTTTGATTTTTCTCTTATATTTCAAGTCTATTGCTTTTGAAAGCAGGAGCCACTGCCTGCATCCCTCCTCTTGCCCTTCTTCTTAGCCCTCCCACAGTAGAAGATGATTTCTCTTAAAGAAAACTTATGTTTCTTTCAATGGCTGGCTAACTTGTTTCCAGCTTTTCTTCTTGATTTCTTCTTGGTTAAAAGTGAGCAGAGCTGGCAGTAATTGCCGGACTTTTGTCCCACTTCCTGATTCATGATCCGCCTAGACTTGGCACTTACCAGACCCTCTAGACTCTTGCCCTTGAGGGGCAAGATCCTTTTGGGGTCGTCGGGGCCGATTAGGCTTAGCAATTCTCCTGGTCTTAATCCACCAGGAGAGAGAGGCAAATATCATCCTCTTTATCAGATTACATGGTTGGTGCCCTGGAGCTCTCAGAGCACCCAGCCTGCCACCATCAATACTCACTTGTATACCTCAAGGACACATACACATATCTTTTCAGGGCAGAACTGTGAGGTGAATGCAAGTGGAGAGGGAATAATTCCAACATACTGTAGTTGGCAAAATTTTGTTTTGAATAAACATGACTAGGATAAGGCCAAGTTCTACATTTAGGGAGCAAAAAGTTTAAATATACAAACCTGGAACATTAGCACATGTCATATTTTATCTTGCCCTGAACATTGTGATTTAAGGAGAAAAAAATCATGAACACATTGCCAGAGTGCAAATTGAGCTTTCCCCTCAGGCAGCAATAAATTATGCATCACACCCTTTTGGATAAATTTGCTGGACATTATTTATTAAACTAAACTATTTGTATGTATTTTAAAGTTATGCATGAAGTGTTTCAGTACAAATCTTTGGTGTACTTTGAGTATTCTAACTGTAGCTTCTCCAGTAAGAAGAGGTAATGGATCTGTTCTAGAAGGAAATGGAAAGATTCCTCCAGAACTTTGCCCAAACTATTTGCTGAGCAATCCCATGTATACATATTGAGAAGCAAGTGCCACAGCATTTTAAGTTGGTCATACTATTGAGCATTCATTGAATTATACAAATAAATGACCCCAAATGTTGAAGTTTCATAACTCTTTCATTATATTACTAAAATATTTTCTGGGGACTAAGTATTTCAGTATCAAACTTTGTCTGAGCTTTTATGTATCACCCAAAAAACCATATCTGGAAAGGAATGTTTTAATTAACTATGCATTTATTAGTTTATGTGCTTAGAAAGACACTAAGATAGAATTGTTATTGTCATTGAACAAAACGTATCATGGGGGTTTGGACTAGATGACCCATGTGGTGTCTTCCAACTGTATTATTATTATATGATTGTAATTCTCTTGATCAATCCCAACTAGACTAGACACATTGGATCAATTTTTGACTGAGTTAATCTTTATATATAAAATCTCAGCCTGCGTATGTTTGTGCTTGCAAAAAGTAGTCAGTCGATTGACTTGATATTTCGGCACAATGTTGCATTCCAATACGTGTGTATTTTAATAGTAAAATGCAAAAGAAACACAACATTGCATTCAAATACACACATGTATTTAGAGTAAAACTAGCAGTCTGGGAATAGACAGAATGGAATCTGTGATGCCCAAAGCAACCACTCACAGCCTAGTTTTCATTTTACCTCAGCAGTATAAGAAATGAAAACTGAGTGCTGAAATTTGGACACAATGCTGCATTTGACTACACACATGTATTTAGAGTAAAACTAGCACAATACTTTTATTTACTATCTCTTTCACTTCATATCAGACTGAGAAGCAACAACTAATCACAGCGCAACTTTCCTTTTACCTCAGCAGTATTAGAAATACCAAAAAATCACAGAGCAGCTGACATTACACCTCAGCAGTATAAGAAAGCTGAGTTGTGATTGGTTGCTATTGGCATACCACTCATTCCAACCGGCATGGTGTTCGAGTACCAACAATATGCCTTGCATTCACAAGGACTGTCAATAAAGCACCGGGGTTAATCCTTGCAAGCATGTAGTTTGAATTTTAAAAAAACAATTGCTTCTCTCATGGGCACTTATATGTTGCATGCTCAAAAGTCGGTAAACTGTCAGATCTTTAAGTTTATGAAAAACTGGACAAACCAAAAATGTAGTTAATCCACTAGCTTTACAATAAAAAAGATTTCTGTGAAAACCTCTTTTTTTCCTATCCTTTCATTCCACGTAGACGCAGCAACATAGGGCAGTTATTGAATTGAATTATGTGTTTTCTTGGTGAATCTATGATCACAATAATCCTTTTATTTACTATTACATTCATTTCATACCAGACTGAGCCACAGCGAAAGGGTTTAGCTAGTAAACACATAAATCTCATTGATTCAGTGGCTCTATTATAGTTGAGGGGAAAAATTAGACTTATGGGTTGAAATAAGTTTTGCATACAAGACCAAGAGATCCCAAAATCTGATAATGAATACTGCTATTAATTAGATAACTAAAAGTTATCTACTGTTTTTAAAAATACTAGATATATACAGGTCCTTCTCAAAAAATTAGCATATAGTGCTAAAGTTCATTATTTTCCATAATGTAATGATAAAAATTAAACGTTCATAGATTTTAGATTCATTGCACACCAACTGAAATATTTCAGGTCTTTTTTTGTTTTAATACTGATGATTGTGGCATAGAGCTCCTGAAAACCCAAAAATCCTATCTCAAAAAATTAGCATATTTCATCCGACCAATAAAATAAAAGTGTTTTTCAAAAAAAAAAAGTCAACCTTCAAATAATTATGTTCAGTTATGCAATCAATATTTGATCGGGAATCCTTTTGCAGAAATGACTCCTTCAATGCGGCGTGGCATGGAGGCAATCAGCCTGTGGCAGTGCTGAGGTGTTATGGAGGCCCAGGATGCTTCGATAGCGGCCTTCAGCTCATCCAGAGTGTTGGGTCTTGAGTCTCTCAAGTTTCTCTTCACAATATCCCACAGATTCTCTATGGGGTTCAGGTCAGGAGAGTTGGCAGGCCAATTGGGCACAGTAATACCATGGTCAGTAAACCATTGACCAGTGGTTTTGGCACTGTGAGCAGGTGCCAGGTCGTGCTGAAAAATGAAATCTTCATTTCCATAAAGCTTTTCAGCCGATGGAAGCATGAAGTGCTCCAAAATCTCCTGATAGCTAGCTGCATTGACCCTGCCCTTGATAAAACACAGTGGGCCAACACCAGCAGTGGACATGGCACCCCACACCATCACTGACTGTGGGCACTTGACACTGGACTTCAGGCATTTTGGCATTTTCTTCTCCCCAGTCTTCCTCCAGACTCTGGCACTTTGATTTCCAAATGACATGCAAAATTTGCTTTCATCAGAAAAAAGAACTTGGGCCCACTTAGCAACAGTCCAGTGCTGCTTCCCTGTTGCCCAGGTCAGGCGCTTCTGCCACAGTTTCTGGTTCAAAAGTGGCTTGACCTGGGAAATGCGGCACCGGTAGCCCATTTCCTGCACACGCCTGTGCACGGTGGCTCTTGATGTTTCTACTCCAGACTCAGTCCACTGCTTCCGCAGGTCCCCCAAGGTCTGGAATCGGTCCTTCTCCACAATCTTCCTCAGGGTCTGGTCACCTCTTCTCGTTGTGCAGTGTTTTCTGCCACATTTTTTCCTTCCCACAGACTTCCCATTGAGGTGCCTTGATACAGCACTCCTGGAACAGCCTCTTTGCTCAGAAATGTCTTTCTGGGTCTGACCCTCTTGCTTGAGGGTGTCAGTGATGGCCTTCTGGACAGCAGTCAGGTCAGCAGTCTTACCCATGATGGTGGTTTGGAATAATGAACCAGGCTGGGAGTTTTTAAAGCCTCAGGAATCTTTTGCAGGTGTTTAGAGTTAATTAGTTGATTCAGATGATTATTTATTTATTTATTTATATATAAATTCGATTTGGTAGACCGCTCTCTCTGGAGCCCAGAGCGGTCTACAGCATAAAATCAATAAAACATCAATAAACAGATAAAAGACGTATACCCCAAAGCCCCCCTCCCCACAAATGATCCCGGCAAGCAATAATACGCAGAGGCAATACATGGCAGGATGGTATGTTGGCAGCTGGCAACTAAGGAGGCATCAGTTGGGACCAAATGCCTGCCTATATAGCCAAGTCTTCACAGACTTGCGGAAGGCCAACAAACCCCGTAGTGCTCGTATCTCCTCCGGCAGAGAATTCCAGAGGGTCGGAGCGGCCACTGTAAATGCTCTCTGCCGGGTGCTCGACAGCCTACAGATCTTAATACTAGGGACCTCTAGTAGATTAAGCCCCTCTGAGCGCAGTGATCTTCTGGGTTTGTATGGGGTAAGATGCTCCCTCAAGTACACTGGCCCCAAACCATATAAGGCCTTGAAAGTTAGAACTAACACCTTGAAGGAGACCCGGAATTCGATGGGAAGCCAGTGCAGTGCACGCAGGAGTGGGGTCACATGCGCAGATCTTGGGGCTCCCGACAGCAGACGCGCTGCTGCGTTCTGCACCAGCTTAAGTTTCCGGATCGCCGACAAGGGTAGGCCAATGTACAGCGCATTACAGTAATCAAGCCTCGAGATGACCGTGGCTTGGATCACCGTGGCCAGGTCGCAGCGGGAGAGGTAAGGAGCCAGACGTTTCGCCTGCCGCAGATGGTAGAACGCTGTCTTGCAAGCGCAGGCAATCTGCGCTTCCATCGACAGTTGGGTGTCTAGCTGGACCCCAAGGCTCTTAACTAGGGGCTGTGGGCGAAGTGCCACACCATCAAACGTCGGCAACTGGGTCTCTACCCCCCTCCGGGCGGCCCAGCCACAAGATCTCCGTCTTCGTCGGGTTCACCTTCAACTTACTGGCTCGCAGCCATCCAGTTACGGCTTCTAGGCAGAGATGGAAATTATCGGGTACAGATTCCACCCCGGGGTCCATCCTCAGAATGAGCTGGGTGTCATCAGCGTACTGGTGACATTCCAGCCCAAAACTCCGTACCAATTGGGCGAGTGGTCGCATGTAGATGTTAAATAACAGTGGGGAGAGAATGGCCCCCTGAGGGACCCCACAAATGTAAGGGGGAGCCCTCGGAGGCCACCCCTCCCCACTTCACTCGCTGCAGGCGGTTTTGGAGGAAGGAGGACAGCCAGTTGAGGGCTGTCCCCTCACCCCCGCCACCGCCAGGCGGTGTGTCAAAAGTTGGTAATCGACAGTATCAAACGCTGCCGTGAGGTCCAATAACACGAGCAGCGCCGATCCGCCTCGATCCAAGTGGCAACGGAGTAGGTCTGTGATGGAGACCAGGACGGTCTCTGTCCCATGGCCTGAACGGAAGCCGGACTGGAAGGGGTCAAGCCAGGTTGCATCATCCAGGAATGTCTGCAGCTGGTCCATTGCTGCCCTCTCAATTACCTTGCCCAGGTACGGTAAATTGGACACTGGGCGGTAATTGGAGGGAGCCGCGGATCTAACCCCGGCTTCTTCAGCAATGGAGTAACCACCTTTTAACTCCTCTGGAAAAGCTCCTTGCTCAAGGGAGCAGTTGACTATATTCAACAGAGGGCCTCGTAACCCCTCCACGCAAGCTCGAATCAGCGTGGAGGGGCACGGGTGGAGGGAGCAGGTGGTTGGTCGAAGAGCTGCGACAATCTTGTCAACATCCTCTGCGTCCAGTGGCCGAAACCGGTGGACCCGGCGGAGGGCCACGGAGTCTCAAGCTCCTGTACTGTATCAACCGTGGCAGGGAGGTCCCGGCGGAGCGTCGCAATCTTGTCTGCGAAATGATTCTGGAAAGCCTCGGCGGAAAGGGCCCGATCATCATTTTTTGGGATGGTAGGGACCATCGTCAACTGCCGATTAGGTTAATAGCTCATTTAGAGGACCTTTTCCTGATATGCTAATTTTTTGAGATAGGATTTTTGGGTTTTCAGGAGCTGTATGCCACAATCATCAGTATTAAAACAAAAAAAGACCTGAAATATTTCAGTTGGTGTGCAATGAATCTAAAATATATGAAAGTTTAATTTTTATCATTACATTATGGAAAATAATGAACTTTAGCACAATATGCTAATTTTTTGAGAAGGACCTGTATGTTTCCCAATTATCAGGAAGACACGAGGAAGAATTTTATTAGGCAAGTGAGAATCTTCACAACTTAAGTTTTTTTCTGTGCAAAAATAAATGTGTCCCCCCCCCCCAAAAGACAGCATTATCTACACACAAAATAGCATATATGCCCAGAAAATAGGATTCATGTGAAGAAAAAATTTATGTGCAGGAAGCTTGCTTTATCACAGGAAATGTTAGTGTGTGTGTGAAAAAGAAAATTTTAAAAAGTTCTTTCACAGAATACTTTCCAAACAGCAAATAGTACTAACTAACTACTAACTAACTTTATTTCTTATGAGTTGCCCTCCATGAAAGGTGCTCTGGGTGACTTACACAATTAAAATAAACAGGTTACATAGTCACCGCTTGTTACTCAATCATAGGCTCTTCTGAAAAACCATGTCTTAAGTGCCCCTAAAAATGTATGTAGATCAGGAGTGGCTCTTTGGTCTGGCGGTAGGGAGTTCCACAAGATTGGGGCTAGAATGGAGAAGGATCTCTGTCTTGTGGGCTCCAAACGAATAGTAGTCATTTTGACTTGTAGGGAGAGGTCTATGATAACTTTCAGTAGAATTCATACATCTCAACAGGCTTCATTTTTATCTCTGATTTCCTATTTCTCTGGTAAGTTCATGGAGGTATTCTAGCAGATATGGGGCAGTATTGCACTTGAGTCATGATTAACAAGCCACAGAAAACAAATTGGATAAATCTCTACCTGCTTAGCACTCGCCTTGTCAAACTTGACTAGGTGTGAAGAGAAATAAATTGGGTTTTAAAAAAATCTTGCTGCAACACCTTCAATGGTCTTGCTATTTTAAAGTTGAGAGCTACAACATTTATGACATACAATTATTTCTGATCAGAACCTGTAATTAAGGGGGGTGGGGGATGTGTCAGTTTCTGAATTCAATTTTTTATATACCTCAGTTCTTTCTGTCCCACATACAATTTCAATCTTAGGACATTTTTGTTGTAAAAGTCAATATACTCATAAGGTATTTGACTCTGAAAGGGATGAATTTCATTGTGAGTATTTTTATGGGGAGTGGGTCATCCCCAAGTCAAATAATTTCCTGAGATGAGTACAAATCATTCTTAGATTTTGCTTATTTGCTATGTATATGTTATATCAATCAATTTGTCTATCTGTATCTCTTTCTGTCTGTTTATGGTCTAGCTGCCATAAATATAGGAAACTGCTCCCTAAATCTATATTAGCCAAAGGACTAGAATTCTGTTTTGAAATGAATCAAAACTGAAAATGAGCAAACTAAATATAATTGCATATTTTAGAGCTCTCCTTTTGTTAATTGGATTGGTATGATGTAACAAACATAGTCTGCCATATATAGACGTATTCCAAATGGCAACATTGCTAAAACCATGCTATTGGGACAATTTTTCATTTCCAGTTTATAGAGCTATTTTTCAGATAAAGTACCAGGATGTTCATTTAGTAAATTGGAGATTACAGAAACTGTTGTAAAGATTTAATGAGATACTAAAGGTAGCTTTAAAAAGACATTATTGGCTACAAACAATAGTCTTAATGACTTACTATTTATTAAACAGTTAATGACTGATTTAAAATGATAAACAGCCAATTATTTATTTATTATTATTTATTATTTGTCGCATTTTTATCCCGTCCTTCTCAACCCCCGAAGGGAGAATCAGGGTGGCTTACATTGAGCCCCATTTAGAGGCTATTTCTAAATATATATTTAGAAATGTGTTTTATATACACAACATATTAAAACATCATAATTAAAATCAGATACAATCTTCAATTAAAAACATACACCAGCCTCGTCAGTCTTAATGTCAATTAATGGCATGGGATGTGATTATACTATTGTATTAAGGATGACACTATTTATAAAAAGCCTGGCAATATATTTGCATTCTGCAATAATCAATAATAAAAGAGAGATGCATATACTTTACAGAGTCACAAGTTTTTTGCAAGATTCTGGTGTGATTTTAAATGGTGGGGAGAAAACATGGCCAAAATAAACCTATCTATTTAAAATTATGTTGAAAATATAGTAGTATGCATAGGAATTTTGATTATTCATCATTATTAAATATCTGTACTATTAACTAGCACCATGTAAAAATTGCCACAGTATGGTTAATGTGCTCCCTAGTTGAGAAATTGCCATTTTAGCCCATCATTAAAGTTGGCTGAAAGTTTTAAATGAGCCTTAGTTTTTTTCCCCTGGAGTAGACATCCCCGAGGCTCTTTTGACTTTTGCCAGACAGCAATTATCCACCTGGCTATGAAAGGAATAGATTGCAATCTATAACAAATGATTTTGCATCAGTGTTCATGGTTTTAATTGGATCACTTTGGAGCAAATGGGTAATGTGCTGTAGGCTAACAGTTCTTTCTTTTAGCTGGCACCTGATGAGTAAAACTGATCTTCTTAATTCACAGATTATAAATTCCTAACCCTCCAGAGTCCAAATATAATTTCAAAATTCTTCAGACACTTAAATGTTTAGGTTTGGGGAAGAAAGAACACAGCATGTTCACCTACATTTAACTCAGTGCAAAGTTATGAGCCCCCAGCTATCTTTAGAGAGATAGAATGCAATCAATATGTTTCTTTATATATTTATGTACTTTCCTACGGGTTGCAATGCTTACTGGGAAGCTCAATCATAGTGTGTTGCACTCCCTGCTTCCTGAAGCTTCAGAACAGTATTAGAGGATCAATTTCCTTTGGAGCAGAGGAAACACTGAAGATGTACAACATTTTGCAAAACAGGGTTGTTTAAAAAAAAGATACATAACATAAGGTGAAGGAGTGACATGATAGCCATTCTTAAATATTGGAAAGGATCTTATATCGAGGCAGGAGCAAGCTTGTTTCCTGTTCCAGAGACTAGTGCCCCATCTAAACTTAATGCAGCTTAAAGGGCAGGAACGAGAGTTGTAGGAAAGTCTGACTTAAGCCCTTTAATGTGCTGCAGCAGACTCCAATATATCCCAGATCCTGGGGAAAATTGAACGTTCAGAATCCAGAGCATATTGTAGACACCCACCCTTGCTGATACACTTTGTAGTATTCAGAACATAAGGCAAGGTAGTGCCAAAAATGCCTCAGAGGTATGGCCGGCTGGCAGGGGGCTAAGTGACCCGTGGGTGAAGTAATTAATTGCCTCCACCCTTATCAATTTCTCTTTTCTTTGTTTCACCGTCTATGCCTCTGGAGCACAGTTCACATATCTCCAAAAAAAAAAATAGGGAGACGGGAAGGGGAAGAACATTTTGAGGCCAGGTTCCTGGTTAATATAACCATCATCCTAACCTCAAACCAGTTCCAGATATGTCAATCTAATCTCCCATGCTGCAAAAACAGTTCATCCCAAACCAGTTCCAAGTTGCATTATAGATGCGCCTAAAGATACAGAGCATTGGATTTAAATTACAGGAAAAGAGATTCCAACTAAACATTACAGAAGCAATTAAAACAACATCTCTATCTCATGAAAATAATTATATAGCACTTTTAAGAGTTTCATAGCAGCACAAACTATAGGTAAGTTGACAACAGGACAAGCAAGAACTTGTAGAAGAATCGTGAAGCAAAGATACCTGCTAAACAAATTTTGGCCATAACAAAAGTTGCTTACTATGATGAGCAAACAGGAAGTTTGACACTCGAGATGGTGAATGCCTTATCCACTGACTGGCAAAATCCTGTAAGCATCAAGCTGAAGACATGGAGAAATTCCATGGCATTAACTATGAGAATGGTCAGCTTCTGATTGATTGCAAGAGAGTGATGAACCGGTAACACAATTACTTTGAGAAAATATCCAGTAAGAAATCTGACCATCCACTGATCACTTAAGCCAAACCAACCGATGGTCCCATGCAGTTGATCACTGTGGAAGAAGTTGAGGCAGTACTGAAGCGCATGAATCCAGGTAAAGCAACCGGACCTGACGATTTAGTGACCAATCTGTAGAAATTGAGACACTGGAATTCTGCTAGCTGGCTGACACAATTGTTCATTCAGATTGTTGCCGAGAAAAAAACACCCATGGATTGGCAGCAAAGCACTACTATACCAATCTGGAAGAAGAAAGGCAGCCCTGCAGACTGTATAAATTACTGGCTGATCCACCTGCTATCCCATACTATGAAGATCTTTCAGTGTGTCATTGACCACAGAATTCAAGAAATTATCCATCTTACTACCAAACAATGTGGTTTCGTCTCCAGCTGCAGTACCATCGATGCAATTCATGCCATGCGGTTCTTGTTTGAGAAACAATGTTAGAAATGAAAGCCACTTCATGTTGCATTTCTTGGTTTGGAGAAAGAATTTGTTTGTGTCCCTCATGAAGTTATTTGGTACTCACTATGACAACATCCTCTTCCCGAGCAACTGGTCAACTGGGTCCAGATTCTGTACAGTGATTTTAAAAAGCAGGGTGCAGGGTGCTGCCGGCACATTATTGGAGTTCCCCATCCCCATTGATGTGCATCAGGGCACAGTCCTCTCACCCCTCCTTTTTGTTGTTGTAATGGATGCAGTTACTAGAAATCTGCAGAAAACGGCACCTTGGACTTTGCTGTATGCTGATGATGTAATTCTAGCATCTTTTTAAAAAAACATTTTTATTTTAAATATAAATCAACATCCAAAAAAAGGAACAGCGTAGGTGTGGGGAGGATGGGCTGGGATAAATGGCTATGAGTTTCGGGGGGAAAGGGAAGGGGGAATTTTTAACAGGTAAAGTGGGGGAACAATAGTTTAATAGTAAATTAGGAAAGTAGAGAAAAAATATGTATTAAAAAAAGAAAAAAGACACCCCCCCCAAATTGACTTCCATCTAGTCCTTTGCAGTATTATTTCTTACTTATCCTTGAATTTTCTTTGTTGAGGGTCTCGATTCCTGTCACCATAATAAGATAAATAATCTTTTCGTAAATCTCCAATATCTATTAATATCTTTTAGTTTATTTATTTAAGTCTCATCTTTTCATGTTCATCTAGCTTAGTCCAGTTAGTATACTCAGATTCCTCAAGGTTTTCTTTAACAAAAAAGTTAGTTTGTCCATATCCTTAATTTCTCTCAATTTCTGAAACCATTCATCTAAGTCTGGTACCTCTTTTTTGCTTCCAATATCTCGCGTAACAGATTCTGGCTCTCGTAATCAAATTTGTAAATAGAATGCCATCATTGGAGTCTGACAATATGTCCGAATCGGTTATTCTTCATAAATAAAAAGCTGGTTTCATAGGGAATTTGGTCTTAAGGATAAGTTGAATTTCTGCATGTATCTCCTCCAAAAAGCTTTTTGCTTTCTTACAGGTCCACCACATGTGAAAGAAACTACCGTCTTGTTCTTTGCATTTCCAGCAATATTTTTGTGTATTCTTGTACATTAAACTTAGTTTCCTTGGTGTGATGTGCCAACGATGGAACATTTTAAGCTAATTGTCAGGCCCCAAGGCCCACAAGCCTCATTCTCCCATGAACAATACTGTAGCCATGTTGGCTTTAAGATTCCTTCCAGGCCTGCTTGCCTTTCTCATGAGAACCTGGTACCAAACAAGCAGGGTGAAACAGTCAAGGTTACCAAAGCTATCCCTGATGATAAGCGGAGAGGCCCAGGACTGAGAGAAGCCTAACTCCTCTCTGCAGCTGGTAACACTAATTGGGTTTACATTCTTGAGGAGCTGAGGTAGTTAAAACCACAGCTACCATCCATCATGCCTACTTTGACACTCAAAGGGTTTGGACAGTATAACCGTTTGGAGTAGGCCTGGAGCTGTATCTCGTGACAACACCGCATCCAGGATGATGGATCTCTGAAAGAGGCCACTGGGCCTACCTAAGGATATTGCCTGCCAGCTTCCTGGCTGTATGGATCTAGCCCGCTTGGGCGAAGCCTTGTTTCCTTACTATGTTCCTGTTTGCTACTGAAAAGACTTTCCTTGCTATTGAACCCTGCTTTGTTCCTGATTGCCTTCAGCTGAATCCTGATTGATCCGGGACTATTTACTCATTGCTTGACTCCTGAGAATTGCTGCTATTGAAAGCACTATAAGATTGCTTTCAACCTCTTTCCTTTACATTTATTCTAAATAAACCTGTTGTACCTCAGCTGACTGTGTGGTTTATCAAGGGAGGTCTTGGTCCAGGGCCTAGAGGGCAACACCAATTCTCTTTTAAATTCATGGCATACGTGTATTTCAATTTTCTGTTCTAAATTGATTCCCATTCATTAAATGTTATCTTCTTAGATTTTCCACCCATTTAAGCATGCAGTCTTTCACTGTTTCCTCTTCCGTTGACCAATCTAATAGTTTATTATAAATTTTGGTAATAATCTTTTTATCATTAAGTACATTATTTCCCAAAATTGATCATCCAAATTGAAACCAAATACTTTATCTTTATTATAGTACTCCTTAATTTGTAAATAATGAAGCCAAGAGATATTGGGAAACTTTTGTTTAATTTCCTCGTGAAATTTCAATGCTTTTGTTCCTATTATTAATAATTCATTATAGGTTGGCCATTTAGACCAGCCTAGTAATCTTCTTTGATTTGCCTCCATCGAGGATAGCCATAGAGAACTCTTTGAGTAAAAGTAATTTTTAAAATATTTTTGCCATACCCTTAGTAGCAAGGACCTTATAAAATGATTCCAAAATTCTTTTCTTTTTCTCTCTCTCTCTCGTACCAAACATATGAGTGTCGGCCCACCCACAGATCATAACCTTCTAACATCGACACCTTTTCCCTTTTTAGGTTCATCCATTCTAAAATCCAAGATAAGGTACATGCATTGTGATATTTTTCTTGTCCATCATAACCATACATTTTATTCTAGGCCTTTTGCCCTTCTAGACAAATTTCATCAAGTTCTTATTCCAGTCCTTAAATATTGCAATACTGGGCATTATACTGGGCATGGCACCGGGAATGTGGCGCAGCTGGCTGGGTGTCAGCTGCATAAGATCTCTACTGACCAGAAGGTCATGAGTTTGAGGCCTGCCCGGGTCGAGGTATTGCGTAGCCTGTTGTCGACCTTTGCAACCCAAAAGACAGTTGTGTCTGTCAAGTAGGAAATTAAAGGTACCACTTAGTGGGGAGGCAAATTTAACTGATTTACGAGGCCATTAAAAAAAGATATCCAGGAAACATGCTGAGGAATGAAGGAGTACGACAGCTCCCCCTGGTGGCCAGATGTTAAAAAATTGCCTCTGTCTGTCTTGTGTGCTTGTGTGTCTAAATGTAATTTGTACATTGTAATCCACCCTGAGTCCCCTGCGGGGTGAGAAGGGCGGAATAGGAATGAAGTAAATAAATAAATAAATAAATAAATTATTGGTATATTTTGAAATAGGAAAAGTAATCTTGGTAGGACATTCATTTTTACCAACAATATCCTTCCCAAAAGAGAAAGATTGAATGACTTCCATTTATCCATTTCTTTTTTTATTTGTGTCCCCACTCTATCATAGTTATTGGTTAAGAGTTGACAATTTTTTGCGGTTAGCCATATGCCTAAATATTTTATCTTTGTTACAACTTGTAGACCTGTTTTTTTTACTTAGATCTTCTTGTTTGGGCTTCATCGTATTTTTGGTTAGAATCATAGTCTTTTTCCTGTTTAATCTGAAACCAGCCAATTTCCCAAATTCATCCATTTTTTGCAACCAATTTTCTATAGTATTGTTCATGATTAGAAAGCATCTCAAGGGTTCCATGATCAGATAGTTCTCTAGGCAAAATCCATATATCACTAATTTTTGTAAAAAAAATTGTGATCCAAATCATCTCTATACGTGACCAAGATGTGGGTCTATTGGAGTAAAATGTATAATCTGTTTTTACAGGATTTCTGCTTCTCCGTGCATCTTCTAAATCATACTCCTTTTTCAATGCTAAATTTTTTTTGTGGTACTGTTGAGATCTCTCCTTTTGTAGCCTTCTTTACATTCCTACTTTTATCAAGTTGTTTATTTAAGACACCATTGAAATCTCCCAACATGATAAGTTCATCAAACTCCACCCCAGATAAACAGTCTTTTAACATGTTCACAAACTCAGTATTTAGTCCGTTGGGGCGTATATGTTACAAATTAAGATTTTTAGGCCTCCTGTTATTATTGTTACTGCCACAAATCTCCCATCTTGAGCTTTAAATTTAAGATCTGATTGGTTATTTTTATTGATATATAATACTATGCCTCTCTTCTTTTTCTCATAGGAGGCATAATATTCCTTGCCAATTTTCATATTTACTAAGTGGGTGACATGTTTCTGAGCGATATATATATATATATACACGAAACATATACACAGACTGGGCCACAGCAAAGCATGGCAGGGGACAGCTAGTCTGGGATAAGCAGATAATCTGGAACCAGCTCCTGGCATATAGAGCATTGTAGAGCCAGCCTAATGAAAGCATAGTAGTATAGGATCCTACAATTCAATGGCATAGTCCATGAGCTGTTAATAGCAAGTGATATGAAAATCTATCAATTTTATTTCATTACATATCGGAATCACATAGATAGTGTCATCCTGTATACAAGCCCTTTAAGAAAAAAAGTGACAAAAATAGATATTAGCTGAATACAGAAGGGGCCCTCTACATTATCCAATTGCAATCTTATGAATCTACTTTGACTACCATGAACACATCTTATGGAATCCTGGGATTTACCGTTCAGGGAAAGGTATTTCAAATTCTTAGATGGAGAGTTGTAGTGCTTTGCCAAACTGCACACCTCAGAATTTCATGAGGCGTAGCCATGGCAGTTAACTTGGGATCATGATGCATATTGCATAACTATACTGTGGGACTATTGTGTTTTTGAAAGACTCCCTGGTTTCGTTATTGGGTTGGAAGATGTTTTTCTTCCTTCTTGCTCAGAAATTTATGTTGGTACTGTCTTCCAGAAGTACGTATCTATGAATTTTATTATCATTGAATAAGGCTTACTTGCACACATTTTTGAATACTCACATTTTAAATCATGCACATTTACCTGTATAGAATTCAAAACAGGGAAAATTCACACTCACGGGAAAATGCAAAATATAATGCTTCTAAACTCATTTCTTCGTTATATCTGGTTTATCTTTGGATTGTATAAATCTTTTCCTTGTTGCTACAAATGATTTTTCTACCTTCACAAATGCATGGAAATATAAGATCTCAAAACTAGTAGATTTCCCATCTTTAAGCAAGGGAACAAAATAAACAAACTGTTACCACACTCCCTTTTCATCAAAAGTCAATGTTTCAAATGTAAAATGTAAAACTGAGGCCCCTTCCACACAGTTGAATAAAATCCAGCATGATCTGCTTTGGACTGGAATATATGGCAATGTGGACTCAAATAACTCAGTTCAAAGCAGATATTATGGGATGTTATTACTTGATATTCTGGATTATATGACTGTGTGGGAGGGCCCTATATTGTAATGATTGGGCTACAAATGAGAACATACGTTTACATTGGTCAAGAGGTAGCTTTCGATAACATAGCTTTTCAATAGTACTATTTGTCACTATTTCCCAGGGATGTAGAATTTGATTGTACATTTTTTTAGGTCTTGGGACTACAAATATTACTGTAGCAAAAGGCTCAGCATGATGCCCTGCATTGTATTATTCCATATAACAGTGGCTCTGTAAAGTGATTTTTGTAGGTACTGCTTGAAATAACATGGAACACAGTTTTCTGGGACTGGGTGATATTTTCTTAGTCTTCATAGACCACATACAAATGCAGTAAAGTTCTCATATTATCTTTCATGCTTGGACTCACTTCTCAGTACACTATGGAAAACTTCTCCATTCCCTTTTCAACCATCATATCAAAGTATATTTCTTTGTAAATGTCCATCTGCTTATATATGTGTACAAGTGCACATGTGCGTGCTTGTGCATCACAGAACCTCCTGTCAAAGTTTATTTGCCAAAATCCATGGCTAGCATTATTTTGGGAACTGACATTGTTATTTATTTATTTATTTATTTACAGTATTTTTACCCTGCCATTCTCACCCCGAAGGGGATTCAGTTATTGTTGTTGTTTACTTTTACTAGTTGCCCAAAATGTGTGACCTATAAATGGGATGTTAGATGCTATTACATTTTAACACTACTATTTGATTCTGTGTTAAATCAATGTAGAATATAGCTATATCAGTTTGCTTCACCTGTTTTGACCATTAATGCATATCACTTTGTGGGTTCACACACTCATTCAACAATTTTCATTGAAACTTTTCCTATAGATTTCTCTTGATTATGTTGAGCAATGAGGTTAACGCTCTCATAGGAACCTTAATCAAGAAGAATATTCAGTGGTAGCCATGTCAGATCTCTGATTATTGAACTTAGGGTTTGAATATTGTTTACAACCTCTGTGTTGGACTTTTTATGAAATAAGAGAACTCTGCGGACTCCTTCGTTATTCTGTTCTTTTTGGGACATGATGCAAGCTTGATGCCGCTTTGAATGTATATACAAAAGAGGATACTATCTTTACTTGTGGAACCTTTAAGCTAAAAACTGATATATGCTATAAATTGAATGCATATGTATATGTCAATATACAACATAGAATACTTTAAAAAGATATTATTGTTTGAAGATTTATTGATTATCTGAGTCTACACTGTCATATAATCCAGATATTCTGGATTTTATTTTGCAGTGTAAAGGTCCTCAGTTTACATTAAAATAGGATATCTATTGGGTTGGACTGTATGGCCCTTGTTGTCTCTTCCAGCTCTATGATTCTATGGTCTTCTGATTCGTTCCATTACTAAGCACATCACTGTATTTTTCTGCTTTCCGTCAGGCTCTTTTTAACTTTGAAGCTATCTGGAACCTCTCAAATTGGTTCTTTCTGTCACTGGGGATTGAAAACGGAAAGGAGTCTTGAGACAGGGCCCCAAAGAAAAGTTAAACCTGTGGATGTGGGATCAAGTGCTCAGTTAGCAACCCACTAGAGAATTATGGAATAGTGCAATAACAATTTTGGAACAGTCATGGACTATGATTTTGGATAATGTGATTTTAACAAATGTATTAAAGGTTTGATATGTTTTTAATGATTGTGTGTGTGTATGTATGTGTGTGTGTGTGTGTTATATATATATATATATATATATATATATATATATATATATGTTTTACATGGCATTGAATTGTTGCCTATATATGTAAGCTGCCTTGAGTCCCCTATGGGGTTGAGAAATTTGGGGTATAAATAAGGTAAATCAATTAATCAATAAATTTTCACCATGCAGATCCTCTAGTAATCCACATTGTATTTAGAAACCAGTGTATCTCTTTGCGTTCTTTTTCTTCTCCTCCTTTTCTCATTGTGTTTCAAGAGAATGTCAGTTTGTGAATCTGTGTACTGCAACACAACGTTTTTACTTAAACCTTTGCTCCTGCTTAAAGGCTGTGTTTGTGGGCGTTTAAATTGTTATTGTTTGATGTCATTCAAACCTTTCCCATCTTTTACTAAGAACTCAGCTGCTAAGGTGAAAAATATATTTGTTAACTGCCTGCAAGAAGCAACTATCAAGTGTTTTCTGTAATCTTCTTCCCTTTGACCTTTCCCTAGAAATAGATTTTCTACTTCACCAAAAGTATATCTGCATAATTAAAAGATATGAACACCTCCCCTCTGTAACTATGATTCAACAACGTTCTGCAGAAAAAACATTAACATGCTGATGTCTTATTGGTATTTTTTCTTGTTTTGATAATGCAGATAACCTTTCTTCACCTCTAAATTTTAATTAAAAAGTCATACTATTTAACAGATTGCAAACATCAAAGTGCTTTCAATGTATCAGAATGGTTGCCTCTTATTGTTCTCTTATCAGAGATTTGTGAATGTTTCTTGCATAGTACAGATAGAATCTTATTCCACAATAAGCATTTTATCTAAGGGCACTTCCAGACAGTGCAAAAATGTGTGTTTTAAATCTGGGGCAAAAAAAGATCCAAGGACTTGACAGCAGGTCCACACACAGGAAATGCTCCTCACATCTTCCTTTGAAGTGGAACAAGATGGAGGCCAGATGGGGGACATTTAACAGAAGGTTTTTTAGGGGGGAAATAACTCTGTTATGCACTGGACCTCATATGTGCATATGTGAATATCTTAATGCAAACACAAGCAGATTTCTTATATTTCTCTTCATCCTGCTGTTAACTCACACTCTCTTTAATATTATAAACTTTAAAAGAAAGAGTTTCAGAGAGTTCTAATTGCTTTCCACTTTTGCTTCCCTTGAGTCACCTGTAGGTTCCTGGTTCCATGTTTTGACAGGCCAATCAGCTGATCAGCTTTTTCAGGCTTTTAAAAAGCATATGTGTACTAGTGTAGCGTGTGATTTTCATAACTACAGAATTATACAGTAATGCAATGGTGCACAATTTCCAGGTGGAATTGGGTTTTAAGTGCACCTTTTTATCATATGTTTTTCAGCTGTTAACTCAATTCCACCTTCACTTTTACTAAATGTTGTTTAGCTACCACCCTTTTAAACTCAGTAACTCTGGGTTTTTAGCCTCACAGCCACATGTACACTACCATATAATTGGTGGCAGTGCAGACTTGAATAACCCAGTTGAAAGCAGATAATGTGGATTATCTGCTTTGATAATTTATTTATTTATTGTTCACTTTTATATACCGCTCCTCCCTGTAGGCTCGGGGCAGTTTCCATAAAACAACAATAAAAATACAGATAAAACACTTTGTTATATAAAACACAAGGACGTGGTCAGAGTTGTCAGGAGGCACTTAGATTGAAAGCCTGTTTAAAAAGGGTTGCCTTGCAGGCCCTCCGGAAGGGGGCTAACTCCATGATAGCCCAAATGTCATCTGGTTATTTATTTATTTATTTATTTATTAAATTCGACTTGCTATACCACTCTCTCTGGTGCCCAGAGCGGTGTACAGAAAAAGAGTAAGCCAACCCATCAAATACATTAAAAAACACAGTTAAAATACATTAAAACAATTTAAAACCACCCAATAAAACAATTAGCTATGGTAATGCATTCCATAGTGTCGGTGCCACCACAGAGAAGGCTCTTTGTCTTGTTACTGAAAGGCAGCAGGAACGGATTGATGGAATCATCAGAAGATTTTGTTCTTCTGAGCGCAGCGATCTTGGGGGAACATATGGGGTGTCGGTCCCTCAGGTACACTGGCCCTAGACCATACAAGGCCTTCAAGGTCAACATTGGATTATATGGCAGTGTAAAAGGGGCCTCAATAAACATAGCTACCCCGCACATTTACAGTCTATTTTCAGAACATATCTTTTGATAGCATTTCATTAAAATATGATCCTGCTTTGATTTCCTTTCATAAAGCTGTTTAAAAAAAATAAAAATAAAAAATCAGATTGAATGACAGTAGAGCATTATGCAGCTTCCTGATCCCCTCTAAACATTTTTCTATCAGCTTTTTCTGTTCTTCAAAGATATACAATTTCTTTTAATGAAATCCGGACCTGTCAAGTTCTCTTTCCTATAACTGATATTTTTCCAGAATCCTTTAGAAACTCACCACTATTTATTTTTATTTATTATTTATTTTTATTTATTTGAGATTTATTAATTGCCCATCCCAGATGGCTCTGGGCAATTTACAATAAAACACGCAATTAAATACCTAAAACATCTAAACAATCTAAACATCTAAACAATAAAACATCTAAACTATAAGATCTTCATTTACTTGCATACCTTCCATTTCCATTGACCAGCTCGGTATTCTGGTTATGGTATGCTCCATGATCCACGTGAAGAATTCTGATGAACTACAAGAACTGCATTATTGCACTATACCCATGCTAAGCACATACTGTCTGCATACCAATCTAAAATGATGTTATTTGCAGGTTTGCTTTCTATTAATGTATTCTGAGCATTATGTGTTGTCTTCATCTCCAGTGTATACAGTAAGCTTTGTTATGAATTTTGGAGGACTGTAACGGCTGTGTCATTTCCTTGTAATTTTTGATTATTCAATTATATATACACCATAAAGCCACCATCATACCCTTTACCCTTATATGTGCAGCAGCCTTTGTGGTTCCAGCACTGATGGATTTAACAAATTGTATTCTTACCATGTGAGATCTGAAGATGTTTGATTAATGGGCAATGAAGCAGAAGAGATTATGTTCAGATTGAAAGAGACATTTTTTGGATGATAATGCCCAGAATCTATCTTCCACCACAATCAATGGCCTGCTGACCAATGGATTCTAGCAAATATGCCAAAAAACACACCTTAAAATAAGTGTTTTAGGAAGCTGTAGCTCTGAGAATTACTGATGACTCCCCCAACTATGACCACTACACTCTGTACATTTGTACATAAATGCACCTGAAAACCTCCATAAATCACCAGTACGACAATCAGTACTTCCCTTAAAAGGAAAATAACGTTATACAATAACTTCTCTGATTTTTCTTCTATTAAAGGAAACAGGAAATGTGAAATATTTTTTGAAAAAAAATCAACTCTGCTTCTCCAAATTGCAGGACTGTCTCAGAAACATCAAATCACTCAAACCTGATTGAATAGTTCCCCCTTCTTTTTGAACTCTTTCATTGAAAACCTTTCTTTCACAGCTTTGCTTGACATGTGTCATATCACAACATGAACAGCAGTTACTGGACATCAAAGAAAATGGGTGTTTCATTTATTCCTGGAAAGAATTGTTTTGGCTCATAAAATATCAGACCATCTGGCTGTTTCACCGATTCTTACAGTGATGCAATTTGATATGTTACAAGTTGCATTTTGAAAGGCAGATTTGCAAAGAATTTGCATTCCTGTAATTATTTAATGCATTTAATATTTTATGCATATTATACCATTTTGGTATAATTCACTCACACCATTGCCTGAGCCAATTTTGATCATCTAGGTGTGAGTGTATGGTGGAAATGTTGACTGCTTGATAGTCATTCCTTAAGTGCTTGAATAGCTCAAGGTTTATTTATGATTATTGAAAGACAGCCTAGTAAGTATCCTCAGATTGATAGTTTTGAAAAAGTTATGTAACTATTAGCATGTGGTGGAAACAAGAGGAGAAACAGTAAAAACACACACTACACTCTTGCTAGGTAGAAATTAGGGTTGGTCTCTGTGGTTTAAAAATTATTTGAAATCGGATTAAATTCGTATAAAAAGCTAATTTTGTTGTTTTTTGAACCATGTGCTCCAACCCGGAAGTCTACATTCTTTACCAAACCTGGGAGCCACCATTTTTCTTAATTATTGTAGTTAGATCGTATCTTCCCTCTCAGTTCTTGTAACAGGAATATTTATCCCCTCCAAAGTAGCTTCTCAAGGTACTTACAGACATATCAGGGCCCTTTGCCTGGTCGGAAGATAATTAAAGTAAAAGGCCTCCTGGAGGAAGTGAAGAAGCAAGGGGGAACCATAGAGAGGGACTGGGAGTCCTAGAGCGCCTTGGAGGACTGAAGGAAAAATAGCACTTTAAACCACCCAGAAAATTGAGGTGGATAGAAGGAAAGAGGGGAAGGAGAGAAGGAAGGCTGAAATAAGAGGAGGAGGGAGTGAGAAGACCACAGAGTGAAGAAGGAAAAACTACAGAAGCAAGGGGGAACCATAGAGAGGGACCGGGAGTCCTAGAATGCCTTGGAGGACTGAAGGGGAAAAAGCCTTTGCACGCTTTTCCTCCGACCAAGCAAGCAGAAGGGCCACACAGCATTCTGTAAGTCACCCTAAAAAGCAATTCTGGAGAAGGTTAATATATATATTCCTGTTACAAGAACCTCATACTGTATCTCTATCTATTGATGTACTTTCATCAACATGCAGAAAGTTGGTGGTACCATTTCTATATGTTATAAATCTTCAGCTCCAGTCAATAACACTCCAGAAGTGAAGGCAAATGTTTCCCTCTTGATTTGCCTGTGATGTCAGCCCTGTTTTCCTGCTGTGTGCATGTGCTGGAATAAGAACTAATAACAAATTTCATTATTAATTATGTTACATTTCAGAAAGTTTTGGAATTTTTTTTGTAAGTATTTCTATTACTAATAAAAAAATCCCCCTATTGTGTTTTAGAACCACTTTTTAATGGACCAACCAAGCCTAGTAGACATGTAAATTCAGTCTTATCATAGCCTCTTCCTGCTTTTCAATGGGACAGATTGTCTCACAGACAAGCAGCTAATTCCAATCCCCAAAGCACTGCAGAGTCCCAGTCCCAGTTTAACAGTCTCTGGTCTTATATAGTAGCTCATCAGCTTGAATAAACACCCTTAAGCTCTGACTCATCCAAAGTCCTTGGAGGTTTATTCTTAATTTAGTTGCTACTTATAACTATTTACAGGTCTTCATTTAGTATACAAAGATGCAAACTCAATAAGACCTTAACACAACAAGGATGGTGATAGATTACATAAGCAGACAATCATGGCAAGGTCTCTAAAAATAGCAGAAAGCAAGCCACATAGCAAAGAAGGAGGTGCACATACAAGCTACTCCCATTCTTCCCTCCAGAGGGCAGAAAATGACTCAGCTGTTCCTCTAGGACAGTGGTTCCCAAACTTTTTTGGCCTACCGCCCCCTTTCCAGAAAAAAATTTACTCACCGCCCCCCTAGAAATTAATTTTTTAGATGTTAATAATAATTAAACAGAAAGATATATGTATTAATATTTCTACCTTTTTCGTAAAATACAATAAAGAAAGTTGTAAATTAGAAACATTGAAGTTTGAAATTATGAAACTATTTATTGAACTTAGAATAAAAAGATAATACAAAAAAAGTTAAAACATTCAAAATCATCTTAATGAGAAGGATGAACCTGGTATGCTGCTACCAATCTAGTAATCTTCAGCTCTATTTTCGTCAGCAATAATCTTAAATCATCGCGATTGACTATTTTGCAATCGGTTTCTTTTTTTGTTAATAAATTGGTTACCGCACTGAATCCATGTTCCACTAAATATGTTGAAGGACATTATTGTTATTGTTATAAGACTCAACCAGTTGGAAGGGAACCCCAAAGGTATTATTATTATTATTATCCCTTGCTTGGCGAGATCACCTAGATCACCCCATCGCCCGCCAGGGGGTGGTACCGCCCACTTTGGGAACCACTGCTCTAGGATCATATCTCTACTCTCTTAACTCGTTCAGTGTACTGTGCTGTGAACAAATGTCTAATAAGAACTCTATTTTCACACACTGGAGGTACATACAATGCATTCCTCTCTAATACAGCATTTTTATACTTGACAGTAACTGACTTCCATACTAGGGATGTTAATGTTTACTTATTTCCTTCTCACATTTGAAAAAAGGGAAAAAAACTGTTCTCTCCCTTCTGTGTTAAAATCATGGGAATTCTACTGCATTTTTATTATTTTTTTCTAATTTGCAGATTTTTTGCTAAATTTTTATTTTAAAAAAGATTGATTTTGTACAAACATCAAAATCATTTTTTGAGTTTGATGTTTTTTGTACAATACAATTTTGTTTGCATTTAAAAAAAATTAAAAATCACATTATGTAAAACCCATTGCAAACAGGACCCATAGAAACAAAATCAGTTGAAAACCCTCTTTTTAATAGAGGTGAAAACTTTATGAGGATTCAAATGTGGCAGGTTAGATTTTTTTTGTCATTGTTGGTGTTCAGACTGTGGTTTCGTGATAAAGCAAATGTTATTCATGTAGAAGAACCAAAGGGCAAAGCACACCTGACAGTGTAGCACTGGGGTGCTGAAGAAATATGGAAGGAATAAATCTTTTTTATGAACGTAATGAATCTATGATACATAGAACAACTAACTATGTGGATTGTCTCTTCCTGTAGAGTTTACTTACTGCTGTGAATCCTGACTTGCTGTTTCTGAGATTATATTAGTTACAATTAGACCCAATTACAGAGGAAAACTTGCCTCCCCATATGATAAGGGGCACAGACAAATGTAAACATACAGTGATCAGGTTGATCTAGCAGTTAGGACTGAGATAAAACCATAGAGAAAGCAGACAAGCAGACAATTCAGATGGAGAAAATGGCTGAAAGGTAAGGAGTGAAGAAAATGAATAAATGGATTTAGATATTTGCCAAAAAGTAATAAAAAGGGAGAATTAAATAAGGTAGGCAAGAGGAAAGAAGAAAAATGTTAATATTCCCTCTCTGTTCCCAATAGGTTTGGACTATCAGCCATGAATAATTTATAGGAAATTAGAAGAATGTGTTGAATTCCTAGGCAATCTTTTGATGGATTTGTTTCAATTGGTGCAGCTCGAGGATGTGGACAAGATTCTTGGAGAGGTGAGACCGACCACATACATCCTAGACCCCTGCCCATCCTGGCTGGTAAAGGAAGCCAGAGGGGTTTGGCAGGGTGGGTGAAGGTGATGGTTAATGCCTCCCTTTGGGAAGGCAACATTCCAGCCAGCTTAAAACAAGCTGTAATAAAACCGCTGTTGAAAAATCCATGACTGGACCCCACTCAATTAGTCAACTATCGGCCAGTTTCCAATCTCCCCTATTTCGGCAAAGTCCTGGAATGTGTGGTGGCCTCGCAACTTCAAGGATTCATGGTAGACACTGATTATCTAGATCCGGCACATTCTGGCTTTAGGCTGATACATGGGACTGAGGCAGCCTTAGTCACCTTAGTGGATGATCTACACTGGGAGCTTCGACAGGGAGAGTGTGTCCCTGTTGGTTCTGCTGGACCTCTCATCAGCCTTCGATACCATCGACCACTGTATCCGTCTGGGACGGCTTGCAGAAATGGGCACTGGCGGTACTGCTTTGCAGTGGCTCCAGTCCTTCCTCGAGGGTCATTCCCAGAAGGTGTTGTTAGGGGACTCCTGCCTGGCCCCATGGCCATTGTACTGTGGGGTCCCGCAGGGGCCAGTACTGTCCCCTATGTTGTTTAACCTCTACATGAAGCCATTGGGGGAGATCATCCAGAGTTTCAGGGTATGGTGTCATCTATACACAGATAATGTCCAACTCTGTCACTCCTTCCCACCTGCTACTAAGGAGGCTGTTCAAGTTCTCAACCGGTGCTTGGCCGCTGTAATGGACTTGATGAGAGCGAACAAATTGAAACTAAATCTAGACAAGACAGAGGTACTCCTGCTCAGTCGCAAGGTCGAAAAGGGCATAGGGTTACAGCCTGTGCTGGATGGGGTTACACTCCCCTTGAAGGCACAGGTTCTCAGCATGGGAGTGATCCTGGACTCATCGCTGAGCCTGGAGCTCCAGGTCTCGGCGGTGGCCAAGGGAGCTTTTGCACAGTTAAAGCTTGTGCATCAGCTGCGCCCATACCTTGGGAAGTCTGACTTGGCCATGGTGGTCAACACTCTGGTTACATCCCGTATAGACTACTGCAATGCTCTCTACATGGGGTTACCTCCTAAGACTGCCCGGAAGCTGCAACTAGTCCAACGCTCGGCAACCAGGTTACTAACTGGAGCGGGATACAGGGAGCGCACAACTTTCATGTTGTGTCAGCTCCACTGGTTGCCATTTAGCTTCCGAGCACAATTCAAAGTGCTGGTTTTAACCTACAAAACCCTATATGGTTCTGGCCCAGTTTACCTGTCCAAATGTATTCTCCCCTATGAACCATCAAGAGCATTAAGATCTTCCAGAGAGGCCCTGCTCTCGGTCCCACCACTTTCACAGTCGTGTTTGATCTGCCCCCTCCCTCCTGACCTTTAGGAAGCTAGTGAAATTCTGGTTGTGGAATGAGGCATTTGCAGAGTGATAGCTGAGACCGGTTATTGACCAGTGTTATTGAGCACAATGTGCGGACTGAGTTGAACATGATTTCATCTTGGTGAATGGTTTATATGCTCTCTATCTTATATGTACTTTTAACGGATTGTTTATGTATGATGTTTTAAAATGTTTTTATTGTTAGCATTGAATTTTTGCTGTTAGCCAGTCAGAGTCCCTCTATGGAGTTAGAGAACATCGGAATATAAAAGTTTTATAAATAAATAAATAAATAAATAAATATTCTTTCTTAGCTATTTTCCTGATGGATTGTGATTTGTTTCTACAGGACTTTGTTTTGGACATCCTCAGGTTGGCAGCATGCATGTCTTCGTTGATGGTGTCCACCCATCTTTTATTTGGTTGTCCATGTTGTCATCATCCTGCAATCTCCAAATGTGGTGCTCTTTGTGCTACCAATGTTGGATGTCTTCTCATGACTTTGTCGTACCACTGTAGTCTTACTTCTTGCATTTTCTTGCTGATTGCTTCTATTACTGGTCTGTTATAATTTGGCACATGGTCAAGAAGTGTCAAGCAAAGTCTCCATCTCAGCATTTTCATTCCATTGTAATGAAATTCCTTTAGGCTTGTGTATGTTTCTTTTTTGCTGGCCAGCAGTACGCCCCATAGAGGGCTACTGTACGAACAACTGTAGTATAGATCTTAGCTTTGAGTTGTTCAGACATTTTTTAAGTCACACAAAATGCCAGTAGTTTGCCACTGACATTATTTGCAATCTATGGAGACCAATGACCTGAGATATTTAAACTGGAATTTAAACCTATGCAGTAATTTTCTTGTCAAGGAGAGAAGACAAGATAGTGCCATAGTAAGAGGACCTATACTATGGGCTGGGCATGAAGTTGGAATCCACATGAATTCATCACTCTGCAACCCCCCGGTGGATGGCATCAAAAACTTGTAAGATTTATCAACAGAGATGCATTATCCTTTCCAGTTCACTTTGCCAAGGCAACCAAAAAGTGTCTGAATTATAGTCATGCCTGAAATGAGATTGAAATGGTTTTGGACAATCTGTCCCGACTAGCAACACCTAGAGTTAGGAACCCACCACATGCTCCAATATTGGCCCTCACTAATTGAATGATATTTTCCCAATAGGGTGAGTTTCAGGGAGGTCTTTTTCAACAATCATGTTATAACTGTCTTATTCAGCCATGATATAATTCCGCTTTATTTTAGTAAGGAAGTTACAACTTCCTCTCTAATGAAATAAAAATCCTGTTGACATCTTTAGAATATAAAATTGAAAAGTATCCATTATGACTGGACAAGAAAAAACCAAAGTGACATACAGTAGGTATGTATTAAGTATAAAATATAAGCCAGAGAAGATCTGATTGATTTTATCTGCAAAGTGCAAAGCAAGCTGTTCACAGTAGGATGTCAAGTAGGCTACATTATATGCATTAGCAATTCTATGCAAGTAGAGAATTCATCACCATATGAATTACAGAAATAGACTGGAATTTAACATGAATTCTAGAAGACAGAAACGGAACTGTCAATCCCCAAAATTATCCAGATGTGTTCGGTTATGGTTACAACAGCAATTGATCAAACCAACATGGTTGATACTGATGAAGAACTCAGACAGACTACACTGAACAAAATAGACTAATGGTTTGATACAGTATGTGGCAGCTTTACATATTACAAAATAACAAGAATGTTGCTTTTAAACATTTTTTTCTCTAACACATGTGTCTACAAAATGAAGTGACTGAGTCATGTCCTTGTAATATTTTTTCACTATTTTCTGAATTACATTCAGCCAAAATAAAAACTTTCTACTTTTGTTTAGATAAAGAAAACGTTATTTATGAAGAGTTCTATTCAATATATCACACAATCAGGGAGAAACCGCACTTCTTTTTCTACAGTTAAAATGGAATCACAACCACTGCTCAGTTTATGTTTACTTTAATCTTCATTACAACCAACATTTGTCACTTGAGCTGTAAACATTTAATATTAAAGAGATGAAATGCTAAATGTGATGTATTTTTTGCTACAGAAAATAAATCATAATAAAATAAACCCAAAATTAGCAGGCCATGTATTCAAAACAACGACTCTGTGTCTTTCTATCTTTTATTTATCCTGTGACTATATCGTTTAAAACACAAAATAATAGAGTAGCATCCCACTACAACAGTTAATTGACAACAACAGAAGATCAATACACAATGAGCATTTTCACTCAGATTGTCTGAAGCAATTAATCTAAAGTTTTAATACTCCAAACAATCTTTTGAGGATCTTGGCTAGTTCATATCACAAAAAATAATGATTCCCATGTCTCTTAAGAAGTAAACAGAAGAGAGACAGTTTATGCAAAATACTCAAACAGGGACTTATTTGCTTAAAAGTTGACATTTTACAACCATTAATGAAGACAGAGGTCAAGGTGACAGAAGTAAAAATGCTTGCTCTGTAAGAACTTTTACTGACCTGTTACTTTTTACTGGAGAATGGTTGTCACTAGACCGAATGGCTCATAAGAACATAAAACATATTAGAACATTTTTATATTGACTGTCAATGGCTTGCCAAGGGTTCGCAGAAGGGTCTTTCTCATCTGCACCTTTCTAGAAATGAAACTTGGACTAATAAGCAGTGGCCTTTTCCAAAGTGTAATTCACCCCATACTATAAAATAAATCATAGTATGGTAGAAGCAGCAAGAATGATCTGAAAAGCAACATAAAACATTATTTTCCAAATAAACTAGATGTCTGAGAGGCTAACTTGTGTTAACAGCAGTGCTGTTGGAGTTTAGATTTCATGGAGTTGAGATCACCAAACATGAATAAGCCTGTATATCTTTCATCCTAAAACCATAAGCAGAAACAAGACATGAATCAAACACTTGGTAGGGCATTTGTTACATATCACCTCAAGATGCATGTGGTGGTTCTTGTCTGACAGTAGCAACAGTTTAAACGTTTCATTAGAGCTGAAAAATATACTCCTCAAATAAAAATATCTGCAATGTATATATGGCCATAGGAATCTGTTTATACTATGTCAGATTATTTGTCCATGTAGCCCAGCACTATCAATTCTAACTGAAAGCAGAATCACCTGCTACTTTTAACTGAGAATGCCAATGAGTCATTCACATAACAGAACAGATAAATTAACCATAGAGAACATTTGAAAAACTGCATCGCCATATCTGACTTGACCGTGCTGGCCCTCATGTAACAGGACAATCATTTTGAGGAACTTGGGGGACATCCTAGACGTTCCAGGATGTGCCACAGACCTTTCCTGCTCACAGTGTCGAAGGCTTTGGTGAGGTCGACAAATGTTACATAGAGTCCTTTGTTCTGCTCTCTACATTTCTCTTGCATTTGAAAAACTAATTTGCTATTAAAATGTTTAGTGCATGTGAGTCATATGTGCGTATGAGCCAGAGTTTAAAATCATAATTTTAAGAAGAATGAACAGAATGTCATGCTGAAACCATTCCAAGACAAACAGTTGAAGGATCATGTATAGTCTAGAAGAGGTATCCTCAAACTGCAGCACTCCAGCTGTTTAGGCCTCCAACTCCCAGAAGCCACAATGAGCTTGTTCAATTGTCAAGAATTCTGGGGGTTGAAGGCCCAAACGCCTGGAAGGCTGCAGTTTGAGGATGCCTGGTCTAGAACTTACCATCCCAGTTATGGATGAATTACAGATGGCATTATTTCTAGTTAAACATAATAATCGATGGCACGGTTTTTGTTACAATAGACATATATTTTGTGTATTGGTTGAACATGTCTGTTTTACTTTTAAGAGATGAAATTGTCAGCATTGTCAGCAACCATAGATTTTCCTTAGCCTCAATGTGGTATACTTAAGCTATTTACTATCTGACGTTATAAAGATAATTTAATTGATATGTATTATACACTTTATTACTTTCCCTCTCAACTCTTTCATTTTCACAAAAAAAATATTCTTTTTCTAGTAGGAGATATGTAGCAAGAAGCTATGGTTACCACAGGGGTGTTTTTTTTAAAAAAAATCATTTAGTCCAACATACTTAAGATGCAAATACATGGAGATCTTCCTTGTCTAGCCTGCTACTCCAACTGAGAACATATAATTTTTCAGCCAGATAAATCTGATACAACTAATTAGATTTTGTGGAATATCCCAAATACGAAAGATTGATCAATCTTACCTCAATCAACAAGTACTTTACCAATTTCTAAAAATTAGAAATAGAGAAGGAGAAAGATGAGAAAAAATGAAAAAAATACAAAAAGAGTAGAAGACTAGAAAATCTTTTTTAAAAACTTTGATCAGAATTATGTACTTCATTACAAGTTCCCCAGATTTCAATGGAAAATAAAGATGCCTTATGAGGAATCATTGAGAAATATCAGTCCCCTTCCACACAATTGAATAAAACCAAACATTATCTGCTTTGAACTGGAATATATGTCAGTGTAGACTCAGTTAACCCAGTTCAAAGCAGCTATTGTGGGGTTTTCTGCCTTGATATTCTGGGTTATATGGCCATGTGGAAGGGCCTAAGTCTCCATTATTCTCTCAATTTGCTTCTCTTCTTTACAAGCTCTAGTGATAAAAGAAATGTAAGAGTTCTGTATATAGATGTCTAGCATATTACTTCCTCTGTTTTCCTTATTACTTTTAAATGCTCAGGAGGAGGAGCTTAATTCATCAACTTTTTTCATCTCATTCTCATGCTCTTAAACGTACCAGGTACAATTTTCCATGATCCTTCCATTCACCCACAGTTGCAGTGCAAGGAGCAAATGGAACAACAACACAACATCTTCAACCTGCAGCTCATTGACTGCTCCCAACAAAGTGTCAAAAAAACTCTAGAACAGGCATATCTAGCCTTGCATTTAAGAAGGATGGCAGAAGTATAATGAATAAATAGGAATGTCAATATGGTCTAAACAATAAAATACAGTATTGTAAACAGAAAAGAGCATAAATTGATCATTTTAATTATATGGTTTTCCTCTCATGTACTTGGTGCATGTAGCATCTTGAAAATCATAGTTTAGATACAGACACTGAAGCAATGTTACATTAACAATGATTGGAAGAAACACCGATTTCAACATGAGTATCATCTCAACTCTCATATTCATTAGGTTATTTGAATGCAGACTTCTTAGTCACACAATAACATTTAGCTGATTAGTATCCCCCTGACAGGAATCAGCCATAAGCTTATGAGCCATCTTCCAGTAGTACTTTTAGTACTTTAAATGGTTTTCATTAGTTTCATGGGTGCTCAATCTGCTAATTTTCTTGATGTAGAGAACACTTTTATTTTGTCAGGACACTTCGAAAATCAAGTCAACATTACATGAGTAATAATGTCTGGGCATGAAATAGCCATCAGTGAAAGTTTGGCAGCTGCTGAGCATGATATTTTAAAATCATTTTGTGACTAGTATCAACTAGCATGCATATATGACTATTTTCAGTTTCCACAAATATCGGTTATTATTCTATGCAGTCTCAGAAGAAAAATAACCAGAGCAGCCAATGTGAACTTATATTAATACAATCCCTAGACACCTCTGTATGTGTGTGTATGAGACAGAGAGGGAGTGCTGACAGAGCACTTTGCAATAGTGTAAGAGCTACAGATCAGTAGTAAGCTTAGACTATTTTTACCTGCAACCATGCTGCAATAAAGTGGCATCTTCATTCAATCGATAAAAGGTTACTTACTTAACATTTTCTCTAGCATATTTGGATAGCTAGCCTATTAGATCATTTTCTGAAAAATAGCATGGTTAATGAATGGAAATAACAGTTACATACCTTCAGGGAGAATCTGCCCGATAACAATAATCCATTAGGAAAATGACAATATCCTCTGATCTATTGCTGGAAAAGCAGAGACTTGATGGAGAGTTTTATTCCTTCTCCTCAGCACTCCAGAAGAAAATGAGCATCATTTGAATATTTCTCAAGCTGTGACATCTCTCAAGATCCCTGGTTGCATTCTGTTTTCCAGAGGACAGCAATCTGATGTTCCAGTGAGAATACACAGTGAAGGCAAATTGAAAAAGCTTGAAATAAATTAGGGATGTCTAAGTTAAAATTGTCTCTGCTTCTGACTCTCTCTCTCTCTCTCTCTCTCTCTCTCTCTCTCTCTCTCTCTCTCTCTCTCGTCTGCAGTCTGAAAGTCTGTTTTGCTGTGGAAAAGCTAGATGGCAGGCTGCCTCAGTGAGTTTTTCTTAAGGCACAGACAGCATTTTCAATGAAGAATTTCCCCCCATTATCTATGTTAAAGTAACTGAAGTATTATTTTGAAAGTGTCTGGTGGAATGATATTCATTCAATTGTTGCTTTTTTCAAAACTGCAGGTCAAAAACACATTAGTTGGCTAGACATTTCTATCTAAATGAAGTAATCCATGTTTTTGAGGTAACAAATGATAGCTAGGATTTTGTAATGTTCTTATACAAATTTTTTTCACTCTCTATACCCAATGGTACAGCCAGCCCTATGGATTCTGCAATTATGGATTCAATAATTAAACCTTGATTTTGTCATTTTGTATGAGGGACACCATTTTACTATGTCAATGTATGTAATGGTACTTGAGCATTCACAGATTTGGCTATTCATGGGGAGACCTGGTGGAAACCTGGTGGAAAACAAGGCCCATGGTATATTTCATGCTCTGTGATCTCTGCTCCTAAAATTTATATCCACACACCTTGCTCACATTTCCAACTCATTTTTTCCCAGAGATTTTAGGAATTTATTAGTTGTATCATATCTGCTGAAGTGTCCTTCACCATGCTTTGTGATAAAAGTGATTACAGTAATCTAACTTGTTGAAGTATAGAGCCATCAGTGTGAGCTATATAGAGAACACACATACCGTTTCTGAGTTAAACACTGTTATTTCATTTAAAGTGAAATGCATGTTGTGTTAGAGCAAATATACAATTCCCTGTTGATCAACTGGTTTCTATTGTGGGACTTGGAGAAACTATAAATTGGAGAAACTATAAATTGTGATATTGCAAAGTAGGAGGGAAATTCAAGGAAAAAAGATGGAGAAAATAATTCATGGTTTGAGATGTCTCAGTCTTTATAGCTAATAAATAAGATGAGCTTAAACTCTTACAAAAATGGAAAATAAGATTTAACAGGCTCTACTGAAAGCTGATGGAATGGGACCCATGGCTAGAATATAATAGTTGAGGGATATAACATCTTTACAAAGCAATGGAGAGTAACAGTGTAAATAAGAGATAATTAATTATGAGAATGGAAAGTAGCATTTTAAGTAAGGGACAATAAGTCACTGGACTGGAAAACTGGAAATAAAATTAAGAAAATAATGCTATAAAAGAGGAAAACAGCAATGAAACAATCACTGTAAGAATCTGGTATAGACTTGAAGATTAGATTTAAGAATTGTATTATGCCAACAGTTGAAGCTGCTCCAATTCTAAATGTACCAAATTTAACTTTACTGTTCTACAGTAATTATGCATTTGAAAGAATAAGATCTTCCCCTGGAAATTGTACAGAACAATTAAAAGGAACAATAAAAAAACTGAGTTGAAATGCAATTTATATTAAGCAGTGCAAGTTCACATTTTACAGAGCTCAAAGGAGGTTTCATAACTCCCAGAATTCTGGATTCATAACTGGAGCATGGATCCTTGGCATTTTACAACCTTAATAAAGACAGAGAAGCTAGCTTCCGAATAGGATTCAAGCTGTGATTCTTTATCTAGTGAGCCAGAGTATCATGTTCAGCACAAACATTTCATTACCCAGTTCACATGTCACTGCTAATGTGTCAGGATGTGAATTACAATTACTGATGGAGGTGAGTATTGAGATCAATAACCCTGATACAAAAATGCACTTTGGTATGCACTGAAGCAGTAAGCCACTTTGTAATACTTCTATTAAAAAATCTTACTAGTTCCAATCTGGTAACATGTTGAAACATGATTTGGGCCCCAACGGAAGAAACTAAATGGCTGAAATTGTGCATGGTTTTTTCATATGTCTCGGTGGAAACTCATAATTAACACACAATCTGCAATCTTGTGTATTGCAAGCTCTTGCACAATGTAGACACACCTGGGAAAGGTTACTAGTGTAGACCATGAAAGGCATATAAATAACCTTTTCCTTTTTTTTCTAGATATAGAGAGCCAATGTGATTTAGTTATTATAAACTTGAATTGAGAGGTGGGAAATTGTACTTCTGGGACTTCATGGCAACTGCTGCTGCAGGTGAGTGTGCTATTTTCTGGTCTCTAAAGAATACAAGCCAAAACTAAAGCAGCCTGACATAATGTGCCAAAGCTTGGAACATGTAGGGGACCAGAGCCTAGGCTATTTAAGGCCAATTATCCCCTCACAATCCCTCCTTGCCTCCAACCCATCCTTCCATCCTCAGTGTAGTGTGAGCTGAGCTGGTTGGGGTTCATAACTTATCTCTGTGACCTGAACAGTTGGTAATGCTGTTTAAATAAGGAGCCTCTAACAAACATTGGGGGGGGGGTATCAAAATTCAGTGTTGACCTTGGCACCCCTTTGTGGACTCTAGGACAGCTTCTTGAGGTCTTGGAAAAAGTGAGGTTACGAAAGAGTAAGTCCTTTGGACTAACCTGATCAGCTCCCCCCTCCCTCCCTGTACAGTCCACAGGTTTAGAAATCTGCCCCAACAAGAATACTTCAATATTTTAAGAAAATAGCATATACTGATTTGAAATTAGCACAATAATGATTGATTATGAGTTAATCATTTTTAAATATAGCTTTATTTTACACTATATTTGACTTAACTAGATCAACAGATGGATATGACTAACTCACAAAAGAAAAAATGAAAGACCATTTATATATTGAAATAGTTGTGCCATTTTCATCTCTTTATCATATTTATTTTGATGCTGTCTTGTTTTTAGTTCTGTTTTCAAAGATATAGGATGGAAGTTATCCTTGTTTTACTGTGGCTGCAATGCATTAAACTCTCACCTTTTTCATTAGACAAGAAAGACAATATAAGACAAAGAAATAAATACTCCATATTCCATCAAAAGACTTGCCAATAGATACAAAGACAAATACTTCAAAAGACGTTGCAGGAAAAAATGACATTAAAGATTCCTTAAACTATTTTATAAGTATGCATTAGAGATTGAGAGAAAATGTCATGGATTAACTGAAAAGCTCAGTTTTTGTTATTGTTATTATAAATAGCTCTTTCATTTATTATATTGAGCAAAACTTGTAAACTGAAAAGTTTTGCTTCATTATTTTTATTATACAGTCATAAACATTGAGAGACATTCACTAATCTATGTTACAGAGTAAAATAGGGCTGAGATTACTGGTAGAATCATACAAATAGGTTTTGACTTAAGTGGTTTTATAGTATATCTCACACTTAAAGGCCCTATCTACATGTCTAAAAACCCAGAATTCACTGGGATAAAAAGTGGGGGGGGGGAATGTTTAGTGAAAGTTAAGGCGGAATCAGGTTAATAGCTGACAAGCACATGTTTAAAATGTGCACTTAAAACCTGATTCCACCCCAAAATCGCACACCTTTACCTTCTCTCTATATAAAGAGAGACCTGTCATCGTGAGTACTTTAAAAACAACAAAACCACTGAATGGACACACACCAAATTTGGCCACGAAACGCCAAACGGGACATGGTGTGACCAACAACCAGAACAATTACACAAAAACAAAACAACTTCTAAATCGAATTAAAAACCACTGGAGGACGGCACAGGGCACGCGCGCCACTCAGCCGCTTCAGAGAGTTTGCCGCTGAGATAACCGGCCTCGGTGTGCCGGCCAATTGGGAGCCGCACTCGTGCCCAACAGGCAGGAGCAAGACTTGGCTCCCTAAGCGCACGCGCGCCGGCCAATTGGGAGCTGCCCTCGTGCCCAACATACAGGGACAGGGCTTGGCTCACTGGGTGCGTGCTCACCTCACCCCTTCGCTCCGTCAAATGGAGGTACATTTGCTGCAGGGGTGTGGCCTCCTCTTCTTCCTCCTCCTCTTCACTGCCGGATTTGACTCCCCGCTGGGCATGGGCCCTCCTGCGTTGTTTCCAGGGGCCTAGGTAGGTATCGGGCTTTTTCCCTCAAGACAGCCCTTGGGCAGAGTGGAGATGGGCTGGGGAAAGATGCAGGGCTCAAGGCCTCCTGAAGCCATGCCCCCTCATGGGAGCCCTGTCTGGGCCAACTTGGGCCCTCCCTTTCGCCCTCCAGGTGTTTTGGACTACAACTCCCACTACTCCAGCCCCTTCCCTGCTCTGGCCTTGCCCCCTCTCCCTCTCTGCACTTCCTCTCCTTCACTCTTACCTTCATTCCTTTCCCATTCTCAAACAAGGGAGGAAGATGTGGTGGTGGTGGGGGCAATAACAGGCCCCACCCCTAGCTCCAGCCCGGCCCGGCCCCTTCTCCAATCTGGCCCCATCCCTGCTCCATCCCTGCTCCACCCCTTCCCCACTCTTGCCCCACCCCCTCTCCCTCCCCCTCCTTCCCTGTAGCCTTCCTTCCTTCCTGATGGAAAGGAAGACACCATCAAAGTGCTCCTGACAGATGCCCATCCAGTCAGAAAGTAGCCCCAAAAGCCATCCAGTCCAACCTCATTTGGCAGTAAAGGAAGACACAATCAAAGCCCTCCTGACAGATGGCCAGCCACTTGGAAGGGAGTCTCCAAAGGCCATCCAGTCCAACCCTCTTTGTGTGTGTGTCTGTCTAACCACCCATCTATCCATCTACCATTACATCTATCTACCTATCTACCTACCTACCTACCCTCTGTTCCATCTACCAATGCCCCTTCTGCCTATTGCTTCATGTCTGGATTTCCTCTGTTTTCTGAGGGCAGTGTTCAGCAGCTATTTCATATTTCTAAAAATGATATTTTTCTATTTCATAATTCTAAACACACACGTGGGATATACACACAGAGAGGGGGGAGAGGGAGGGAGGGAGCACAATTAGGAGAATAAGGATTTGCCCTGTCCTGTTCTTAAAGTGAGGTATAAAAAGGTCTAAGGGGGAACATGACACAGGAAAAGATTAGAAAGATTAGATAGATAGATGATAGATAGATAGATAGTAGGCATGGTTTAGAATCCTAAAATGGCGATTCTTATATCAAATGGGGGGGGGGGGGATTTTTTTTGATTAGTAAAAGAAAGACTTACAAAAAAATTCCCAAAAATTTCGGAAATGTAACTTAGTACTAACAAAATTCGTTAGTAATTCGTATGCCAGAGCATGTGCATTCCAGATGGTTTTGGCCTACAACTCCCAGAAATCCTAACAGCTGGTAAATTGGCTGGGATTTCTGGGAGTTGTAAACCAAAAAAAAAAAAAAAAAAAAACTGAATAAACCACACTGAATTCTAGATGGGACTCTCCAAATAGGAAGGAGGGAGGGAAGGAGGAAGGGAGGGAGGGAGTGGGTATTCTATTCTTGGAAGCAGCAAAAGAAAGGAGGAGGAGCCCCCCCTCGCTCCTCGCTGCCTCTCTCTCACCCCGATCCTGAGGGAGCGAGGGCCCAAGTTTGCCCAGGCTGAGAGGAAAAGGAAGAGGCCTGAGGCTGTGAGGAATGGTGGGAGTTGAAGTCCAAAACACGTACCTGGAGGGCTGAAGCTGGCCCCTGCGATGGGGCATGGCAGAGCAACGGGGAAGAGAAGCATCTGAGAGAGCGCAGGGAGAGAGAGGAGGAGAAGCGCGCGCATGTGTGTGTGTGTGTGTGTGAAGCAGGCCCCTGCGATGGGGCATGGCAGCAGAGCAACGGGGAAGAGAAGGAGGGGGGGGAAGCCTGGAAAGAGAGGAGGAGAAGCGCACGTGTGTGTGTGTGTGTGAAGCAGGCCCCTGCGATGGGGCATGGCAGCAGAGCAACGGGGAAGAGAAGGAGGGAAGCCTGGAGGACTACACTTTCCAGAATGCATTGCCTAGCCTACCTAGCAGCAGAGTCACTTCCAGTTCCTCATAGAAATGCGGGAAAAGAAGAAGCTGAATGAAGGCGGGAAGGAAATGAGGGGGAGAAGACAGGGAGAAGTGAGTAGTACAATAATTAATTAATGAAGACTTAAGAATTTCTTACGATCATAACGCAAATTGTTGGCCTCAAGGACCGTAAAAGGAAGTCTACTTCCGGAATCGCGGCAGCGATCCGTAAAACCTCAAAAGTCCCATTACATACGAATCTCTTACGAATCCTTTTAATTTCCGTTTCATTTTTCTCATGCCTAATAGATAGATAGATCAATCACTGGTTACAGACACACACAGGTGTCTGCTTCAAAATCATAATGTAATTGTACCTGCCTCTCCATAACAGTAAAAAAGAAATCACCAACATTCAATACATAGGTACCTCTCCTTCATAATAGTCAAGATTGCTACCTCTACTTCAAATATTATTACTATAGGCCACAGCAACACATGGCAGGGCACAGCTAGTAACTCTATATCCCCTGCAGTCATGCAAAACATCTGTTTTCCTTCCCTTCCTCCTGTGTGTGCATCTCCAGTGCACATGCACTAAAAGCCTGAAACAGTTGATAAGGCTGTCAAAAATGGAGTCATGGAAGCACAAGTGGCTAAAAGGAAGCAGAATTGGAAAGCATTAGAACTCTGTGCAACCATTCCTTTATTTCAGTGGTTCCCAATCTTTTTTTGACCAGGGACTACTCTCTAACATTAGTACCAAAAAGGTTACGGATCTGTTTTTGGTCAACTTTAGATTTTGGGTTTTTATTCAGAATAATGCATTGGATAGACCACAACAATTCTAATTTCTGATACAGAATATATGCCCTCCAGTAGTCACCATCTGCTTGCCCACAGAAAAAAAATTAATAATTTAGAGCTGATGTAGTAGTAGTAATCTTTCATCAGTAGTCAGCCTCTCCCCTCCTGACATCCCTGTTGCCTCAGCACTATAAGAGGGATTTGTGAGATCAGTAGCTCTGGTTGTCACATCGTTTTGAGGCAACAGTGTAGTAATTGTGAGGCAGTGGACCATATTTTTGTTCTTGCGGACCACTGGTGGTCCACGAACCACATGTTGGGAACCACAGCTTTATTTGAATCTTTATCATATTAAACAGAGCATGTATTAATGGTTGAGTGAAGAGAGAGAATAATAAATCTGCTTGTATTCACATTTGGATCTCAGCATGTGTGCATATGAGGTCCAGTGCATAGCAGAGAGATTTTTTTTAAAAAAACATTCCACTAGATGTCCCCCATATGGGCTCCCTCTTGATCTGCCTCAAAGGAAGATGTGAGGACAGTGGGGGAGCATTTCCCGGGACTGACAGGTCTGTGTGTGAACCTGCTATCAGGATACTGGAGTTTTTTGCCCGGGTTTTCAAACCTGCATTTTGGCGCTGTCCAGAAGCACTCTAATTCGATATTTTATGCAGTTTGAAGATAGCTTCAAACTGTGGTGGCCAAACAAAAACTTTCACAAAAGAAAACCCTGAATTCATATCCATTCTCTGTAGTTTGTCTCCTCACCATCTGGGCCTCTAACTGGTTCTAAGATTTCCTATGTAATCCTCTGCACAGCAAACCACTTTCTTCAGTAATGATTTGAAATGGCATAAAATAGTCAGTGCAAGTATCCCAAAAGAGGTAAATAATTTTTCAATGAAAAATGGGGTTCCTTATATACAGTACCTCTTCCAAAAATTGTAACATACTACCAGATGTTTCACATATTGACTTTTAAGCTGCTTTGGACAGTTGCATGCACACACACTCACACACATATAGTAATTTGATATATTTAGCTTGGCGCCTATCTAACCATCCTCTTGGTAAACTCAGACACCAAATAATCACTATTTATCCCTGCAGCAATACAGTTGGGTAGCAGAAAATGTTGGTTTCCATGTATGGTGCTACAGAGGGTGGAAGGCCATCTGTCAGGGATGTTTTATGTGTTACTGAGTGACAGGGGGTTGGACTGGATGTCCCCTAGGGTCTCTTCCAAATCTATGATTCTGTGAAAACTGGCCCATGTAGTAAGGTTGATATTCCCAGTTGACTATGTGTATAGCAGATAGTAGAATAAACCTATATCACAGCTTTAATTGAACTTTTTTTAAACTCAAACATAACTATATTATTTGGACTTGCACTCTGCTGTTGTTACAATGGATCTTGACTAATATTTTTACATAATCCGAATTAGATACACATATCTCAGGATTTGAAAAAAATGATAGCATGGGAATTATTCCATGGTTATTTCATTTGGAAAGTGGAAAAAATAGGATGGCATCAGTTAATTCTATGGTCTTGATACAAACAGCACATTACTGCTATTGAAAGTGTGCTCTCTTTTTTAAAAAAAATACAAGTATGCAAAAAAAAGTCCTCATGACGATCTGATGCACAAAAAGTTGTGCAGTGAAGCCAACAGTGTTGCAATGATTCATAATGGCTTCAGGTTACTGCTTGGGAATGAAAAACAGTAGCCTGGAAAAATGGAGCAATGCATTATCAAGCATTCACTGCAGAACAATTATGTTCACTGGTAATTAAGGAAGAAAAAAATCATATTGGTGTGGCAATCACATATCCATGTTTAGTGGATACCTGGGAGCCACTGTAGTGTAGTGTTTCAGCAATGAACTGTGCCTCTAGAATCTAAGGTTTGAATCCTCACTTGACTATGAAACCCATTGGTTGACCTTTGGCATATAACAGCATCACAAAATGTCAATGCCAAATCTTTTCTGAACAAAGATTGTGACAAAAACTATGGAATTGCCAGAGGATAGAAATGACTTGAAGGCAAACAATAACAGCAAATGAATACATAGTGACAATGCATATGAAGGTACAAGCATTTGTAAAAGAAAATATTTTTGCTGAACATTCAGGAAATGAATTCAAATCTAATGAGGAGGGACAAGAAATAAGACTGTAATGAATGGGAACACATTTTGAGAAAAGAAATACCGGAACTAAATGCATAAATGTGCAAAATAAACTCTGACCCTCCAATATAACATTGAAATTTAAATACAACTTAGAACAAGCCATTTCTCCCTTACAGTGCAGGCTGCTATGAGAAGCTGCTAGCGTTAGCTAGAAAGTAGGCTAAAGAGAAATATTATTCCTGCAATAGTCACAGGATTGCTGCTAGCCATATCCTCTTGAATGTGAAATTAAATGTAGTCAGATAAATTATGTTCAAAAGTGAATAAATGGTAACACATGACAAGGTGTTTCCTATTATTTCCCACAGGAAAGAATTAGAAAGAATAAAAGAAGACAAGGACACTAATGCTGGGAATTTGCCTGTTTTAACATGGCCTTCTTCAAAAAAATAAAAAGTGCAGAATTGTAAGCTTCTCTTTCTGTGATCAAAGAAGTAATGTAGAAAAGAGTCACCACCAAGACACAGAAGGGACGAAAAGAAAGTGTGGTAAAAGTGATGGGAATATCATAAAAATCAACACTTTGTAAGTCAATCAATATCTGATGCAGCATCAAACAAAAACCATCTGCCAGGTGGGTTGTGCATATGAACACCAAATCATACAAGTCACTGCACATGTTCCCAACCCAACCATCTAAAACAGGGCCCACTGAACAAAACACAATTACAAATCATTTCCCCAAAGACACATCTTCCCACTGATCCCACAAACCAGAGCGTAGCTCATTGATCCCTAGAAGCAGGGGCGAGAGCTCATCTCTGTAATGCCATGGGACAGGGTGCACTGCACTTTGGCCGCACAAATACAAATAATGGTACATATCAGAGACATCTGAATCACACTCCAACTACACACACATGTCACCTTCATAATCATAATCATAGTTGTCTTCCAACCCCTTGAAATAACGAGACAGACAAATAACATGGAAAATCCTATAAAGTCTGGATTATCCAGGTGTCTCAATGGAGTGTCTTATAAACTGGTGTAATCCACAAATGAGGGAGGGGTGCAAACTGGTACTTTGAAAGGAAAGACTCAGTCCAAGCCGGGGGGGGGGGGGGGTGAGAAGAACAGTCAATAATCATTCCAAGGACGTAAACAATAGAGTCCAAACTCCACATGTAAAGGAGGTGGGTGGAAGCTGACGAAGTGAGCCATGCACTTATTCCTTTGGCCACTAGGGTCCGTTTAGCTTGAGGTGCTTTATCAAGGCTTCAATAGTAGAAAATATAGTGTCCTTTCTGTGAAAGCATTAAATAATTACACACATGCTATATGCAACTGGCAGCAAACAAAACCCCACCTATCCTTCCATGTAAGAAACAGTTATACATACCATTTTTCAATGCAACATCAGCATAACCTTACCACACAGGGTAAGGTGACCTCAAAGGTAATTAGTCCTCAGTAAGAGCCTCCTATATATACATGTAATACACACAGCTGTTAAATTAGCAACGAATTTACACCAATCATGGAAAACACACAATAAGAAACCACAAAGTTCAGTAACATACAAGCAGACTGGCATATCAAATATAAATCTCTTATACATACTGAACTTTGTGGTTTCTTATTGTGTGTTTTCCCTGCTTTTATACCACTAGTATTTATACACTGCTGAGGCTTGGCATTCACTTGTTTGTCCGCTTTGAAAAAGTTGTATCTACGGCGAAACGCACGTGGCCATTTACGGAGTACCGTCGTGGCTAGCATCAGATGAATTGCCTCTACGTTTGAGATGACTACTTGGATACAATCTTTATTTATCCTACGGCATCCCGGTTGGGGCATTTACTTTATGACTCCATTGGGAGTGAAGTTTGAATGGTGTTTGGCCATTCAGTCAAATATTGCGGCTTTTGGAACTTCCAGGATATACCGCTTTTGAAAAGGAAAATTATATAACTTTCTTTGTTCCTGATTGGTTTGTATGGTACTATTTACCTCCTACGTTTGGATCATACCTCCACTGGATTTATTGTGGATTGGAATCGGGATAGATATCCTTCTGAACAACGTGTGAGAGTTACAGCCAATAAGCGGCAGCTTTTCGGAACTCCCAGATCGTGATCCTTACCAAAAAGGAAAGCATCCCGCCTCCTGGTGTTGCTCTACACCCATAAGGATTTACAATTGCTTTGCATATAAAGACACTCCAGCTATACATTTAAGTATCTCTACGAACCTTGGACTCTTACAGGGACAAACACGCATGTATATCATTATGAATGGATGGACTGTGCAATATGCAGGAGCATAGGATTGGCTTGTATTTCATTTTGTTGATATATATGGGGAATTCCAGTGTATGTTGTGTTATTGATTACAGCTATTGATATATGATACTCATGTTTTTCATGTGATAAAATAATTGATTGATATAAACTACTGAATGATAGATATTATCAGTGTTACTTCGGGTGTGTTTAACCATTGTTGTGGTGTTGTGTTGTAGTTTAGACATACTTCTGCTGTGTATCTTTTAGTTTGTTGTTAGGAACTCCGACTGGGGTTTCTTTCTCCAGAAGCAGATTATGGCGACAGATGTAGGCTATGCTTTTGAGAAACAAGAGATGGATAATATTATACAAGACTTGGGACTATTTGACCCTCAGGAAGGTAGTTCAGACACCGCCATGCCGCCATAGGGGCCTGGATCAGGGCCCCGGCCCTGGCCCCGGCAAAGAAAAACTGCAGGTGGGAGAACTTCCCACGCGCGTCTGGGCACATAAAGTGCTCGGCAGTGCACACCTTGATGCTGCCAAGGGCCCCACCCCAGGCCCCAGCAAAGGAAGGCGAGCTGGCGGGAGAATGTCCCGCATGCGCCCAGGTGCGCAAAAGCACCCGGCGGCATGCACTGCCCCATTGCCACCGAGGCCTGGATCAAGGCCCCACCCCAGGCCCCGCAAGTCCAGTGAGCCAGCGGGAGAATATCCCACTGAGGCCCGGTGATCAGAAGGTGCCACCCCACGCCACCCCATAAGAACATAAGTGAAGAGCCATGTCGGACCTCAGCCCATCTAGTCCAGCATTCTGTATCACACAGTGGCCCACCAGTTGTACACGGGGATCTCAGTGGCAAAACCCTGACCTGCCCCCACAACCAGTACCCGGGGAAATCCTGCCTACCTCAACCAACTCCGAGGTGGCACTTGAATGTCCTTTTCAGTAAGCCCAGGCCCGGGCAAGGAAGTGCTAAAAGAGATGGGGATCGATTAGGTGCTCATGAGGGAGATGGCAAACGGGGCTGAACAGGAAAGGCCCAACCCGTCCATCCTGTCAGGTAAGAGGCATGATGAGGGAGAAAAGAGCCTCCATGCCTGAGCCTGGCTGGGCAAAGGCAGGTGACTGGCCAAAGGGAGCGAGGGAGAAAGGGGTGATGGAGAGCTGAAGTATCCTTCCCTTGCTCCCAATGCAGCCCAGAACAGACCTGGTCTTCTTCCAACGGGGAGCTTTTTCTTCAGGTTGTTTCTCCCTCGACGCTCTCAAGCAGAATGAGGGAGAAAGGGCTGACTTACAGCAAGGCCAGCCCCGCCCCCTTTCTGGAAGGTTCCACAGAACCAACCAATCTCTTGTCCGAGGGAAGAGACAAATTGCTCCACACTCCAATCTTCGTTGGAGGGTGAAGTGTAGAATAACTCATGACCAAGTATGTTTGTCTTCCAAAGGTAATGTCTTGGTGGTGGGTCCATAAGGGACTATGAAGACCTATTTTGTATCCACATGGTCTTAGAATGTGGATACTATTTGCCCCCTCTCCCAAAGGAATTTGGGCTTGAAGATTAAAAAAAAGTAGTCCCTGCCAGGATTAGCTGCCTGGGTGGAGAGCAGTTATTAAGGCTGCTGCCACCTTTAGCTCTAGGATTGGAGCCCAGAACATTGAACCACCCTTCTCACCCTAGGATTGGTGATAAAGCTTCAGTGATAAAGCTTCCTTTCCCCCAGTCTTTCACTTTCCTGTTGTCGCACTCCTAATCTTAACTGTGAGTCATTTGTAAGTTGAGGGTTTATAACTCGGGTACTGCCTGTTTTCAACTTCACTTGCCTGAAACTTTGTAACTCATTGGGAGTTCTATTATGTTTCCTCAACAATGCATCCTAAAGTAATCAGTAAAGGTAAATTAATGGCAATCTTTACCAAAGAAACAACACCCCTATTTTGCTTAGTATGAGATAATCATTCTTCAGAGAACCCTAATCGGCCATGGAAATAAAATATTTCAGTGTACATTTAGTCATTCAAATAAATGCACACTCCCAGATATTCCAAATAGAAAAATCAATCTTAATAGTCTTTACACTTGAAATATTGTCATTCAAATATACTAGGCAACTCCATTTATCATCTTCATGAATAGATAAGCCACTCTAGTTCCTTGCATTGTGTTACTGAATTATTGAGTGAAAACCAAGGTCAGCTGGGAAAGTATCACACTATTAACATTTCTGAATATTTCTTTCTTATGCCTGAGGGACTCTTCCATTTCCAACAGTCAACAAAGACAGATTGCACAATCCATGAAGGACTGCTATTGTTGTTACACACCTCTTCAGTTCAGCTAGCCCACATACAGCACAGATTAATGTCACTCTCCTATGAAGTTGCTTGTTTATTGCCTTCATAATGTTGTAGTATCTGTTCACTTAGGGCCCTTCCACACAGCCCTATATCCCAGAATATCAAGGCAGAAAATACCACAATATCTGCTTTGAACTGGGTTATCTGAGGCCACACTTAGATAATGTGGGATTTTCTGCCTTTATATTCTGGGATATAGGGCTGTGTGGAAGGCCCCTAGAGCCTCGAAAATACCAGGTTTGGGGCAGTATCATGTTAGTGACATACAAAAACCACCATCCCAGAGGCAGCTATTCTCTCCACAATGTAAATAGCCACATTTTGTGGCTGAGACAGTCTTCCCCAATGATCATGGCAGTACTAGTGGAGACCAAAGGGATAAGTGTCTATCTATGTACCACCAGTCAGATGCAGACTGTTGACAACATCTGCTGAGATTTTCAGAAGATTATGGTGGATCATAGAATCATAGAGTAGACAAAGACCATCCAGTCTCTTCTTAAAAACATCCAAATGAGACTTCACTACACTCCACTGTCATACAGCTCTTACCATCTGGACGTTCTTCCTAATATAATAATAAACTTTATTGAGATGGAATATTAAAGTGGAATCTCCTTTCTTGTAGTTAGAATCCATTGCTACATGTCTTAAAGTATACCACTGAATAATAATAATAATAATAATAATAGCAAACTTTATTTATACCCACTTTTCTCCCATGGGGACTCAAGGTGGCTAACAATCCTACACTTAGTCAGACTTGTCTGAGAGATTAAAAATAAAAGGGGGTCCTCTGTTTTTGTCAGTAAAAAAGGAAGGAAAAGTAAATGGTAGGGCCGTTGTGTGGAGAAAGTGTTGAAATACTAACAGGAGATGAGGAAAAGGCAGAGCTCCTCAACATCTTATTTGTCTCAGTCTTCTCCCAAAAAGAGATTGGTGTTCAAACTGACTGCTATGAAGCCAAAGAAGAAATGTAATCCAAAATAGGTAAAGAACTAGTCCAGGAATATTTGGCTGCCCTAAATAAATTCAAGTCTCCAGGGCCAAATGACCTATATCCAAGAATACAAGCCAAAACTAAAGTAGCCTGATTTGGATGAAAGTTTAGAGGGCATGCTTATCAAGTTTGCAGATAACACCAAATTAGGAGGGATACCTAATGCTCCAGAGGACAGGATCAGAATTCAAAATGACTGTAACAGATTAGAGAGCTGGGTCAAAACTAACAAAATGAATTTAATCAAGGACAAAGGTAAGATGTTAAACTTTGGCAGAAAAAGTGAAATGCAAAGATACAGGATGGGTGATGCCTGGCTCAACAACAGTACATGTAACAAAGATCTTAGAGTCTTCATGGATAACAAGCAGGGGCGGTCCTAGCAATTACGCGGCCTACGCAACCGCGTAGAGCGCCATCTTGGACACCGCGGGGTGGGGCGCCATCGTGGGCCGCCGCCGCGTCGCCGTCCGTGCTGCTGCTGCGCCGCCCTCCGCGCGCATGCGCTGTCCCTACGGAGCTCTCTTGAGTTCCGCAGGCACAGCGCATGCGCGGAGGGCGACACGCGCGTGCGCTGTCCCTACAGAGCTCAAGAGGGCCCCCTCGCTTGCTTTTGGTTTCCTTCGCGGCAACGCTCCCTTTCCTCGCTGGCTGAGGCTGCAAAAGGGACTCCAGCGGAAGCTGCGGCGGCGCGGCGGCACCCATCCCTGCTGCTGCTTGCAGGAGCTTCTGGGCTTTGGCAAGGAGAAGGAATGAAACGGAAAGGGGGAAAGATAGAGAGGGAGAGAGGAAAAGAAGGAAGAAGAGCAAGTAGAAAGGAAAGGCAGGCAAAAGGTGCCGAAGGAAGGAAGGAAGAAGGAAGGCCCCTCCTCCTCCTTCTCCCTTCCCAGGCCTCGCACCTTCTTTCACTTTTATTTCTTTTTCTCCTTCCTTCCTTCAGCAACTTTTGCCTGCCTTTCCTTTCCTTTCTATTTGCTCTTCTTCCTTCCTTCCTTCTTTCCCTCCCTCCCTCTCTTTCTTTCCCCCTTTCCGTTTCCTTTCTTCTCCCTTGCCAAAAGGAAAGAAGGAAGGAATGAATGGAAGAGAGAAGGGGGGAGGAGTTCAGTGAGGGAGTGGGGGCATGGCTAGAGCAGGAGCAGGGACGAGGCTGGAGTGGGGCTGGAGCGCACGGGGGGGGGGGTCGCTTCTCTTCCCTTTCTGGATTCCTCAATTTACTTCGCCCTCCTCGTCTTCCACCTTCTTGGCTTCCAAGCCTCGCTCTCCCCCCCCCCTTCTCTTCTGCCTCTGGGCATATTGACGATTCGTGCCAAGTTTGAACTACAACTGGAAGTTGGTGAACTACAACTCCCAAACTCAAGGTAAATGCCCACCAAACCCTTTCAGTACTTGGGAGTTCAGTGTGCCAAGTTTGGTTCAATTCCTTTGTTCCTGGATTTCAAGATGCTCTTTGATTGTGGGTTAACTATAAATTCCAGCAACTACAATTCCCAATTGTCAAGCTCTATTTCCCCAAACTCCACCAGTGTTCTCATTTGGGCATATTCAGTATTTGTGCCAAGTTTGGTCCTGATCCAACATTGCTTGAGTCCACAGTGCTCTCTGGATGTTGGTGAACTACAACTCCCAAACTCAAGGGCAATGCCCACTAAACCCTTCTAGTGTTTTCTATTGGTCATAGAGTCCTGTGTGCCATGTTTGGTGTAGTTCCATCATTGGTGGAGTTGAGAATGCTCTTTGATTGCAGGTGAATTATAACTCCCAGCAACTACATCTCCCAAATGACACAATCAATTTTTTGAGTGATAGTCACTCCTTGGGTTAGTAGGTGTCTTGTGGCAGCAATTTGTCCAGTGGTTTTGAGTTATGTTAATCTCACAAATGAACATTACATTTATACATTATATAAATTGTTCTCAAGAGTATGGAGAACAAGCCCTATGAGGAGTGGCTTAAAGTGCTGGGCTTAAAGAGCTGGGCATGAAGAAGAGAAGGCTGAGAGGAGACATGATGAGGGCCATGGATAAATATGTGAGGAAAAGTCATAGGGAGGAGTGAGCAGGCTTGTTTTCTGCTGCCCTGGAGTAGACACAATGGAACCATGGCTTCAAACTACAAGAAAGGAGATTCCACCTGAACATTAGGAAGAACTTCCTGACTGTGAGAGTTGTTCAGCAGTGGAACTCTCTGCCCTGAAGTGTGGGGGAGGTTCCTTCTTTGGGGGCTTTTAAACAGAGGCTGGAGGGCCATTTGTCAGGGTGCTTCGTATCTCCACCTCTGACATTCAACCTGACTTTGATGCACTTGTTAAAGACCAACAGAGACTTGATTTCTCTCACTGAATAAGAAAAAAATAACTGAATAATCGCACCAAATGAGGGGATTAAATCCAAAATGTAGGCCATGTTTTTTATTCTTTCCAGGAATAAATGAAGCTCAAAATGTGCTTTGAAGCAAATGTGACGGCCCTCCATAATATTTTTTGGCTCTCGTGTGGCCCCTTGGAAAAAAAATTGCCCACCCTTGCCCTATAGCATACATAATATGCAATATTATAGAATAGTATTTAATAATATAGAATAAAATGTAATATATAATAAAATATTTATAATATCATATACATTTTAATATTATATATTATTTGCAATATTATTTAATGCCTGTTTAATATTAGTGTTGAGTGTATAATGTAATAGATATATATTTTAAATTAATATTGCTTTGAAATCTGCGAAACAGAGGGGGGGCGCCAAAATAATTTGGGGGGGCGCCAAAATAATGTTCGCTTACCATTTAAAATGACCTTAGACCGCCCCTGATAACAAGTTGAACATGAGCCAAACAGTGTGATGCAGCAGCTAAAAAAGGCAATGCCAACCAAACAGTGGCATTTCCCTCTCCTTGGCATCCCCTCCCTTTTGCCTGACCCTGTAAAGCCCTTCCGAGCAAAAGACAGCTGCTGGCCATGCTTTGTTTTTCATCTCCCGCCCACGCCGGTTTCTCTCTCTTTTAATCTTCCCGTGCTGTTTTTCCCTTATTGTAATCTAACCTAAGAAAGCTCTTCCTTTTTTCTCCCTCCCTCTCTCATGAGGCATGGCTTCCCTGGAGGGATCTGGTGGTGATGGGGAAAAGGGCAATGCATGCCCTTTCTCCTTTTTAATGGGGCCAGGGACAGGACACCAACCAACCTTGTCCTGTTTATACCATGTGATGGGGAAAGAGAGAGGACGCGCAAGATGCCTTCAATTTCACCAACAACTGTGAAATGGAACAGGGCCAGGGACCATCTGAAGAAGTCCCAATTCAGACTGGATTGTATATATGTTAGATCTTGCCTGGAGGGGTTACGTGGGCCTCTGTTGAACATCGTAAACAGCTCCCTTGAGCAAGGAGTCTTTCCAAAGTGCTTAAAAGAGGCGGTGGTAGCTCCATTACTGAAGAAACCGTCATTAGACCCCGCGGTTCCCTCCAACTACCGACCAGTGTCGAATCTTTCGTACCTGGGGAAGGTAGTTGAGAGGGCAGTAATGGAGCAGTTGCAGTCCTTCTTAGATGATGCAACATGGCTAGACCCCTTCCAGTCCGGCTTCTGTTTGGGGCATGGGACGTAGACGGTTCTGGTCTCCATCACAGACCAACTCCGCTGCCAGCTCGACCAAGGCGGGTCTGCGCTGCTCGTGTTATTGGACCTCACGGCAGCGTTTGACACGGTCGACCACAATCTATTGATCCACCACCTGGCCATGGCTGGAGTGAGGGGGACTGCCCTTAAATGGCTGTCCTCCTTCCTCCACCAGCGGTCTCAGCGTGTGAGGAGGGGCGAGGTGGTCTCCGAGGGCTCCCCATTGGTTTGTGGAGTTCCGCAAGGGGCCATTCTCTCCCCTCTGTTATTTAACATCTACATGCAGCCGCTTGCACAGCTGGTGCAGAGTTATGGGCTGGAGTGTCACCAGTACGCTGACGACACCCAGCTCATTCTGAGGATGGAGGGCAGGCCGGGTTCCATCCCCGATAATTTCCAACACTGCCTCGAAGCCATTACTAGATGGCTGCGAGCCAGTAGGTTGAGGGTGAATCCGGCGAAGACGGAGATCTTGTGGCTGGGCCGCCCGGGTGATGTAGATGTTCAGCTTCCGAGCCTGGACGGTGCGGCGTTATGCCCATCGTCTTTTGTAAAGAGCCTGGGGTCCACTTGGACTCCCAGCTGACCATGGAGGCCCAGGTCTCTGCGGTCAGCAAGATCGCCTTTTTTCATCTGCCACAGGCAAGGAGGCTGGCCCCCTATCTCTCCCGGAACGACCTGGCCACGGTGACCCAAGCCACGGTCATCTCAAGGCTGGATTACTGCAACGCGCTCTACGTTGGCCGTCCTCTGTCGATGATCCGGAAGCTCAAGCTAGTGCAGAACACTGCCGCCCGGCTCCTGTCTGGCACGCCAGCAGGCGGCCACATAACACCTGTTTTGCAGGATCTGCACTGGCTGCCAATTGAGCACCGGATCACCTTCAAAGTGTTGGTTCTCACCTTTAAGGCCTTGCACGGCCTGGGGCCAGCGTATCTGAGGGACCGTCTCACCCCATACTGCCCTTCGAGATCACTTCGGTCCGAGGACTCCAACCTCCTGGAGATACCTTCGGCAAAACTTGCAAGATTGACATCTACCCGCCAGAGGGCGTTCTCTGTCATAGCGCCTATGCTGTGGAACGCCCTCCCGGCCGGAACTCGGGCTATGAAGGACTTGCTCCCATTTAGACGGGCTTGTAAAACCTACCTGTTTAAGCAGGCCTTTGGCGAGTAAGTCCTGCCCATGCCCCGCCATCTGTTGTTCGTCCTAGGACGATGTGCTGCTCACTGTTGACCTGTGCTATTGTTTGCTGTACCGCTGTTGTTTTTAATTGTTTTTAACTGTTTTATTGCCTTGTATTTTACTGTGCCCTTCGGCTCCTGTAAGCCGCCGTGAGCCTCAGGGAGTCGGCGGCATAGAAGTCCGAATAATAAATAATAAATAAATAAATAAATATAAGGGACATAATTTCCCTGTGCCATTGTATGTAATGGAACTTGAGCATCCATGGACTTGGGTAGCCACATGGGGTATTGGAAACAAACACTAGCAGATATCAAAGGCCTAACGTAATCCATCCAGAGAAAGCTAATCTTTTTATCTATTTTATAAAACAAACTAGAGAGAACAAGCAAGCATAGACAGGCAGTTTTATTAAGCCAAAATAACAAATATCCCATTCATTATTACTATCATTCAACAAGACAGAAGCAATAATATTTTACCTATATGTTATTTGTGCAAATATGAATAATGTGAGAATGTAGTTTGGGGAAGCACTAGAGCTCTCTGGCAGAATATTCTAAATACTTCACGAAACCACAATTTCCAGAATTCCATAGATGAAATCATGATAGTTGAAGTGAAATCAAATTGCTGTAATCGAGTAGGGCCCAATGAATTAAATGTCAGTTTCATCAATCAGCTTCCATTCCCTTCTCCCTTTGGCAATGAAAGCACATTATGTTGAATGAGCCAGTGGAGTGTTAAGCTTAATCCGCTCTCTTATGGGTCATGCCTTATCCCAATGGAGCAATCAGCTGCAAATGTGAAATCTCCAATATGCATGTTAGCATGATTTTGCGAGGCAGTAAATTCACACTTGCATTTCTTTCTGCACAGAGAAAATCGATTTTCATTGAAACAACCATTCACACACATAGACAACAACACACATAAACTTTGTATGTGCAAAATGTACAAGGAGCTCTGTGTTATGATGACAAAGTGACCAAACAAGAAGCAGAATTGCCCCTCTCTGTTCTCTTACCTGTTTGTGTTACAAAATGAGCATTTCTTCCTCTCAGACTTAGAGGTTTTACATCCAATACTGTCATTTTATCTAAACAACTAAAGGGAACCTTCACTAGACATCAGCAATTTTTCTCAATAGGAAATAGGAAATATCCAAGCAAGGTTGGTACCTTGCTCAGATATTTCCATAATATAAAATAACAACCACATAAAACTAACACTGTAGCCTTTTATATTTGTCTTGAACTCTTCTCACAGTGCACCTGGAAATGTTCCAACAATGTACCCATTTATTTAGAGTAGAGACATAATAGGGCTATAGATGTACCACACTCAATACAGATAAAATAGCCACAGTATAGTGAGAATCTATTTGAGTGGGAGAATTAAATGATGCGATTTTGAGACACCAAAATAAAAGGCTTTCTTCCCCTTTACACTAAATTTTCAATCTCATTCTATCCCCCATCTCTTGCTCTCTCTTACACACACACACACACACACACAAACACACACACATATATGGAGAGAGAGAGAGAGAGAGAGAGAGAGAGAGAGAGATTGAATCTGAGCGCATCTACACTGTAGAATTAAGGCACTTTGACACCACTTCCACTGCCTCGGTGCTATGGAATCCTGGGAATTATAATTTTACAAAGTTTTTATTCTTCTCTGCCAAAGTGTTTGGCCAGACTATAACTCCCAGGATTCCATAGCATTGAACCATGGCAGTTAGTGGTGTCAAACTGCATCAATTCTGCATATAGATGCATCCTTATATAACAACCTTAAATGGATATTATATTTTGAGAAATGCCTATAATAAATCCAAGAGATTTGAGATATTTATAGACAATAGATTTGATAGTGTGCTCTTGGTGGAAAATTGAGCCATCTATGTAGTTGCACGAGTAACCAGTGAATGCTTAGATGGGGGGATACATAAAGGCAAGAGGAGAAGGGGGAGGGGAAGAAGCTATTGTTGCATCAAAGTAGGAAGGTCATAGGCCTGGGCAATCCATTGTTCTAAATGGTTCTAAAGTACTTACAAAGCAAAAGTTCTGGTGGTGAACATTTCAGAACTCTAACAAAAAAAATATCAAAATTTCATTATTTCATTATTGGCGATATTTAAGACAGAACCAATTAGGAGCTGCCATTTATAATGAAATTTTGAAAGTTTTGTTACAGTTCTGAAATGTTCACCACCAGAACTTTTGTTTTGTAAGTACTTTAGAACCATTTAGAACCATGGATTGCACAAGCCTAAAAGGTCATTGCAATAAGTGTTTTCACTAGCACAGCTGATGTGCCTTTAACAAAAGCTGTAAATGGAGATGAGAATGTTTTTAGCATAAATATATTGATAATTCATACAACAGAGTCAGTCTGTCTAGTGAGCTCTTCTCTGCAAATTCCATATATATCCTCAAGTCAGGTGTTGATATTGAGCAATCTCTTCTTCCTCAAATGAAACCAGAGTTTGAGAAAATTACTGTGGCATAAAAACTCTAGAACAGTGTTTTCAACCTTTTTTGAGCCGCGGCACATTTTTTACATTTACAAAATCCTGGGGCACGCCACCAACCAAAATGACACCAAATGACACTCTAACACAGTAATACATATAGATAATATGTTTTAAAATGTATTTATACACTCAGTGTGAAACTCTCATTACCAACAGAAAGTACTGAAAGGGTTTGCTTGAGAATTGACCTTGAGTTTGGAAGTTGTAGTTCACCTACACCCAGAGAGCACTGTGGACTCAAACAATGTTATGTTATGTTGTTGTTTGTTTTCTATCCAGAATCACAATTTTGGAAGGAGGCTCACCACTTTAAGGTCCCTAAAACAGGCATGGGAAAACTTCAGCCCTCTGGGTGCTTTGGACTTCAACTCCCATCATTCCTAACAGCCTGAGGCCTTTTCCTGCTTAAGTGGCTGAGGGGGGGGGAGGAAAAGGGCCTGAGGCTGCTAAGAATGGTGGGAGTTGGAGTCCAAAACACCTGGAAGATCCAAGTTTGCCCATGCCAGCTTTCGACAGTGACCTCTTCCTCCCCCTTCCCCTTTGCGCCCTTTCTTCCCCCTCCTGCCGAACACTTACTTTTTCTTCTACACTGCGGCTTCTGCCGCCATTTTGATCCGAAGGGGCAGCGTGAACATGTTCAGAAGGGGAGGGGTAGGGAGGAAGACGTGACCCGTGCAGGCGCTACTGCGCAGACTCGCCCCAGAGCAAAGGGAGGCAAAGCGAGCAGAGCGAGGCTGGGAAGAAGGGAGTTTGAGTGGAGAAGAAAAAGTGTTCAGCAGGAGAGGGAAGAAAGGGTATTGGAGGTTCCAATTTCCCACGGCACACCTGATGATTGCTCATGACACACTAGTGTGCCACGTCACACTGGTTGGGAAACACTGCTCTAGAATCCTTCAGCTGTTTGGGAAGGTTTCTCAGATAGTGGCAGTGCTGAAGGGTAATATTCACATTTTCCAGGTGAAACCATTGTCAGTTGAAAAAGAAATAATTAATAGGTAGCAAAATGTCCCCAATTTTATACCCATATACTAGGGAATGAGATGTAATTAAATTGGCTTTTGTTCTCTGTAGAAATGTGAATAGGAGAGAACCAAACCACACAGTCCCACTTACAGGCCTTGTGCAATCTTCAAAATTCCCAGTCATCTTTCTTATATCCAGTGAACTTAAATGCCAATGTTTCAACAAAAATAATATTGATTGGGCTGTCATGTGTTGCAAGAATGGCTCCACCTGGTGACCTTTCAAGAAGCTTTCTATCGGCGTTCCGGTCGGGCGAGAATGGCGACAGGTCGGGGAAGATAGGAGCTCCTCTCTTCCAAACCCCGTAGAAGACGTTGGGTAGAGCTATCGCTCCCCTCTCCTGGTGGATCGACGCCAGGGGGAACGCTAAGGTCCCAAAGACAAGATCGGGTTCCTAAAAACCATCTCCCCTCAAGGGAGGAGGCGAATAGGGGATCCGTGAGTCGGGACGTGCGGACGTCTCCGGGGGAAGCGGTCTCAAGAGGGACCGCAATCACTGTCAGCCCCGCTCGACTTAAAATGAACAAGGACTGAGCAGAAAAACAGGACGTAAGTCCCAAAACAAATATTCTTCTTCGGAGGTGGGGAGAAAGGACTTTGAGACCCAGAGACGCAGAAGTTAGAAAGAAGGGAAATTGGGTCAAATTGACAAACCAGAGAGTAACCTGGAAACTATTCATTGATTAGAGACAGAGGGCCTGTGAGGAAGGCAGCAAGGGGGCTAAACAAAGACAAATTAAACAAGAATCGCCACGAAAAAGAATCTGACCTTGACGCCATTCTTGTTGTGTCTACACGCTGAGCCTTCTTCATCAACAATCATTTTAAAACTCCTCCCAAAAATCAGGAGGCTGGGAAAGCTCGCAGGGAGGACATCCGGGATCCCGCGAGACAACTGAACCCAGCCAAGCTGAAGAAGCGGATGTGAGGCAAGAAAGGGCAGAAACCAGTGAGTGTCAGAGCGATTTGGGCAGCGGAAGGGGCCGATCCGCACAAGCACTGATTGGGCAAGGAAGAGAGGAGCACTGGATAAACCAATAATATCAAAGAGGAAGGCGAGGACGAGAAGGCAAGCAGCAAGGAAGAGAAGCAGACGATCTACAGAAAAGGAGACAGCTTACCCAAGACAACGACATCTTGTGACGGGAGGGCGAAACAACACAACAATTCATAATAAAGAAAAAAATGATAAATCGACCATGGCAATGAACAAATTAAAGACAGACAAGGAAGCGAGAGAAATAAAAACACCATTACGGAGGGGATCTTTACCAGAGGACCCAGGAGCTTCAAGTGTAAAGGATATATTAAGAGAGCTGCAAAAGTTACATGAAACGCAAATAGAGACAAAAAAGGAGATGAAAGAAATGATGGATAGACAGAATCAGGACCAGAGGAAAACGCAAGATAAATTGGATGAAATACAGAAAGGACTGAAGGAAGATATCAACCAAATAAAAAACGAGCTATCCAGGGTCACGCAAGATGTGGTAGAGGTTAAGGAAAAGAATATAAAAATAGAAAAATCACAAACAAATCTGGAAGATAATTTTGAAAAATTGAAGAATAAAAACGAAAGAATGGAAAGACAAGTAGAAAGATTACAACAACAAGAGATGGAGAATCAATTGAGGCTAAGAAACTTGATTGAGGAAGAAGGGGAGAATTTAAGAAGAAAGGTAATAAGAATCCTCACAACAGTCTTAGATAGCCCAGAAGATGAGATCAACAGAGAGGTAGACAGGACCTACAGGGTTAAAAGTCGCTTTGCAAAGGATAACAAGACCCCTAAAGATGTAATAGTTAATTTCACGAAAAAAACGACTAGAGACGACATCATTTACTGGACAAACAAAAAACCAATGACATATAAGGGAAAAAAAATAATCGTACTCAAGGAGTTACCTCCTGCGGTACTGAGCAGACGAAAAAATTATTCATATCTGACTGATGAGTTGAAAAGATTGAAAATAAGATTCCGCTGGGAAAAAACCGATGGAATCATGACGACCTACAAAGGTCAAAAATACTGGCTGACCAACGAGGAAAAAGAGAAAGAATTTTTCAAGAGATTGAAAAAGGAGAATCCTCCCCCTCAGAAAGAATACTCTCCAAGGGAAGACAAAAAAAAGAAGAGAGCACGTATGAACTCTCCGGAAGAAGAACAAAATAAGATGGATGAAGCAGCAGCTTTTGCAGAAGGGGAGCAAAAAGAAAAAATGACAGAAGAAGAAGAAGGAGAAGATGAAGGAGAGGATACAGAGGAGGAGGATAAAAAATCTGATGATGGAAAGTCAGCATTTGAAACTATACTCACTCAACACCAACGGGCTTAACAGCCCCAACAAAAGAAAACGAATCTTTCAACAAATTATAAAAGGTAAATACACGATAGCCGCATTACAGGAAACTCATATTTGCCACAAACACGTCTCACACCTCAATCATAAGAAACTAGGGACAGCATATTACTCATCGTATGGGACTAAGAAAAGAGGAGTAGTGACGTATATAGCGGAAGGAATTAAATCAGAATTAAGTTTCCGGGATGTAGAAGGCCGAGTGGTGGGAACGACTATTTATACATCTGATGGGAAAACCTTAATATGTAATATATATGCCCCAAATGGACCTAAAAGAAAATTTATAAAACACCTCAAAGAAAATATCCAGAATACCGAATATGATCATCTCATCATCCTGGGGGACTACAATGGGATTATTGACAAGGACTTGGACAAGAGTCACAAAATTAAAAAAACTAAGGGAAATCAAGGAGTACTCCCCAGAGAATTCTTAAATTTAAAAGCCGAATTAGATCTAATAGATATCTGGAGAACAACACATTTAGAGGAAAGGGATTATACCTTTTACTCTAACAGACACGATACATGGTCTAGAATAGACATGGCCTGGTTAACAAATTCCCTAGCAATAACTGCAAATAAGATAGAAATCATCCCAAGAGACAATTCGGATCATTGCGCCATGACATTAGAATTAAATATTAAAAAAAAGACAAGGAGATGGCGTCTCAATAATAACCTATTAAAAACTGAGAATGACATTAATAGTAACAAAAAAATATTAAAGGAATATTTTGAGATAAATGATACGGGGGATTTACCCCTTCAGACAGTATGGGATGCAATGAAGGCCGTCATGCGCGGCCAATTCATAGCGCAGAACTCTATTAAATTTAAAATGAAAAATGAGAAATTAAAAGCAATCCAGACGGAAATACAAGAAATGGAATTAAAATCCAAATCCAACACTTTAAAGGATTTAAAACAGGATTGGGAAAGGAAGTTAAGACAGCTACGACAGGATAAACAACAACTAGAGATGGAAAACCTAGCTAATCAATATAAATATATAAAAAGGGATACCTTCGAGAATGCAAATAAATCTGGGAAATGGCTGGCGAATAAATTTAAAAAGAAAAAACAGGCTCAATTAATAACAACAGTAAAGAAGGTTACAAGAGCAGGAGAAGCGATAATAGGAAAAAAGGTAGAGATACAAACAGAGTTTGTGACGTATTTCAAAGAGCTATACAAGAAAGATCAAGTTAGAGAGGAAGAGATATACGAATATTTATCAAAACGGAAAATAGAAAAAATCTCAGAGGAAGATAGAGAAAGAATTAATGGAGAAATAACTGAACATGAAATCACTGAGGTAATTAAGGCCATGGACTCAAATAAGGCACCGGGTCCGGATGGATTCTCAGTGGATTTCTACAAACAATTATTGGAAGAATTAGTTCCCTATTTGAAAAAATTAATGAACAAAATTCTACAAGGTGAAGAAACCCCTAAGTCATGGTCAGAAGCAGTTATTACATTAATAAAAAAAGGGGACGTAACAATACCAACAGTAGGAGACTTCAGACCTATCTCGCTACTCAATGTAGATTATAAAATATTCACAAAAATATTAGCAAACCGACTTAAAAATTTCCTGGCCAGATGGATTGGAGATGAACAAGCTGGATTCCTTCCAAACAGGAGTACCAGAGATAATATAAGGATAGTACTGAATACAATTGAATATTACGAGACGAATAGCCAGAAGGAAATGACGCTTCTCGCACTGGATGCTGAGAAAGCGTTCGATAATCTAAATTGGGATTTTTTAAAGATAATTTTTAAAGAATTAGATATAGGTCACCAATTCAATAATGCGATCTCCACCATTTACAATAAACAAAAAGCAAAAATACAAATAAATGGAGAATTAACGGAAGAATTTAATATAACCAAAGGGACACGACAGGGTTGTCCCCTCCCCTCTATTATATATTATGGCCCTAGAGATTTTGTTGAAATCAATAAGGGAGAATGATACTTTACAAGGCATAAAAATAGCTAAGCAGGAATACAAAACGAAAGCCTTTGCCGATGATATTGTTTGCATTATCGAAGATCCGATTAAAAATATAACAAAGTGGGTAAAAGAAATAGAAGATTATGGGAAAGTAGCAGGCCTGAAAGTAAATCACAATAAAACCATGCTCTTAACGAAAAACATGACGATGTCCAAACAAGAGACTCTACGGAGAAAAACTAAATTCCAAATAAAAAATAAAATTAAATATTTGGGAATCTGGATAACAGCAAAAAATTCAAAACTTCTGGAGAACAATTATATAGAAAAATGGAATTTAATAAAAAAAGATTTAGAACAATGGAAATACCTCAACCTATCCTTGTTGGGCAGGATAGAAGCTATTAAGATGAGTGTTCTACCAAAACTCTTGTACTTATTCCAGAATATTCCAATAATTAGAAACCAAAAGATATTTAATACATGGAACAAAGAAATTAACAAATTTATCTGGAAGGGTAAAAGGCCAAGGATAAATCATAAAATAATGGTCGACAAGAGACAAAGAGGCGGGTTTGGCCTCCCGGACCTAAGGAGTTATCATGAAGCTTGTGCCCTAGTGTGGGTTAAAGATTGGATTGCACTCCAAAATGAAAAACTTTTAACTTTGGAAGGGTTTGACCTGAGGAGAGGTTGGCATGCATACCTCTGGTATGGCAAAACGGAGATAGAAAAGAACTTTGGCAACCACTTCATCAGGTCAACCCTCATAAAAATATGGCTAAAATATAAAAAAAAATTCCATCATAAGATACCTTTGTGGGTATCACCTATAGAAGCTGAACATAGACGGCAACAAGGATGGAGAAAGTGGATGACGTACAAAGATTTATTAAAAATAGAGAAGGGCATATTAGAAATAAAAACTCAAGAAGAACTGTCCACGCTCTCAGGGGGGCCATCATGGTTAATGTATCATCAAATTAAGTCAGCGTATAATAGAGATAAAAAAAGTGGCTTTGACGAGAATGAAGATTTCTGGGAGAAAATCATAACATCAGGGAAAAATTGATAACAAAATTATACAACAAATTGATAGAAAGAGAAACAGAGACAGAAACAGTGAAAAGTTGCATGATTCAGTGGGCAAAAATATAGGAGACCGATAAAATTAAATGAATGGCATTTAATTTGGACAAAGAAATTGAAATATACTTATGCTATGGACTTGAAAGAGAACTGGATGAAGGTATTCCATCGCTGGTACATTACTCCAAAAAAAATCAAAATAATGTATAAGAATAGTAATTCCAAGTGTTGGAAATGCCAAGAGCATCCAGGCAGCTACTTTCATATGTGGTGGTCTTGTCCACAAATAAAGAAATTTTGGGACCAAATTCATGAAACCATGCAAGATATTTTCAAAATAAAATTCCCTTCCAAACCAGAATACTTCCTTTTGGGAATTCTAGATCAGGACTTAGTATTGGAAGAAAATGAAGACAAGCTATTTTTTTATATGTTTACAGCGGCAAGAATCGTTCTGGCCAGAAAATGGAAGACTGATAAAATCCCTGATAGAGCCGAGTGGATGGAAAAGGTATATGAAATAAAAAATATGGACACACTGACATTCTATCTAAAAAAGAATACCCCTACGCCAAGGAAACAGACAAACTGGACTCAAATAGACGACTATTCCAGAGTAAACTTTTAATAAAGATAAATAAGAAATAAGGACTTATACACCAGGATATTGTATTAAAACCACACCAAGAAGAAGAAAAGGAAGTCAACTGTACATAACTTTTCCCACAGAAATTCAATCCCCCTTTCCCCTTCCCCCAAGTTCCCCTTTTCTGCATTTATCTTTTCTTTGCCTTTACTATACTTGACTTACTATTAGTAGCTTAATGCCCCTACCCCGTTTCACCACTCCCTTACCCTATCCAACACCCCGATTATAATAATGAAAAGTTGTAATTTTCTTTTTTCTTTTTTCCTTTTCCTTTTGTTCTATATTGTTCTTATAAGAAGGTAGTATTTACTACCCTCATTTTCTTTACTTAATTTTGAAAATCAATAAAAACTATTTTTTTTAAAAAAAAGAAGCTTTCTATCTACTACTGTACAGAGATTTGAAGACTACCCATAGGGTATAAATTTCCCAGATTACTTATCTTGGTACGGAAAACACACACACATGTGCATACAAATGTCTTATTGATAATTATATTCACTCTCAGAGTAGTCCAGCACCAGCAGCCTAATATGCAAACTTTATATAATGAATTTGCAAATATTTCTCCTTCTTATTTGAAAAATGAAATAGTGGTTGAATTGAGTGGGGCATTAAGAATAGTGATCAAAATGGTGAAACCACTCGTGCTGCTTTCTACAGTTCTTCTTTTTTTAAAAAAAGAAACCTTCATGCTGAGTAAATTCTACAGCAATCCATCAGTATAAAACAAACAGGAGGATTTTGAAGTACCTTATTCATAGAATATATATTCTTCTTGTCTGTGAGCTTGCAAATGCTCTGCATGGGGTTTTCTGCTTATTTACATGGCTCAGTGCCCTTAGGTTAATGTGGTTAATTAGAATGTAAGAATTCACCCAGCAAAGTATTGCCAGATTCCACACACTCCATGACTGAGCATAAACTCCTAATGAGTCTGCACAGCAATACATGCTTTGGGAAAAAACAGAAAGGAAAACAGTAAAGCTTCCTAGCAATGGGCATATCGGAAAGGAGACAAGCAGCAAAGGAGAGCGCACTAAAATGGAATACTACAGCACAAGGGAGCACTTTTTATACCGGAGCAGATAATGAGCAAGGCAGCACAAAGCAGCATTTTATCACCAAATGCAGACAGTATGGCAGCCCAAGATAGGGCTTCAATGCCAGATAGTGAGTTTAGCAGCACATGAAGCATTTTTGTAACAATGCAAACAAGTAATGTGGCTGTCCACAAGTTACTATTGGGAACAGATTAAATTGCTCTGGCCTTTATTATTCCTTTACTTTGTAAAAAAAAAAGAGTAAAAGACAAGTGCATGGAAAGGTTAACCATTGTTTCACTTGCACTTTACAAAGCAAGCAATCGAGAGATATTTCATTTCTGTGACTAATCAGCAATAAAATCAAAGCAGAAAACTTCTGCATTTATGAAAACTGATATACACAAATTTAGCATGTATGGAGAAATGACAAATTTGCCAAAAATAAGAATAACAACAATATTTTATATATACTATTTGGAACTTCCATTTTAGAAGCAATATTCTATTTTAATATGCAAAAGTACAAGCTCTGCAACATTTCTGCTGTTAGGTTGATTTGTGTGCATATGTGACTGTATGTGTCGATTTCATGAGGTCAAAAATGCAAGTAAACAAAACAAGTTTGTCTTCCAACCGCATGAAATAATGAGACAGACACATAATATGGATTTAAAAATTTGGGCTAACCCCTCTCATTCTCATTCATCCAGAGTGGCCAAACACCTCTCATTCTCCGCTGTTTGACCCTCTCCATGAGGGCATTGAGGTCTTCCGCCGAAATGCCCGCTTCCTTCAAAAAAGATGAAAAAGGTGAGAGTGGGCATTTTGGTGTGGTCTTCTTGGCCGGGCGCTTTCCCTTGGGGCTGCCAATGTTCTTCTTGGGAGTCATCCTGTAATGCAAAGGAGACAGAGGCAACTAGTCAGTATCTCTTAACACAGGAGATCCACATGTAGTCATGAGTTAAACCGGCATTTTGTATGTCCAATTATAGTGGGGAGTGACATATTGTTATCATTTGAGGAGAAAATTATGTATTAGTGTCATCGTATATATACACATGTGATCCTATATTGATCCATATATCCTATGCTTATATCCCCATTGCCTTAGTACAGGGCTGTCCAACTTCTACCGGACCATGGGCCGGAATTCCGGTCACTGATCACCTGGGAGGCCAAGCCCTGGCTCCGCCCCTCCCCCGGCTCCACCCCCTCCCCACCCCCGGCATTGCATAAATATACAATTACATATTATATTATTTAAATAAGAGGAGAGGGAGGGATGGATGGAACACATGAGGGGCATAAATATACAGAATATCAAGGCAGAAAATCCCACAATCTCTGCTTTGAACTGGAATATATGACTGTTCCACTGGCCACATTGATCAGCATTGAATAGCATTGCAGTTGAAAGGTCTGTGTGCTTTCATTCTGCCAGTTTACCCCTGGCTGATTCCATTCAGTGCAAGTCATCAAAGTAAACTTAGGTAATTGCAAAGAATTGTTCTTTCTTTTTTATTTTTTTAATTTTAAAAATGGCCATGTTGGAACAGTCCTCTCCATGAGGACAAAATGACGCCCCCATGCTGGGCCACCATGTGACGAAGATGGCAGGAATGACCCGGAAAAACAGCCCTCCATCCAGGGCGAGGGAGAACCTAACCCCTAATGGTGAACCTGGGCCCCAGGGGATGGAGGGAGGGCAGGAACCCAGAAAAACAGCCCTCCATCCAGGCGAGGGAGAACCTAGCCCCCAGCCTGTATCAGGCTGTGTGCAGGGGGCGGCTGCCACTAATGGAGCGAGGGAGAAGGAAAGGGAATGACGGGGAGCAACTACATCCCTCCCTTGCTCCTCCAGGTAGGCCCCTAACTAAACTGTTGTTGGTCAATTGGAGCTTCTTCCAAACACTGGTTCTCCCTTGATGCTCTCAGGCAGAATGAGGGAGAAGGGGCTGGCCTACATCAAGGCAAGCCCTGCCCCCCCTTTTCTGGAAGGTTCAACTGAATCCACCAATCTCTCCTCCGGTGGGAGGAGACAAATTGCTCCATCTTGTATATTTGCTTTTCATTTTTTCTGCCTAAGTGGAGTATCTTGCTTTTGTCTCTGTTGAACTTCATTTTGTTAGTTTTGTCCCATCTCTCTAATCTGTTAAGATCATTTTAAATTCTGCTCCTGTTTTCTGGAGTATTAGTTATCCCTCCCAATTTGGTGTTGTCTGCAAACTTGATGATCATGCTTTCTCACCCTTCATCTAAGTCATTAATAAAGATGTTGAACAGGACTGGCCCAGGATGGAACCCTGCAATACTCCGCTCATCACTTCTTTCTAGGATGAAGAAGAAGCATTGGTGAGCACTCTTTGGGTTTGTTCACTTACTGAACTGAACTTTATTATTTATGAGTCGCCCTCCACAAGTGTGCTCCGGGCGACTTACACAGCTAGCAATGCAGTACTAGAGTATTAAAACATTAAAACATTAAAATATTAAAATGGCTAAAAATATTGGACGCGGAAGGTTCCGGGTCGCTGGTTGTCGTATTATGCATAGGCTTTCCTAAATAGCCATGTCTTAAGTGCCGCCAAGAATTGGGGCAGGTCAGGACTGGCTCTTTGGTCTGGCGGTAGAGAGTTCCACAGGACGGGGGCCACAACAGAGAAAGATCTCTGTCTCGTGGACTCCAGATGAGCGTCTCTCGGACCCGGGATAAAGAGGAGGTTCTCGTTTGCTGGCCGTGGTGCTCTTGGATGGGTGGGTAGGGTCAAGCGATCTTTTAAGTATGAGGGACCCTGGCCCCGCAGGGCCTTGAATGTCAGGGTCAGAGTCTTATAAAGGACTCTGTGTTCGACTGGCAGCCAGTGCAGATGCTGCAAGGATGGTGTGATGTGACATCTCATTTGTGTTTTTGTGAGGAGCCTGGCGGCAGCATTCTACACAATCTGGATCTTATGGGTTAATGACCGAGGAAGGCCCACATATAAGGCGTTGCAGTAATCCAGCCTTGATGTAACCGTGGCGTGGATTACTGTAGCTAGCGCCTCCGTTGGTAGGTAGGGCGCCAGTTGCCTCGCTTGGCGTAGGTGGAAGAAGGCCCTTTTGCTCGTAGAGGCAATCTGGGCCTCCATCGTCATCTTAGAGTCCAGGATGACACCAAGGCTCCTCACAGAGGGGGATGGGGTCAGCGGTTCCCCTTCGAAGGGGGGCAGTGGGTTGACTAGCTCTGACGGACAGCCCGGCCATAAGATCTCAGTCTTTGCTGGGTTTATTTTCAGCTTATGGGCCCGGAGCCATTTTGTCACTGCTCCTAGGCACTGGGTGAAGTTTTCCGGCACCGAGGTTACTCCAGGTTCCAGCTTTAGGAGGAGCTGAGTGTCGTCGGCATACTGGTAACATCCCAGCCCAAAGCTCCGAGCTAGACCAGCGAGAGGCCGGACATAGATATTGAACAGCATTGGCGACAGTATGGCACCTTGGGGTACTCCACACTCAAGGAAAGCCTACCCAATTATAGATCCACCTAACCATAGTTTTGCCTAGTTTTGCCTAGTTTGTTTGACTAGTTTGTTTGCCAGAAGGTCATGAGGGACCTTGTTGAAGGCCTTATTGAAATCCAGATGTGCTACATCCATGGCGTCCCTGCATCTACCCAGCTTGTAACTCATTGCCCCCATTCTTAATTATGAGTTGTTGGTAAGTTGGCTGTTTGTAACTCAGGGACCGCCTGTAGATAGAATGAAAATTTACAAATCATTGTTAGGGATGTTGTAGATAAATAAAATATCAAATTGTTAAATGGTTTTTCTCCATTTAGCTTATTTATTTATTTTTATTTATTTCTTCGATTTTATATTCCGCTCCTCCCTGCAGGCTCGGGGCGGGTGACAATAAAATATACATGGGCGACATGACCTCAGCATGCAGCTTAGTTGCTTCACTGTAATTAAGACATATTCCCTTATACATGCCCCATTTCAAATGATACATGCAACAGTCCTCATGTAAATTAGGAGTTACAGTTTGTAAAAGTGTCATTCTAACTTATGGAGAGAGCATGGAGTTGTTGCTATTAGGGCAGAATTCAGCCCACTAACAACGGAAGAGGTGAGAAAGCTGGTGACCGGGGCAAGAGCGACGACCTGCCCAACGGACCCCTGCCCATCACATCTAATTAAGTCCAGTATTGACATCATATCGGATGCTCTGAGGGACTTGGTGAATCTCTCCCTGGATACAGGCGCCTTTCCGGACTCCTTGAAGGAGGCCAGAGTCAGCCCCCTCCTGAAAAAGACGAACCTTGACCCCGACGACCCAGCAAACTACCGCCCGGTTGCCAACCTACCCTTCTTGGGTAAGCTCCTAGAGCGAGCGGTAGAAAGCCAACTGCGGGACTTCCTAGATCGATCCGGGGGCCTAGACCCGTCCCAGTCGGGTTTCCGCGCAGGTCATGGAGTGGAATCCGTCCTCGTAGCGATCACAGACGACATCCGCCGTCAGCTGGACCGGGGAGGCTCGGCAGTCCTGGTCCTCCTGGACCTAACTGCGGCCTTTGACACCGTTGATCATGACTTGCTCCTCTACCGCCTGGCTGCCTCGGGGATCCAGGGCAAGGCTTTGACCTGGCTGGAATCGTTCCTGCGAGGCCGCTCGCAGCGGGTCGAGTGGCAGGGTCAGGTCTCCAGGAAAAGCGAATTGGAGTGTGGAGTTCCCCAGGGTGCCACCCTGTCTCCCACCCTCTTCAACATCTACGTCCAGCCCCTGGCCAGCATTGCTAGGAGCCATGGGTTCTCCTGCTACCAATACGCTGACGATACACAGCTGCTCCTGAAGCTTGACCCAGGGACATCGTCGGTGCCGGATAGCTTCAGCCAAGGGCTGAGAGCGGTGACGAGCTGGCTCAGAGCACATAGACTCAAAATCAACCCGGCAAAAACGGAGATCCTCTGGCCTGGCCGACCCGACCCTCACCCATCACTGCCACTCTTTGAGGGTGAGCTCCTGTCCCCGGCTCCGGCGGTGAAGAGCCTGGGAGTGATTCTGGACGAAAAACTGACAATGGAGGCTGCAGCCAAAGGCGCCTTTTTCCATCTCCGTAGGGCCCGACGACTGGCCCCCTACCTACCACCTGAGGCGCTAAGAACCGTGATACATGCCACCGTTGTCTCGCGTCTTGATTATTGCAACGCCCTATATGCAGGCCTGCCCCTGTCCACAACTAAGAGGCTGAAACTCATCCACAACGCAGCGGCCAGACTCATCTCTGGGTCATCAGTGAGGGACCACATCTCCCCTATTTTAAAAGATCTTCACTGGCTGCCCCTAGAGGTCAGAGTGCTCTACAAACTTTTGGCGCTCACTTTTAAAGCACGGCACAATATTGGGCCAGCCTATCTGAGCGCCCGGCTGACGGTCCAACACAGCGAGAGGCCAGCACGTGCCATAAACGGTGATCGTATGGCCATCCCTGGGGTGCGGGAGGCTCGGCTGGTGGAGACCCGGCGGAGAGCTTTCTCCGTGGCGGCCCCCACGATCTGGAACTCACTGCCACCTGCCCTCAGAGCCACATCGACCCAAACTAGATTTCTGTTAGATCTGAAAACCTGGCTCTTCCGCCTAGCGTTTGGGGCCTGATTGCTACCTTTGAATGACGGAGCCTTTCCTTCGCCGTCTGTATTCTATGTTTTTAAATTGATGTATTTTGATGTATTTTGAGGTTTTTAAATGATGTAAGTCGCCCGGAGCACCGGTGGTGGAGGGCGACTCACAAATATTAAAGTTATTATTATTATTATTATATCTACATTTACACTATAATGCAACTTGTTTGGGAGGATCTGGTTATACTGTGAGGGAGATTACATTGCCTTCCCTGGAACTGGTCTGATTACATTGAACATGGAACATAACCTCAAACATACAGGCCCCCATTTCCTGTAGAGATGTACAATAGTGGACTGGAAACATTCAGAATTTTTTAAAATGGAAAAGTGACAATTAGAGCAGATGTACTCAATAACTGCTACTATGGGGTCAGCTAGCTCCCTGCTGCCTCACTATGGCCTTGGGGCATTTCTTGATAGCCCCCATTCTGGATCAGGGGTGTGTGTCTGCAATGCACTTCATATTTTGTGGAGTCGATTTCACCTTGAATCTGAGATCTACCGCAGCACATTTGATGGCTTAATTCAGACTTTTGTGCCACTTTTTAATGTGCTGTATCCCCTTTTCTGTACACTTCAGCACAGATTGGTAGCATGCATTTTGTGGCCATTGCAGTTTTAAGTCATCTTGAGACCACATTCTAGTGTCAGTGGATTCTTGATATCATCCATGCTTTATGTTAAAATAAACCAGTTTAGTTTAGCTCCCAAAAAGGTGTGTCAGGCCTTAGCAGTGCATGAGGGAACTTCAGTGAATCTATGTTGCAAAATATAGTTTTCAACTTTTCATGAAAAAGTACAGAATACAAGTACAGAAGCATTTTACAAACAAACAATTCTGGTGGATACAGTACAGTACAGTACAGTACAGTACATGCATGAAAATAGGAATATTTGCTGACAACGGGGTTCCTATCCAATTTGTGCCCTAGACATTTTGTTAGTCAATGTAATACTAATATGAGAACACTAACCAATCAGATGGCCAATACCACTAAAGACACATCTGCTGTAGCACCTTATGCTAATTGTATTTCAACATTAGATTGTTAGATAACCTTGTTTTAATTAATTGCTACTGTTCAATTTTGTATGAGTTATGTTTATTTTGTGTATTATTTAGGCATCAAATCACTGCCTTTGTGAGCCGCTCAGAGTCCCCGCTCCCCCCGGGGATTGAGAAGGGTGTGGTAGAACTATTGTAAATAAATAAATAAACATAGTCTAGCTGCAGAATCTTTGTCTATGGGTTGTCTTCATATGAAGAAATAAAAAATGATTATTTCAGAGGAAGATGGAACGCAAATTAAGATTTAGCATAAATTGGTAAAATTTATGCAGACTTGGTAAAGTCAAATAAAAAGTAAAACGGTTCTCATCTATCTCCACCTTGATTATAGTTGATTTCATAGAGTAGAATAATAAAACTGTAAGATTTGTGTAAGTTTACAAATGCAACTATTAAATGGTATCTAATTAAAAACTTATCAGTAATGGAGGTTTCATCCCTGAAAGCCCCACCACTGAGTAACCTTGTGTCACAATGGATGCAACAAAAGGTGATGAGTACACTTGTAATGTGGCCTGCTCATTGTTAGGCCTGTAAACTATAAAACGTGGTCTTCCCTTTGACTACCTCTCATCTCCAGCAGTACTGATACTATCAAATCACCCAAAAAGAAGAGAACAATCTAATGGGAAATGTTGTTTCATCCTATCCCCACATGTCCAAGTTTGCATAATCAAAGTGTGTTTGTACAAGTATCAATAGCAAAGATAGGAAACAGTGTAGGGGCTAATATTAGGCCTTCTGAAGTGATACCATAGCATATTTATTTATTTATTTATTTCCGGCATTTTACCCCGCTCTTCTCAACCCCCAAGGGGGGACTCAGAGCGGCTTCCAAAAAGGCACAATTTGATGCCAACACAGTAAAACACATAAAACACAGTATAAAACCCCCCAAAACATTACACATTAAAATACAATTACATCAACATATCATACACATTCATTTAAGTTAAAAAACAAACAAACAAAAAAACAAGAAAACCAACCAACAAACAAACAAACAAAAACCGCAGTGTTACATCCATAAAAGTATTGAGCCCTATTCATAAAACTTTCCATTAAAATCCAGTCTAAAATGCTGCCTTGTGCTAGTGTGCAAACGCCTGGTCCCATAGCCAGGCTTTTACTTTTTTCCTGAATGTCAGGAGGGATGGAATTGATCGTATGTCACTAGGAAGTGCATTCCACAGATGGGGAGCCACCACCGAGAAAGCCGTCTCCCTCGTCCCCACCAGCCGCATTTGAGAAGTTGGCAGGAGCGAGAGCAGGGCCTCCCCGGATGATCTTAAATTACGAGGTGGGACGTAGCGGCAGATGCGTTCGGACAAGTAAGCTGGGCCAGAACCGTATAGAGATTTAAATGTCAAGACCAGCACTTTGAATTGAGCTCGGAAGTGGATAGGCAGCCAGTGGAGCTGACACAACAGGGGTGGTATGCTCCTGTATGTAGCTCCAGTTAGTAATCTGGCTGCCGCCCGTTGGACTAGTTGTAATTTCGAACTGTCTTCAAAGGCAGCCCCACGTAGAGTGCGTTGCAGTAATCTATTCGGGATGTGACCAGAGCGTGGACGACCGTAGCCAGATCAGACTTCCTAAGGTACGGGTGCAGCTGGCGCATAAGTCTTAACTGTGCAAAAGCTCCCCTGGCCACCGCCGAGACCTGGGGATCCAGGCTCAGCGATGAATCCAGGATCACTCCCAAGCTGCGAACCTGCGTCTTCAGGGGGAGTGTAACCCCATCTAACACAGGCTGTAACCCTATGCCCTAGTTAGCATAGTTAGCATAGGTGATAACTTCACAATTTTGGCTATTATTCATTTTAAATGTCAGCCTCTAAAAGTAGAATCCAAACCCTAAAAGCTTTTAGCTGAGTCAGTCACCAAATCTTAGAATCAAGATCATGTTTATAAACCCTACATTATATGGATATATTTGCTTTTACATTTATTTTAAAATGCAAATTATAAAATATGGTTGTTACAATTCTAATTAGTGTCAATTATACTTGCATAACAAGTTTAGATTCCTTGTTTAAAATACTTTGGATGGAAGTGTTTGGAATTACAGATCCCCCCCCCCCTCATTTTAGTATATCTGTAACTGCATATATATACATCAAGGGATACCTTGGAGATTAGATCAACAAGATATATATTTATGTTTCATATATGGCTTATACTCATAGCCTAAATGTAATTTTATAGAACTTATTACATAATTTTGTGCATGAAACAAAGCTTGTGACATTGAACCATCAGAAAGGAAAGGTGTCACTATCTCAGCCACCCATGGGGAGTATTTCAGATTCGGGAATTCCAGATAAGGGAGATTAACTGTATTGACATTTTTGTTATGCTCCTTACCGATGGAGTAATATAATGTAAGTAATTACAGAATTACTGTCACAAGTTCTCCTCCCTCTTCCCCTGCCATTATTACAAAAAGCAAAATTCAGCAGGAAGAGCATTTCTTCAATCCCTTGCAAATAAATTAGTAGGATTAATGTGCAACATAATGCCACTGGACATATCTACTATCACACCACATGACCTTGTAGTTTCTAAGTAATTACCAGCTGAATGCTAATGCAATGATTATTGTATTGGTGGAATAATGAAACAGGGTGAAGTGAAAGGCAGCACGTTCAGATTTCAATTAATTTTGAAAGCTCCAAAGAAAAATACTGTTTTATATCATCACAACATCTTTATACTTGGGCTTAACAGAATGCCAGATAATGCTTTTTAATATTCCCACAAGTGAACAAAGGAGAAAGGTGTTATATTAAGAGGACAAAGCAAGGATTTCAAGGAAGGTAGAAAATAGCCATGGATCCATACACCTTCCTATCATGTGAAAATAGGATCTCTTTTACTAAGCTGAACTATATTCAGCATCCTTTTCTCAAAGTCAATGTATTAGTCTAAATAGAGAAGATATCCTGGCAAAGAGCTTATAAATTGTGATTTATAATAATTGGTCAACTGAGACTAAAACTCCATTGGATGGAGTTGGATTGGATGAAAAGCTGTTGATGCATCTACTTGTTAAAACTGATAGTCGTCAAAATAAAACTGATGAATAGATCTTGCTAGCTAATGAATATAATGTTGACACCTTCACTTCCATCTAAACTAGGATATAACAATATAATCCTGTTCACAGTCACTTTGAAAAAAAACTCCTACTGAATTCAGAGGATACTGCTTCTCAGCAGGCATGTATAGGATTGTTTGAACTTATGCAGCTTTATTCCCCAATACACATTCTCATTAAACTAGATTGAAATAGAGCTGGAGAATGGAATACATTTTGGTCAACAATACAATTAATACACTCTGTTTTACTCTGGCCTTCAAAGAAACTATATAAAGTGCTGAAACATTACACAAGACAGAGTATACCATCATGTATAGCCCTTTTTAAAGCTCAGACTAAGGCCCCTTCTACACTGCCATATAATCCCAATTATTTGCAGTGAAACTGGATTATATAAGTCTAAGATGCCATATGATCCAGTCCAAAGCAGATAATTTGCATTTTATATGGCAGTGTAGAAGGGGTCTAAAACACAGGGAGGAGTAACTGTCCCCCTGACATGGAGGTTTCAAGCATCTGCTAATTTACATCCTTCCCTAAGGAGCTCAGAGTAGCTTTGCTCTTTTCACTCATTTATACTGATGGATGACATCATCTGGGCTGAACAGGGATGAACAAATTTCTCAGTCTTCCTGTTGTAAGGTTTCTTTAGTTCTATTTCCATATGTTTGCTAAAGTATGTTGTTTTTTTCATATTTTTGGACATAATTTCATATATTTTCATGTATCCTTCTGTACTTTTCACTAATATGTACATTTCTACAATTTTTAGCAGAGCTCTGTATCACAAGATTTTGAGAACACTAGAGTTGCACAATAGATTAAGATGAAGAAACCTCAGCTGTAAATGAAGTCAGATCTTTCAGACCATTTCTGTTGATTCTGAAGAGGAAATAAGCTTCTTTCAGTGGAGACTTGGGGCCTTTCCCCATTTCATATTTATAGCACTATGATACCACTTGAATAGCCATAGTCCCACCCTATTGCAGTATTTTCAGTTAAGAATTTTCAGCCAATAGCACTTCATCAAAATACAAACTAAAACACATCCATGGCAGTTCATGAGGAAACATTATGCTAGAATTGTTTAGTTTGAAAGAGTCCAAGTACTGCAGTCTCACAAATGCACCATGTCTTTTGATAGGTAGAAATTTGGTCTCCAAAAATAGCATAATATTAAATAATAAATCATAAACTTTGTTTATATCCTGCCACCATCTCCCCAAAGGGATTTTGGTCGGCTTACAAGACACTCCAGGGTGCACATACAACAGGTAAAAACAATAGAAAAGTATAAACAAGTCACTTAAATTATAACAACAATCCCCATCAACACATGTAACATAAAATCAAAATAATACAATTTTAAAATAACAGTAGATAAAACTAACTGTCGTCAATTCACAAGGTGATTTTTATGTTTTATTTCTGTGAAAACACTGAAAGCAAAAGACAATTTGGAGAGAGGGAGGATGGGTCTAAATAAATGAAAGGTCTACCTTTTAATCACTCATATTTTTCCAGATGGTACTTTGAAGGAGTTAATGCGGTAATGTTTCTACTTTTGTTTGCTCATTTGTTCAGCTACACTGTCTCAATGTCAATACTATATTGTAATATGGGACAATTCATTTCTCTTAGTTAAATAATTTTAATCAATCTTCCATAGACTTTTTCTTGCTGTGAAGCATTTCTTAAATTCATGATGATAGCTTTAGCTTCTTCTTCTTCTTCTTCTTCTTCTTTTACTGACACAAAAACACAGTATGTCACGCAAATAAGATATATATGCTGGATTTCATATCACAAAATCACAAGTCAAACACTTCCCAAGCGTCTAGGACTGTGTAATATATTTTTGAATGATGTGCACAGATCCAAGTAAGGTGGCCTTTTGCAGTTGACAGATCGTGATTTTATCACAGTTTATTGTTTCCAAATGCGGACTGAGATATTTTGGCATGGCACTCAGTGTACCAATTACCACTGGTACCACTTGTACTGGTTTATGCCAGAGCCTTTGCAGGTCATTTTTTTTTGTAAATATATTTATTAGAAATTGTCAAATAACAATGAGAGTGGTGGAACAATTTTGGGTATAGGATAGTAGGAAAGAAGGAGAGAGAGATCCTAGTGGGACTAGGGAGGATGTGTGGGGCGGAGAGGGGAGGGTGGACTTAGGGTGGAATAGGGATCTAGGTGGGAATTTTGTGGGGGGGGGGCATTTTTGAGGTCTTGATAACGGCTGAGTTTTTCTTGTTGTTTTTCCTCAATGCGACTGTCACCTGATATGGTGACATCAATAATCCAAACTTTTTTCTTTTCAACAATCGTGATGTCTGGTGTATGGTGTTCCAAAACTTTGTCAGTCTGGATTCGAAAGTCCCACAGTATTTTTGATTATTATTCCTTTTACGTGTGTTGTCCCCTTGTTGTTTTGTACATGAATTCATGTTTACCCTTGTTATTTATATCTTGCTTTTTCTGAGACATTTTATACAGTTTTCCTCCGTATTTACAATCCATTGTGGTTCTGTGGTCCTAAAGCGTTCTAGTAAAGAATAGTTATCTCTCTCTTCATTTGTTTTCTTAATCAAGTTTTAGATGTAATTCCATCAGAAATATAGAATAACCAAAATCCCTTTCAAACCAAGCTTATTAGCAATGCTTTCCTCCCCCACTCCAGTTGGCAATTTCTTTGTTGTCAGATAATGAGAGGATCCTATAATTGAAGATAGTGCAAACTGATCATCTGATGGAACAGACAAAGGAAGCTTAAAGGTCCTTGACAATACCTGTTAAGACATATCAACCCACAGGAATATAGTGGGACACATCCCTGTTGATTCCTTCACTCCCTAGCTACAGAGGAATGGCAATCCATTTCTGTGAGGTGGGGGAGGTAGACACACTAGGCTATTGAACAGAAGGTATAGTTATGGAGATGTAGCCTTGCTATATGTACATACATCCTGATGCAAGAATTCAGTCAATATTTTCAACCTCACACCTTTGTTTGAGTAGAAAACTTTCTATAAGTAGAAAACTGGAAAAGTATCAGTACTTCCATAAGCACTTCAGGTGAGAATAAAAAGTCGCTAAGGGAAGGGAAGGGGAGGGGAGGCTTTGTAATTCAATAGAATATTTAATACCTGGAATTTAAAAATCATTATTGGCCCATGGTGTGTAAACAGCTTTTCTTTAGAAAATCACATCTTAACGTCATTTTCATGTTGTACACTTTAATATGTGCCAATTTTGAGCAGAATTGCTCATTTCACTTTAATGCATAGCCCTTTTTATAAAACCCTGAGCAATGTTAGCCTGTCACATTTGAATATGTCACTAATCAGTGATGCTACATCTAACTGTACGTACCAATTTTCTTCACTGAATGCCTACAGTTCAATTTTGATCCAGCTTAATAGCATAAATCTTAGTCATAAGACTTCAGAATGGTTTTTTTTGGCAGTGAGTGTATTATTTTCTGAGCAGGCTGAAGGATTTAAGATAATCAAATTCTACACAGATTAGGGCAAACAGAATAATGCAAAGAAAAATCACACTGTTAAATGTGTTTGTGTAGAAAGAGAGATATTTTCTATGAAATAATATTGTAATATTATTTTGATGTGTGTCTCCTTCATGATGTCCAAAGCAATACTAATATGCGTGATTTCTCGATGCCCAAGTTTCATGTACAAAAATGTGTTCATTTTGCACAGAATGAGCACAAATTGTGAATAGCTTTTAAAAATCATGTGGTTTTTGAAGAATGCTTTGCATTGGGAAGAATATAGATGAAATGACTCATCATTAACTTCAAGAAGAAACATTGTGTAGAATTACATTCTTACCCCCCAATTCTCACTTACCTGGCAACAGAAACTATTTTTCTGTTACTTGGGAAGCAGATAACTGAGAGTTCCACCTCCTTCTGTGAATAATCATAGGCTCAATATGCAAAAGCAAGGTTTCTAATGCAATCCCTCCACACCCTAGAGATCACTCATATAAGGGGATAGGAGAATCACCAACATGGTATGACAAAGGAATAGATTCTAATCTATTGCAATAGCTTCTGCCTCTTATGTAGGGATTGAAAAATTTTCACAGTTCCTATGTGTAAAGAATCGCCGCCTACAGCTAGCGTCTTCACTTGAGGATCATTTTTCAATCAAACTGCCACCAATCTGTAATGGAGGCATACTTTTTTATAAAGTCTCTAAACCTAAGTCTACTAAGTTGTAGAGGTAGATTTAACACCAACATAGACTTTTCAAGCTGCCACCATAACAATCCTGGCTACCCTATGTGAGGGGTTTATTTTGAGGCTTGTGTTTTGAAATGATGTCACAGAGAGATTTGTAAGGAGTAACTTCAACAGTTTATTTTTAACAACAGCATGGAGGTTTCAAAGTATTCAGAGCTTAGGTGGTTACAGTTACTTCAGATGAGGTACAGAACTTAAGGTTTCTTATTCTCTAAACACAATGTTTGATAGTATCTCTTCAAACACTATTATCAACAATTCTATAGATATTCTGCCTCATTAGGCTTCCAATCTATATATTAGGTTAGCTTCCCAGCCTAACCTATAAACAGAGGTTCCTATAGGCTTTCTAAGCCTATATTGCCTTCCTGCAGTATCTAAAACCAGCCTTTTCTATTTCCCTCAGAAAAGACAACAGCAACTCTTTAAATTTCTACCAACTAGTCCAACCCCTCCTGACTAACTGACCAATTTCAAACTGGAAATTCTAAAAGCTAGTGTTAGACTCCGCCTCCTGTTGCTATAGCAACCAAACATCTCAGAGGCTGTGCACTTCAATATTTCCCATTAACCCTTTGTAGTCTGTTTAGCATATAACAATCTAATACAATACAAATGCAATAATACAAACCACACATTTAATCATAAAATAAATACAAAACCCTCAATACATATAGTGACTTCACTATACTATGTATCCCCCTAAACTAGGGGCTATGCAGGGCTCGTGAATATGAAACAATCACAAGATCATTATACTTGTTTATGCTTTTGTAACTACTCAAGAAGATTCTGATCCTTGTATCTGGTCTAGTTTATGGAAGCATGAGCACAAAGCACAATGACTTCATCCACCCTCTAATATAACATTGGATATATTTACAATGTTTTTTTGGTATTGTTATCTGATGTTACCACACTCGGTCCCCTTGGGGAGATGGGGTGGGATCTAAATAAAGTTTTCTTAATATATTATTATGATACAAGTTATGCCTCCATTGGGGTGGGGAAAGCATTGCATGTGGGTTGAAAATTGTTGATTCCTTCATTCAGACCACATTTGCACATTTGAACTACCTCCTTACCAGGAGGCTCTATGTCTTTAACAATGATGACAGACAGGTACAATATGACATAACTGAAGATAGTATACTTATGTGTATAGATTTTGACTAATGCAAATGGAGAAGCATTTCATTTCAATTTACTTTCGAATAATATAGCAAAACTTGCAAACTTCTCCAAGCTCATAATAGGGGAAACCTAAAACTTAAAATGATAAATATGAAAAAAGTAAAACTGACAGATTTTCCTTTCAAAAATTAAATAGCCACTTCTTTTGTCCTACACGCAAATTCATCTGCTGGAGCAGTCATTGAATAATTGAGATTTGCTTATATGGTTGTTTGTTTGTTTTTTAGAATACTGTAGATGAGGCAAACAAGTAAAATTCAGGCCAGAAAAATGAGAGAAATTTCATCAGTGTTATCTCTACATATTTCTGACATATGGATCTAATGTTATCATATCATACATATGGATCATGACATATGGATCTGGTGTTTGATATCATAGAGCCAAAACCAACCAAGAATCCACAAAATTGTTATTTAAAACACTCTAAATAGGAAAAACGTGTTCACAGTTATAAAGGTCTACTCAAAAGTAAATTGTACTGAGCTCAGTAAGACATGCTCACAGGTAAGTTGGCATAAGATGGCAACTTTAATGAAAGTTACAAAAGTTGCTTTCCTTTTATATTATATGCTCCAGATTTATGGATTGGGGAGTACTTTGTGTTCATAGCTAGAAAAAATGGTAAACATGTATGTATTATCTAGAAGTGATGGCTGAGACATCATCAGGCTAATGATAACAATGTAATAATTACATCTAATGATGCCTTCCACTCTCCCCCAAATAATTACAACCTGGCAGAAACATTTGTGAGGCACTGTAGGCTGACATATATGGAAATGACTTCTGCAGCACTCCCTCGGTCATGAGGTGCATTAATAAGATGATGCTGAAGAGACCTTTTGATGTCCTATCATAACTCCTTATCTCAATGAGTTCAACAACAGGGACAGCACCATCAACATTACCGAGACAACAGGAAGTGAGATAAATCTACTCTTCAGAAGGAAAATTTACTCCTGAATCAGTTATCTGGGAGAAAGGAGTCTCCACTGAATCTCTCTTACCGATCATTATTTACACAACAAGCCATTTTTTTCAAAATCTAATTATCACAAGGACAAAAATTGTGGTGAAATCTTCTGAACAGGAGCACACACCGTAAGACAAACATCACAGGAGTGTTAACCCTTCCCTATGCTATCCAAAGCTTGTGTGTGTGTGCGTGCGCGCGTGCGGCTAAAGTTACACTGAAAAAATGTACCTGTTCCAACTTACAAGCAAATTCAACTTAAGAAAAAACCTACATAATCAATCTTGTTCGTAACGTGCACATTGCCTCTGTAGAGAAAGCGATTATAAAGCAAAAGACAGCATTTCATGATCGTTTTCTTTGTGATTCAATCACTTTTGTATAGTAATTACATTAAGTTTTCCAATGTGGGTGGACTAATGACAAGTATTGCCATTTTTCAGTTTTTAAAAGTTATTTCTGTAGTTGCACTGCTCAATCAGGGCAAAATATGTTGAATTTAAATTTTGCATGAGTCCAAGTGCTTGGCTGCATATAATTAGTTTTGAATTATTTCTGACATGTTATAACTGAGTTTTCTTTATGTACCTATATATATTCATGCATACATCAAGCAAAATGTATAAGTAATGCCTTCTGTTTAAAAAAATAGAGGATATTTTAAAGAAATAATACCAGCATGTCAAATATATTCAATATTCTATGATAAATTTGCAAGTTAAAGGCTAGAATAGTAACTACTTGTGTTGTTTTTTTAATGACCTCAATGCATAATATTTGGGATTCTATGCCTCCTATGTTTTCCTATAGAAGCTTGTAAAGAATTCCATACTGACATAGTCCTGTTACATTTATCTGCAGAGACTGACATTTGACATTACTTTATGTTAAATAACAATCAACCTGATTCTTATAGCAATTTTATTTTATTTCAAATGCAGAGCCATAAAACTGAATATATAAAGTCTATCAGCAATAGTAATTAAAGGCTGATTCACATTAATGGTGCAATCCTTGATACTTAAATGCTGATCACTTGGTGGCTGAGAACTATGAAAACTGCTTCAATTAAAAAAAACTATTGTGCTGGGGATGATGTCAGATAATGCAAATATTCTGTGAGGCTTCATCTGTAAAAATTGTTTGCACTTGAAATTCATGACCTAAATGATGACATATATGTCAAAAACGAACCCTGGTACAGAGCAGGCACCGGGGATGTGGTGCAGCTGGCTAAGTGTCACCTGCATAAGATCTCTCTGACCAGTAGGTCATGAGTTTGAGGCCTGCCCAGGTTGAGGTGGGTGTTTGACCTTTAATTG